>WEKX01016812.1:45499-83898 GCA_013390025.1 Pitta sordida | reverse complement strand
CGCGCGGGTGACGCCATGGCGGGGGTGCCGCCTCTGGCCGGGAATGGCGGACGGGGCGGCGCCGGCCCGGTGAGAGCCCTGCCCGTCCTCCCGCCCGCCCAGCCACGAGAATCTATGAGGTTGGAGAAGGCCTATTGAGATCGTGGAGTCCGGGCTGTGATCGAACACCACGGCACTGAGTGCCANTAAACACGTCAATGTCTGTTTATACATAGGCATTGCACTAGGGACTGGCTTTCTCACACTGAACTTACATTGGCAGGTCAAAAGAACTCCCACAGCCAAGGAATCCATGTCAGTATGAACCGAATTAGGAACCTCTGTATCTGCACAAAACACTTAACTTTAGCATGTATTACAGAACTGAATCGCTCAAATGTCTCTGAATTAACTTATTTCACCTTTCCTTTACACTCCGGTCCCGCTCTCCGAGCGCACGCCCGGGACATACGAGCCGAGCCCTCCCTCCCCACACCGGCACCTGCGGCCACCCTCCACAGCGGCCCCGTCCCGCCCGCCCGGGATCCAGCACATCCCCCCCGGGGGAAAACACCGGCTCCTCACACATATCCCGGCACCGGAGAGTGCGGGGAAACACACCCCGGCAGCAGGACTGGGCTTTAGGGAAAGGCAGCGGGCACAGCGCCGCGGCTGCAGAGCCCTTTGGACGATGCCCTCAGGCCACGGCGNCTGCCCGTCCTCCCGCCCGAGCAGCCACGAGAATCAGTGAGGTTGGAGAAGGCCTCTTGAGATCGTGGAGTCCGGGCTGTGGTCGAACACCACGGCACTGAGTGCCACCCCCAGTCTCAAACACTTCCAGGGGTGGNTCCCTCCCAACTCAGCGCATTCTGTGGTGCTAGGAAATGTTCCCTGCTGTCCCTCCTTCCGGACCCGACACACACTGCGCTCCCCGCACACCTACGGGCCGCCCCTCACGGCCCCGGCGCGGCCNGTTCTTCCCGATACCCGATCTGAACCTCCCCTGGCGAAGTTTAAGTCTATATCCTGTGGTCGTATCAGTGGTGGCCTGGGAGAAGGGGCCAACCCGCTACAACCTCCTCTCAGGGAGAGGAAGGAATAAGGTCTCCTCCGAATCTCCTTTTCTCCAGGCTGAGCACCCTCAGCTGCTCATCACTGGACTTGTGCTGCAGACCCTCCCCCAGCCTCAGTTCCCTTCTCCGCACACACTCCAGTGCCTCAGTGTCCATCCAGAACTGGACACAGCACTCCAGGTGCTGCCCCCCCTGTCCCTGGTGGTGCTGGCCACTCTGATCCATTCTGCCACGCAGAAGTGCCCTACACAGTTGGGGTTTTTAACAGACACATCCTGTAATAGCTGGACTGACAAAACCAGGGTCACTTTTCCACCTTGCTGTGCCCTCAGCAGGTGCTCTCTCTCAGTGCTGCATTGCTCAGAATTCCCAGCACCTCAGGGGACGTAGAACCACCTGTACTTCTCACTCTTTCCTACGAGCTCTAATAAATAGCAATTTAAATGATGTTTAATGGAGTGTGAGTGCCTGCCTCAGTGGGATCATTCCAGGCCAGCAGCTGCTGGTGCAAATCCTGGTCTGCAGGGAGGATGTGGGTGGCAAAGGTCAGTGCTCACTAACCTTCTCACAAAAAAGCCCAACACCCATAAGGGACAACAAGTGACACAGGAACAGACACACTAGAACATCCTCTGGGTCATCCACATCCTGATGTTGCGATGTTTAATTCTAGATTTTTTTTTCCCCCTCTTTAATTTAAAGAGGAGAAAAGGAGTAGTACTTCCCCTTCCTGCCTGCTTCTGTTCACACATGGACACACGTACTTCCCATGATACAGCCACCCCTGTATTCCAGGCAGGGACTGGGCTGGACTCAGAACCTTGCTGTATTTCCTGCAGGCCAAGCACCCCTTTTGCTGAAGGTCAGCAAACATCTGTAGCCTCCGTGTGGGAATCTGAGTAGTGCTACTGTCAAGTGACTGGTACAAAGTGTGCTCGGTGGGATGAGTTATTTGTCCGAGGTACTTGAGCATAATTCAATTTCTGACACATCAGGGAACTTCAGAGCTGTTGAGAAGCTCTTGTGGAAAAAAAAAAAAGCACAACACTTGAGAAAGTAAGAAACATAATGAAGAATTTCCCTTAAGTTTCTGCTCTCTCCAATTATCTTGATACTTAAATAAGTGTTTCCTGTTTGCATTGTAGTGGTACATCCCTCCAATTTCATTAAATAATGAGCAAGAATGTTTCAGTTTGAATCTGACTAATACCCACAACGTACAGTCAATATCAAATACCTGTGGATTAGCACTTAGAGCTGCCTCTGTTACGCACAGAGCAGTGTAACAGACCCTGGTAGCCCTTGTAGTGTTGGCATAAATTGTGTAATGGGAAGGAGGGGCAGATCCAACCTTGTGCATGGGTCAGGTGGCTGTGGGAAGACAAGGCTGAAAGCTGAATTTCTAAAGCACATGATGAAATAAGACATTTCTAGGTTAAGGCAATGTCTTATTATTAATAACAGCTAGTGTAGTTTTTTTAGCAACTAAATGCATCAGGGGAAAAAATGTGCCTTTGTTTAGCAATAAAAGAGAAACAACAAACTTCCAGTCAGAGTGAAACTGGAGAACAATTTTCCAAATTTCTTCTGGGATAAAAGGAACATGGTGTTTATGGAACAGAGGTGATGTTAGTAGGACAGTCAGAGAAGAATTATCTCTTGGCTGTGGGGAAAAGAGGAGAGAAACAGGTAATTTCTAATCTCTCTAACATGGAAAAGAGAGGCAGTAGGGAGATGGTAATACATATGTCACAAAAAAAGATAAATAAATCAAAAACTACCTTGAATGCACTAACTTTGCCTGTGTCCTTAAGCCCATGTGCTACTCTGGCACCATCCTGACAAGTGTTGGCTGTGGCCCTTCCTTGTGCTGATGGCTTTACTTGTGCTGTCTGCTCTCTCCAAATCATTTATTCAGGAAAATATTTGATTTATTGCTGGTATTGTTCTTTTATAACAACTAATTACCTCTAGAACATTAAGGTTATATGAGTTCTTTTTACTGCAAGACAGTTTTCATGAGAATAAATTGTCAGACCAACATACCTACCAGACTTTATTTTTTGTGAAGTACTGTAAACATCCCATACCACTTGAGACCTTTATTATTAAAGCTACACTTAAATAAACACAAAAGATCTCAGATATAAGTGTTGAGATAAAGTTGAAGGGTTTTTTTTCTCTCTACCCCACCCAGTCAAATATCTGATGCAGAAGAATGATACTGGTTTTAATAAATAAAACAGTAAATTGTGGTATGATGAAGGTATCTCAGGAAGTTATTCATTGCTCCGTCTATAAACATCAGCATCTTTGTACCCTTCCTTGGGTATTGCAATGGCAGCAGGTTTTATTCACTTGTAAACAGAACTATTTCTCCTGTTTGTAAACAGGGTTTTTTTTTACAAACAGTGTGCAGCTACTAATCTACACGAGGGATAACTACAGTGTCATCATTTTATTTTAGACATTAAGTTAGCAGACATCCTCCAGCTGGAGATAAAAACCTTTTCATTATACACATAGTGATCTGAGTTCCATGTAAAGAGTTAATGCAGTGCATGTTGTTAATAGCATATTCCTAATTACTTCTTTATTAAAGATGAAAAATGAGCTGGAATGTGGGTGTTTTTATTTCTTTCAAGTAAATGAGATACCATGTTCTCCTGAAAAGATGTAATTATTAAAAAAACAAGGTTTCATATGTTAAGATAAAGAAAAGATTCATAAGTATTCACAATCACCCAACTTTAAAAGCATTTAAAAGTTCTCTGTGCTTAATTTTTTAAACTTCTGCTTCTAGACATTTTACTGTGGCCTCAGGCTTAGTTTTAGACTCTTCTACCTTATTTCCATTATTCTTTGTTTCCTGCTCAGGTGTTTTGTCATTTGACTTTGTCTCTATGAGAGCAGCAGTTCCGACCATTTCTTTTTGCTGATTCTTGTTTAAAAGCGGGAAGGTTTTCTTGTACCTTTAAATAGAAAGAAAAAAAAAGGATAGTAAAGCAGAAACATTGGCACAGTTTGGTAATACATGTCACTCAAGAGACTCACTTAACTTACTCTGCCATACTGAACCAAAAGTCTCACAGTGAATAATGGCATGCCAGATCTTTGTGCTGTTTCGAGAAGTGTGCTTTCTAAAGAAATCTTTTGACATTGTTTTTAAAAACAGACATTGTCTATTCAGGATTTGTGGTACATAATGATAAAGTTGTCTGGGCTAGGATGTGAGAAATGCCCACTTCTTCAAAGGATTTAATGATGCACTCCGATGAAGAACTTTACACAGGGAAAATGAGCTCAACAATTATCTTTTCTGAACAAAATCACAGTCCAATAACAAGAACTTTCATCTTGAGTCTAACATAGGTTAAAAAGAAGGATAAAACTAGATTAACAGGCTTATAAATGAACAGATGCACACTTCAGTGTTGCTGTTTTGACACACTTGAAAATGTTCCACACGAGGCATGGCTGACCAATCAAAAATAGGTAATATTTGTCTTTGATTCCTTTTCTGAAGTAGGAAATGGCATCAGCAACAACAAACTTATCTGCATAACAGGGTTTAAAATTGTGCTACACTGTTATGTCACCATCATTACTTCTCTGCTCTTTAGCTCTATATTTTAAATATTCACTCGTTGTACTCTAGGAGTTCACTCAGTTCAAGAGAGAAAAACCAAAACAACTTACTTTTTGATGTAACAGACTCCTAGAACAACTGAAATAACGAAGAAGATGATTGCCAGTACAAGAAGAGCAGTGGGGATACCTGGAGATAAAAGTGATAAAAGCATAAAGTTTGTATTTAATGCTGACTTTCTAGACGCTTATGAGCATAAATCCAGATCCTTCTATAACCAGCCTAGTTTAAGAGTACATGGACATCAACTCAAGAGTAGAGGTACATATTAGGAATCTCAAAAGGTGAGTAACTCCTACTCATTTTTTCAAGGGAGACTAAACCAGGTATTTAGACAATCCCTGACAGATGTTTGTTTAATCTGCCCATTGGAGAGTTTTTACAACCTCCCTAGAGATCACATTCTTGTGGTTGACCATCCTTGCAGTTAGGATGCTTTTCCTCATATGTGGTCTATTTCTCCATTCCTGTGTTAGGGTTACTTACACCTCATTTCTCGAGAACATCTCCATATTTAGGGAACAACAATTCTCCTTAAAACTCTCTTGGCTTCTTTCAAGAGCTTGATGATTTTCCCATTATTCTGATAACAGAGTATTTGCCAAGATCTTTTTTTTAGAAATGTATTTACCCCAAATCACGTTAACCAGGAAGAACTTCCACTATTTCATATAAAAGTATTTTCAGAAAGTATAAACCCACATCTTACTTCTACTTAAAAATGATTTTAAAACCCTCTGGCTTGTATGCTTTGCTTCTGCAAAACCATAACACTCCTATTCTGCCTCCAGGACCATCAAGATGGATTCTGGAGTAGCAAACAAAAATACCAGTGAACAGTTTGACTACAAACTTCTACATAACTTCTTCTTCTCATTTAACGACTACTTTAACAAGGCTTTTACCTCCAAAGACAACGGAATTATTCTTAAAGGCAAGGCGGGAGGTGTAGTTAGGAGGGTCAGTCACGGGGGATTCCTCCAGCATTTCTGTGGTGGTCTCCTCTGGTGGTAATGTCTCAGTTACACATATGACACGGAACTTCCTGTTCTTCAGGAGTCGCTCTGGCTTGGTCACAGTGGGCACTGCTGTGATGTTCTCACTCAGATCAGAGGCTGAAGGTGCAGTTAAGTCTGTCGATGCACTTGATGAAGGAAATCTGGATGTAACTGGGTCTGGTTCATATGAATTAATTTGGACAGCTGCAGTAGAGAAAGGAAATACATGAAAACTTGTGTTGGATGTTAGTTCTGTTACTTGGATATTAGTTCTGCACACATGTTTAGTGAAATTGTTCTTCAGTCATTCCCGTCTGGAAATTATTATTTGTTTGTTCACAACAGCCTTACCCAAATCAGCCATGGCTATTTCAACCCAGATTATGTTATTATTTTTTTCATCATTACTTATATAGTTGCAGACCCCTTGGAGCAAGTGTGGCACTCATTTTACAATTGCATATCAATGACAAGGTTCTTCCTGAAAAGTACTTAGAATAATATTGCATATATATTATGTATATGTTCAAAGCACATGCATGTACTGATGATACTTGGAAAACTAGTTTGATACCCTGAAAACAAAAGTAGCCCATGAAACTTTGAGATAAATCGGGCAGCAGTGTGAGATAATAAAGGGAAATTATTTTAATGAGGAGGAGGGTGAGGAAGAAACAAACCTCAGGTTTGAAGAAAAATTAATAATTTTCAGAAATGAAGTCATTTAAATGGAATGAATGTAGTCTATGTAAAAGTATAGGAGCAATTTGAACTTTTGTATGTAAACAGAAAAGCTGAACCCTGCATGAGACTCATGTGAAAATGTGAAAATTCTTCTGTACTAAGGAAGTTCTCTATTTCATAAAGCAATAAAAATTTCACTAAAGTTGCACTTTTTGTGACAACACTTGTTGTTACAATATAAATACCAGGGAAACGACGTGTGCACTGTTCCCCAAGTGAATCCCCACGGGAAGCTCGATGACGCAGTTACATTCACAGAGTAAGAAGCTAAATGGCAGAGGCTTTACACTTTTTCCACTGTGGTTTTCAAGAGCTTTTGGCTTTTTTTTGGCACAAGAAAATTTACAGAACAAGCTTTTGACAAATATTTTGGGTAAGAAATGCCTAGAACAGGCAACGGTTTGGAAATTAAGATCAAGAAATACAGCATCATCCCAATGTTAAATATACATTAAATTGATTTCTAAATATTTGACAAGCTTAACTTTCTTCATATAATATAACGGTATATATATATATATATAGTTGGTTTTTTGTCTGTTTTTTTTTTTTAATTAAAGCTAAACAAAACAACTAATTTGGAATGACTTGCTACCTCTTTAACATTACTCAATTTACCCACCATTTCTGATGCAGCATAACACATATGTCATGCACTGAAGCTCCAGAACAGAACAAAACCCAGTACCGATATATTTGATTTACTGCCTCTCTAATTAACATGCCTAAATAATGAAAACTTATTAAGAGCATTGTGCCAACATTACAGAATGGTAAAAGAACTCTTCTTCAAGAGCTTTCATGTCTGCACTAAATTATTAATTTGGATTAGTTTACTTGACCTTTTGTATTTCGTGGAAGCTTCTGAGCTAAATATATTGACAACATTTAAGACTGGGGGAAAAGGGTCAACAAATTATAAGAACTCCCTAACTTATTATGTTTTTGTGCAGATATTAGAAAACTAATATAAGCCAAGCCAACACACACAAAAATGTAGTTGTGGTGCTTACATACCTGAGGAATTGAAGCAGTAAACCTGAAATGGTTTGAGTTGGTCAGCGTTCCATCGCACTAGTCCAGTTTTGCCCTGACCACATTTCTGATTGGATGTTATCCGAGGAATAACAACAAATCCGTCTTTCACCCATCCAAAGCTACAATAAAAATCATCAGTCCTTTTAGTATTAGATATATCACTGGGCTCATAAAGGTGTTCATAAAGGTATAAAGGTGTTCAGTAAAGGTAATGAGCCACTAAGGGATATACCTGCACGTTTCAAAGCCATGTTTCAAAGCATTTTCAACTTGGTCTTTACTTGCCAATTTTAGATTCAGTTGATCACATGCATTACTTGCTGCTGAGAAATTCACTTTCTCCTCAAGATAAAGTCCTACACCTGTGATCCTGGAAGGTGAAGTAACGGAACCTGTAATTAAGCCATAAAATATGGTTAGTATTTGAATATTAACATTTACTCCTCATGAAGAAATCAAGATCACATTCAACTGAATTGAACATTTAAAAAAAATTGTACATTGAGGATAGAAAACTAATTTGTAGCATAAAAGACATACCTTAAAAATAGAGCATTTTTTAACACAATAGCCTAGATTTTCAAGAGGTTTGGCTGTTATTAGACTAGATGCATATACAGGCTGTTTTCTTATATTTTGTTTTTTTCTTTTTAAAATAAATTTTAAATTGCAGTTGCAGGCACTGACTGTCATTATACCTCTCTTATCAAGATGATAAGGCATATAATATCAAAGGTATTACGTATAATTTTCCATTAATAATATAACAATAAAGAAATATACAAATTTTATCATTCCGGATGTTTTTTTATTCTTTCCAAACTCTTTTTTCTTTCCTAGCTTGGGATGATGCTTACACCCCCAGCTACTGTCAACTGTTCAATTTACTGAGTGCTCGTCAGGGAGCAGGAAAAGAGGAGATAAGTCAGGTGAATTTGTGACACTTTTCCAGGCAGTTCATCCAGCTTTTTAGATATCCACAGCTGGCACACTTTTTGTGACACCTGCACCAGCAAGGGCATAGTTTAGGTTACACCTGCTCTTCTTTCTTAACCTCTGTTAAGGACGCAGGACAAAATTCAGAATTTGGCACAAGCAAGGAGAAAGGATATTACTGATTTGCCTCCATATTTCACTGGAAGCATATCCTGGAAAAATAAGATTATTTCTTTCTGAAATACATACTGTAATTGCCCTCTTAAATGAAACATTCCAGCATTTCATTGTAAACATGTCAGATAACCAACGGCCACAGGTGTTACTTTCTTGCTCAATATGCTTGTCAGGCTCTGCTCACCAGGTATGTACCTTAAGGAATACATAGTTCATGAAATCTATGTTTCAAAACACAGGCAGTCCACACACTCTCAGGATGAAATGGTGCCTGCAAATCTACCACATGACTTCTTCGTAACACAAATCCAGTTAAACTGAATTTTATGTTTGAAAAAGACTAGCAGCCAAGCCACTCTCATGCTAAGAAGGGGATTAAAAGTGACTAATCTTGTGTGGAGTGCTAAAAGAAAGGCAGAGTCTTAGCTCCTGATCTTACTGGATGTGGTGGGGTTGGAAACGGCTTCTGGAAAGAGATGTATCTCTGCTGTCCCTAAATTTAGTTTAATTGGACTTAGATGTTTGGTAGAGCAATCATTGAATCAGGTGGATTCACCTCAGCAGAGATGGAAAGTTACTGAACATTTAAGCAGTCCCCGCAGCCAATGGGGTGCACCCAGCCCTGGCCTGAACATAAGACAAGCCCAAAGATATTTCAAGGGGATGCAGGGAAGCCCTGTTGCTCTGTGAAGGTGTGAGTGCAGGTATCAAGGACTTCAAGTCCATCCAAGTAGCCCCATAGTGAGGGATGATTCACACTGTCAAATTCCTGAATGTCCTGGTATAGGGCTCATTTTGGCCAAAGTGCTTCTGTGTCAAAGAGGACAAACACTGGAGAAAGATTCTGAGACACACAGGCAATGACTTGAGCCCAGCAGTGTTTAGGAGGCTCTTAACAAGATGATGCAACTTGGTAAGACCTGAATTGGACAGGCAGCTAGACTAGATGATAATGGTAGGTCCCTTCCAGCTGAAATTAGTCTAGTCTAGTCTATTCTCTGAATAAGTTCCTGTCTCAGCTGCTAAGCCACATCCCACAGTTCTTTCTCAGTTTTCATGACCCTACTTCTCCAAGAGTTTATGCCTAATTCCTTTCTCTTTTACTCCTTTTTATACTCTGACTTCACTCTTACTCCTATTGCTTACTCGGTCAATTATTTTCCTATGCTTAGGACTGAGCCAACACAACTTTTAAAAAATGTGATGGTGAGAATGGAAATTTCTATAAGACCAACTTTACAAATTTCAAACAAACCTGAGCAGCTGACTGAATAGAATTTCCTGAAATCTTAGGAAATTGTCTAGGTGCTTGTAAACTGCTACAGTCTTTAATCTTTCAATTACAGGACATAATACATAGCATAATATAAGAATTCAGTACCAGAAAATGAAGTTGTATGTGGTAATAAAAGTGACCCTAGGACATGGACCAAAGTTGTATCTTAAAATTTGCTAAGCCTTGTAAAACAAAATGGTGAAGTAAAAGATATGTTTTTTAAAAGTTATTAGATTCAACCTGAATTCCAGATGTATTCACAGTGTGAAGAAAAAACCCTAGAAAGAGAACAGTAGCCTCTTCAGCTCTTTTCATCACTTCTTAAATCACCTCTGAACTCTGTTCTAGAAGTGACTGAGTTTGTACATGAGATAGATTGACCCTTTAGAAGCACAAGCTACTTCAAGCTTTGCTCTGTTTAGTTAACCAGCTAATACTGGAACAGTCTCCCCAGTATCTGGGGTAAAAAATCTGTTTAACTGGGAAAGGTGGGAAGACCTAGACAGGAGAATTTCACAGCAAGACAGAGTTGTCATAAAACAGGAAGAAAATTGTTCAGTTTTTGTAAGCTTTGTTGTGTATTAGTTCCTCTCTTGGCTTTTTTGGGGGAAGCTGTGGTTTTTCTTTGCCTTGTGCCTAGCTTTCACTGATTTATTATTAAGAGTTTCCTTTGCTGCTGATGTCAGGGAGCAGCAGGGATGAGGCTGTTCCACGAGGAAAGAGGAGCCAGAAGCAGAGGGCAGCACAGGCAGAGCAGTGCCCTCACAGACCATGGCACAGTTCCACAGCACCTGAACAGAACCAGAGTGGTGACAGGGGCAGGTTTCACTGGCAGCCCCAGAGAGAGAGAGCAAGACAATGAGTCAGACATCCAGAAATGAAGTGAAGAATGTCCATTTGGGAACAGCAGAAGACAGTGCTTATAGCGCATGCCTGAAGTCCATCCTGGAGACAAGGCTTCCTACAGCCTAAATCCAGGGTCCATTTGTGAAGCCCAGGCAGCAAATCACTATAGGAGGGACACAACATGCTACAACACAGCTGGAAAACACAGCTGGAGATCAGCCTGGAGCTTAGCTGGATCTCTTGGACCAGTGGGCAGAGGTTGGATGAGTAGGTATCCCAGGGAAGGGTACTCCCTTGGAGAGGAGCTAAGGGGCATCCAAACGGCTGCAGGGAGTGAGACTCAAGCTTGTCCTTTACCCCAAAATGAAAATTACACAGTGGTTGGTTTTGCTGGAGGAGACTACCATTGTTAGGTACTCCAATCTTGTGGAGGATTTGATTTGAGCATCTAATTCACTTAGTCAAGGTTTCCTTCAGAAATCTTTCAGTAGGTGAGGAAATCAATTGTCTGCAATAACAGTAAGTTCTTTTACAAGAGTAGAACAAACATTTACTCCTTGCAAACTACAGTAAAGCATCTGGAGACTTCTGATGGACCTTGAGATCTGGAGATCTCCCAGCAGCTACCACATTTACAATAGATTGTCTCAAGTTGATGATGAAAATTTGAAAGAGAACTGGTTTCAGGCATGTTTTGCTCACTGAGGGTTGTACAAAACTGTTCCTCTGGTATTTTAAATAGTACAAAATAAAATTACATTTCAACAGATCTGAACTTAATCCTAAATGCAATACCAAATCTTTAAAATAAGCAGTTCTGTAGCATTTAGACAACAATTAAATTAGACTAGCAATTAAAGTTTCTCTAAATGCTGCTCTTCATTGCATTGTATTCTCCAAACCCTGTGATATCCTGTGCCAGAAACACATTTACACATGCACCTTTCCCTGCATTCTTGTTGGTAAATCTAGTTACTTTTGCCAAGACTTTAAAATTGGAAATTTACATACCTGTTACAAAGTGATTTTGAGCCATGAATGTCATAACCCAGATGAGAAACATTGCTGAGGTAGCTCCAAAATAAGCTGCCATTGTCACCAACTTGGAAAATTCAGAAAATTAAGGAATTCAAGGTGGTTTTTCTCCTGTGCTAAGAAAAGTTAAGGCATTGGACACTGTCAGGCCACCACTGAGATGACTTCTTGGAAGCAACTTCAGCTGTCACTGCACTGCTTCATAGAAAGAATGTCAGAGCAAATGCATGGACTGTCCCACTCACAGGCAAGGTCACTCACCGGAAATCCCTAATCACCCCTTACACTCCCTTCCACGCAGGGATTGCTGGAAAATTTAACTACTGCTGATTCAGAAAACACGGCTGAGGAAGGGAGATAAGACTGTTAGACTGCTTAGTCAGTAAACACTTTGAAAGAACTTTTTTTTTGCTATTTTTTCCTTTTCTGCTGATTATCAGCTCATTATTCATGTTATCTCTCCATCTGGTAAATAAACCAAATCCTGTGTTGTATCACAACATACCATGCTGGATATTTTTTTGCTGGAATTGGAAGGGTATCCATTCCCCACTATCCTTTTTGCCTTGTTGGAGTACTTTTACTTTTTTTCCCCCTTAGAGTTCCAATGCACAAATAGTTACCATAACACAGAGGTAATCTGATACCTAGTTTTGTACAGATTTGGAGATACAGTACCATAATGGTACCCCCTTGTGAGACTGGGGGTACAGGAGTGGGAGTCAGTCCCATCACTGCTGCTTTTTGTGAAGTTCCAACAAACAGTGATTCCCAGATTGATCCTCACAGATGTAGCTTAGAAACCCTTCAGGAAGTCTTAGCAAGGAAATGATTCTTTTTTCAGAGGTTCCAACAAACACAGAGTAGGAATGAAGTTCCAGACATGAGCTAGTTGCTTTACTGTCAGTCGCTTCAGCTGTATCTCTGTTATTCCTGACAGATGTTTGTTTAACCTGTTCTCAGAGACTTTCTAACATTTCCTCAAACACTCTATTGCAGTGCTATTGCCTTTACTGTTCAGAGGTATTCCTGGCTTTAAACTGACTTAGCCATACCCATCACTTGTTTTCCTCCTGGCAATGGGCATGGAAGACAGTTTATTCCCTTATGTTTTGCAGCTGTTTTATGCATTTAAAGAGTTATGACTGCTCCTATTTCTCTTTGAAATAAGAACTCCCTCCCAGCGCACTCCTTGTCTCCATGTGAGGTGTTGCCAATGTGAAATACTAATAAATTGCTTTACCTGCATACACAGTTCAGAATACCGTGAGCCTTTTTGTTTGTTTGTTTTCACAACAGAGTGGTTTTGTTGCATCATGTTCAATTTGTGATTCAGCAAACAGTTTAGATGTCCTATGTCCCCAAGCTGTTTTCAAAGTCCTGTAAACACAAGTGTAACAGTAGCTACCCTTTTAAGCTGTGGTTTGTATTGTGTAAAGTCCCCACTTAAGATATTAAGACAGTATTAACTTTTAATTGGGCACGGGCCCAATCTCCCCCAGCAGCACATGATTGTTATATGGTATTCTGTAACAAAGACAGGCATTTACAGGGCCTAAGGAGAATGCTCTGTGTCAGTGGAACGATGTCTCCATCAGCAATAAAGAAATGAAATTTGGGTTGTGTTCAGGTTGTGGTTTGGAACTGAATTTTGGCAAAGCTCCTTGAGATTTTCAGACAAATGTCTTGCCCCAGTTTCTATTCCCTTCTTCATTGTTCTGTACTTACCTGCCTCACCATAGTGATGGCAATATGAGATATAAGATACTGCAATCAGACTTAACTCTCACTTTTTGCAAGTTGGAAGTGGATTCACTTGCATTCACAATGCAGGAGGAGAAAAGCAGACTTTGGCTGTAGAACACTGAGAACATTAAACAAGATCTTACCATCTCTGTGCTTATCTTGAACTGCCAAGTATTTCCTATTATGAAAACTAATCAAGAGCTGGGTTTCTGACATTTTCAAATTGAATGCTAATTGTCTTGCCAAATTTCATCACTTTGTGCCTACTATCCTCACTGTGGCAAAGCTCCTTTAGTAAAACTCAGTCCATACTCTTGATGTTTAATAGGATTTTTAGCTGTAAAAATGGAACACCTTCACAACAACAAACAAAAATGGTCTTGTACAAGCAAAACACAAATTAGGAAAGGGAGAAAAGAATTTTAGAATGATGAAGAGAGATTGAAATAACATTTTTTGTCAGTTTCAGCTGCTCCAAAACTGTGTGGAAGATCTTTTATCTGTACTGTAACAGTACAAAAGGTCCTTAATCTTTTTCTGTGCCTTCATCATAAATTCTGGGGTGATACAAAAGGCAGACTTACACTGAATGATTAATTAGGGTTTGACCTAAATACTTACAGTAACCTATATGAAAAATTCCCAGCCTCTCATGCCAGCATGTTTTACAGGGCTGATGAGGGTTGCTAAACAGAGAACTTTTCATATGGGAGTACAGGATTAACTGTTCTCTACAATAATTTCTAAAGGAACCTTGAAACCTGAACAGCAGGAGAAGAAACAAGTTTATGTAGAAAATACAAGTATCAGGGTCTTTCCATGGCAACAGTAATTCCTTTCAAGGTTAGTACTGTCCCCAGGTTTTTCTCCCTGACAGATCATCAGACATTCAGAAGTTGAGCATTGTCTCCTACACACTGGACTGGCAATTCAGATTTCCATTAAACCTAGACCTCCCAAGTCTACAAGGGCACAAAGCAAATACAGAATCCTAACCTTTCACTCAGAATCCTTTGGTTACAGACTTCTGTCGGTGCTTTCCACGTTCGGCCTCTCTCTGAAGTGGGAGTTAAACTCTCTCCAGAGTGTTTCAGCTTCCCCTCTCATCTTGTTTCCAGGGTGTGACAGGGATGACCCTGCTTACAACACTCTCTATTGACACAGGAGTTTGCTTGCTTCTTCTGTGTCACTTTCCTGAAGAACTGGAAAACTAAGAACAAGATCCCTGGTGCATGTAACATGCTGCAGTATAGACAAGGCAGGATGGATTTTGTGAGAACAAAGCCATAAATATGCAGGCAGAGCACATTCAACCCCCAAATCCTTAAGGTAACAACATTGAGGACTTTGAAACCATACTTTTATTTCAAAACTCAAGTATGTGATACTATACAGTACAATACCAGCACACTTGTGCAAAATCTTACAATATTACAAATTTAAATATGATACACAAAAATAGTGCCCTTTGGAAATTCCTTTTACTAGAAACATTTGTGCTGTGCAGGAAAAAACCAATAAATGTGTCTTGTTAAAGCAGAAAAATAAATATCGCACCTCAAGGAATCTATTTCAGTGTTAATAGCATAAATAAGAGCTCTATTTCTTGTTATCTGATGTGATCTTTGAACACAGAAGAGGGTTGTTGGTTGGTTTTTTTTCCAGAGAAAACAATCTAATATCCAACAGATAAAATTGCATTTAGAATAATTTTTAAGTTTAATCTAGTTTCCTATTAAAGAAAGGTGTTTTCATTAACTAACTGAAAAATACAAGCAAAACTATTTACTGTGCTGTTAGTTATTGTGGTTTGTTATTTTTAGGTTGCTCAAAGTAGTTATAAAAAGAACCAATTTTTTAAAAAATAAAGTTTATCTTCATTTTTGCACCTCCATTAAAACCTCTTGCCTCTTTCAGTAGATTCCTCACAACCAGTAAAAAAATTGTGACTAAATTATACTTGCCTTAGACATGCAAGTACAGGTCAAACCAGTACAACTACTTACGGGAATTGGCCCTTGTGCACTAATTCCACACAAAACCAGTGTGCTCAAGAGAGGATGGAGATCTCCTTCACCTACTGACCAAAAAAACTTCAACACATGTTTAACATTGAGCAGTTCAAGAGTCCTGTTGGTATCAATAACTTTCTACGTGTACTTAAAATACATTGTTGGGTCCCCATCAGTGCAGACGTAAATAAAAGCCAATTAATTCTATTAGAGGCACTGATAATTACTTTTCTTCAGTGCAGCCCAACATTTCCACAATCACATAATGAAATATGTGTCATAACTTTTAGCATAGAGAATTCTGAATATTCAGAACTATTTAACTTCAATTTTTAATGCCTTATTGAGTTATCAATGTTCTTTGTACAGAATATTAAGTTAAAGAAGCTGATTTTTAATAAAGAAGTATTCAAAGAACAACTGTTTCTTCAAATACTGAAAGTACATGAAATGTCACAGTAGCTCTTCACAGATATTTTAACTGAACCAAACAAATTCCAAGTAATTTGCAAGAAACCTTCTTCTGTCTTATTCTTTACAATTTTAGACCAAATGACACTTTCCCATTATCCTTTTTGAACTTCCTTAAGCACACTATTCATCAACAATATATACTTTAAATAATAAACCCCCCATCTCTACTGCTTATAGGCTCTGTCTCCATTCCACATCTCTCCCACCCCCAAGGAAGTCGTAGTGGTCTGCTTTTTTTTAATTGTTTTTTACATTTTTCTGTTTTTTCTTTTCTATTAATGTCTCCTAAGAAACACGTGGCTAAAGTTGTAACAAACAAAAATTCACCAGCAGGATATTTGTTACTAGTGCCAGATATGTGAATTAAATTTCTGACTGAGTTAGAAACCTGTTTTCTTTGATAATCAGCTTGAGGTTCAGTGTTTACACCAAAAGAAAACAGGACAAGACTAACTGCATGTGAACTGAAATTACAGTACTTCATAACACACTTATCCTTCAGTTGGTGAACAGACCCGTTTCTCAGTCAGAAAATGCGAGAAGAATGCAAGATATGAGTGCAATCAAGTGTCACACTGATTCTGATATTGTGGCTACAGCTATGGAAAGACAACCAGAGTTCACCTTCTATCAGCAGTGACGTTCAGCAGGTACATAGGGCACACCCTCAGTGACACGCATTTTGGTCTCAGCCCTACATGGTGAGGTTTTTGCAGGTAATGGCTTCACCGCTTTGAAATTGCTTGTCTGAAAATGTCAGGCTTTCACATTCTTGTGTAAGAACTCAGCTCCCAGATAGGCGGAACTGCCAAAGATTAATCTATCATGACCTGGTAGTTCAGCTTTGGAAGCCTATCAGATCATTGATACCTTTGGCATCAGATTCTGAAAATGACCTACTAGAGACAAGCAGTGAGCTCTCTTTAGTCCTCACAGCCTCCATGCCCTGACTCGTGTAGGCACTGGCTGGGTTGTGGCTGTTGCAGAACTGTGCTCCTGCTGCAGGTCTCAGAGAACATCCATTTCCAGTATGAGCAGTAGGGCAAAGCCCACTTAGCGTGGTACCTCTTTAGAGACGTTTGAAAGGGTTTTGTTTTCTTTTTTCTTTTTCAATAAAGAATTGGAAGTTGATTCCTACATCCAAGACTGCTGTGTTTTGGGCTTGGGCAGCACATCTAACCTTCCAGACAGGAACTCCTTTTTGCTGTAGCCACTACTGACTCTGAGTGGCATACACAAATTTTTGCCAAGCACGTCCCTTTGATAAATCAGAAGCTCCCGGATTTATTCAGTGATATCAACAGTGCCACCTAGGCCCCATTTTAGGTTCTGTTGAGTATCTCATTTAAAAAAAAAGTGGTGGTCCCATTCTTAAAGTATATCATAAACCATATTTATGCATGTACTTAGCATGCCATTTAAATAATCATACATAAAATTCTTCTTATAAAAGTAGTTTATCAGCAAGGCATTTGGTCTGATAATTATATTCTTCCATAGAAGAGTTTCTGTTTCTACCCAATAATCATTAATAAGGACATTAATTAGACTCTTAAAACCCAAAGGACTTAAATGAAACTGAGTGTTGAACAATCAACAATAAATTCAGGAAATGCAAAGTAAAGCACTAACTGCAAATGCAGGTTTTATGATCTTTTTAAAAATGTCAGTATCTTGTGCAAATCACTCTTTTAAATGTCTTGCTGATTGCTGATGACTGCCACAACCTTATCACAATTCAATATTACTTTATTTGTATCAGTCATTTACATTTGCAGACAGGATTGTTTATCAGATTGCCATCTTGGCAAGGTATGTTCACCACGTATCCCTAAACCTGGGGGGGTGGAGTGACTCACTTGTCTAACAGCTCACGTGTAACAGCCACAGGGATGATAAGCACTACCTTGAACAACGGTGGTCTAACACTCGCTCAGGTACCAAAACTACGTGGTTGTTCCTTTATTATTCAGTGCGTTGCTCATGTCGGAATCCGGAGTTCCACCAGGAGTATTGATGGGCAGCAGAACAGCTGGCCTTCCCTTCAGGGCCCTCAGACTTTTCATCGCAGGAGTTGTAGGAGTGGTAGATTCCCAACACCACGGCAAAAATGATGATTGCAGCCACCACGAGCCATACCACATTCCAGTGTTTACACAGTTTGGGGTACACTATATATAAATAATTAATGATGACTTCAAGTCTGCTGTGAAATTAAAAGAGAACTGTTACATATGTATGCAAATTTATTATCTTAAGGTTTTCAGTTGAAGAGGTTTCATAGCTGTGTGGTGGACCTTTTTTTTCCCCCATACAAACACATTGTCAAAGAAGAAACAGATTGCAAAGGTCTTTTAAGAAGAGCTGTATACTCAGATATTCCAACTCATTCTATGTTATGGATAATATTTGCAAGACAGCTGAAGACCATAAACCTGACTTGTATTTCTCCCACCTGACAACTGGCAAACCTGAGTGCTTGATATGATGTAAAATTCTTCACTATTCAAACCTTGATCTGCTAAACTAAACATTAGAACATGTCAAAACCATATACAGTCGGGTCTTCTATACCACGATACCGCAGGTCTTGTCTGTCTCCTGCGAAGCCCTCCATCCACGTAGAGTGGCAGCTCATTAATATGCAAATTTGCCCCGCACCCTCACACCACCCCCTGGCACTCTGGTGCTGTTTCAGCATTGCCCTGCTGTGTGTCGGTGTTTGTGTCAGTGCTTCCCAGTGCCCACGGCCACCCCACACCAGGAAAAATCCCTTTCCCACTTGGCCAGGGACACGGGTGGGGGGAGCCACCTGCGCCGCTGTCCCCGTGTCTCTCTGGGTGGGTAGACCTCATCTCTCCATACGTGGGGTAGACATCTACCCCAAGAAAGTCTCGGACAGCACGTCTAACCTGAGAGTATGTAAATCTTTCGTAACTGCACGAAGTCTCCTTGCTTGGAGCTGAGTCGAGGGGAGCGGGGCGGGTGGCGCTTGAGCTGAGTGGAGCCAAGCCACTGCGCAAGCGGCACACGCCCAGCTCAGCTTTGCTGAGCTGCCATGGCGTGGGAGCCCAACCTGAGCCACCATGGCACAGGTGCCTGCCCTGAGCCACCACTGTGCAACTATGCTATTGCAACTATTGCAACTATGTTGTCTTGGGACATGTCTTTCTGAGAAAATATTGCTATTTCAAATATGCTTCCCTAGGCTGGAAGAAAACATGTCAAGCTGGTAGTACAAAACACTTGGCTGGGTATCACAAATAGAAAAAGTGGCCTCTCTTGTATGGACACCACTGTCTCACCTGCTTTTCAGGTTTTTTATCTCATCTTCATTTTCACTTTCTTCATGTTCATCTTGACTTTCTTTGGGTGTCTCTTCATCTTCTTCCTTCAGCTCCTGAAGTTCTTTGTTTTTCTTCAAGCCTTCCTGATAGCTTTATCACACAAAACATTTATTTCTTAGTCTAGCATGCTGTATAAGCTTATTTAATGAAAAACTACCTCCATGTTACATGCAATAAACCACAAGTAGCAGTGTTGCAGCACTTGGACAAGAGTAAAAATTAGTTGAAAACCATGAGTATAGCACAGAGACAGTCACTTTTCCTTACTAGAGGATTATGTTAGTGCAGATACCAAATTTATCATCTTGAACAAGAAAAACAGGTTATAGTCCTCAGCAGAGAACAACTTTTGTCTATTGTAAAGGAGTCAGTAAATATTTCTGTTATTTTTCAATCACTTTGAACACCCTGTTGACATTTATTTTTCTGGGGAATAAGTCAATGCTGAAGACAGATGGTGTCTCAGATTCTGCAGGAGAGGATCAAAATTTTTATCTCATTCTTCACATATTACAAGGTTCTTTGCTTGACATTCAGAAACAGATCCCAAAGTTGTTAATCACCCCCAAACATGCTGCATAAAGCACCTTGTGACACAAACAACACGAGTACTCCAAGAGTTGATAATTTTTTAGTCATTTCCATTTACCCTTTTCTGAATAAACATTTCATAACATTTTTGGATTATCCTATCATGAAGCTGAACACTTTTGACATAAGAACACCCAGCCAAATCAGAAGCTTTGATGTAACTTCTCTCCCACATTTTGGTTTTCATGACAAAGGATGAAAATGAACTGGTACCATGCAAATACAATGAGTGAAGCTCACTCAAGTTATTTTCCACATCTTCCAGTTATGACCATCTCCTAGAAGCTCATATTATTTATGTCACTCATTCTGCATTTAATAGTAAATTTTAAAAACATATGTCCTGATCTGGTAGCACATATTTACAGCTTTAGTTCACATGAAATATTCCCACCCTTTGTTGTATGCTTCTTCTTCTATCTTGGCTTTAGTTTCAGGACTGATCTCTTCCAACCCACTCTGTGTCAGCACGGAAGAAGAGGTTTCACAGTCAGGCTCTCCGTTAGACTTTCCACTGCCAAGATGAAACACACAAACAGAAAATAACACCACTGAAATGTATTGTATTTGGAGTATATTACAATTTTGTGACTCCTGATTTGTCTTTTTTAATATGCATGGGAGAAATGAAATGTCTTCGAAAATAAAAAAAAAAAATCAAGAAAAATATCGGTTGCCAAATGTTTTACTTTAGGAACAGTAGTTACTAGGTTTCTAAGCTAATAAAACTTGCATTGTGCTTCTTTTTTAATTTTATTTTTTAAAAGAACCTTTGTTTCCTGACTCATCCATGGCATTTATTTGCTATTCTTAGAAACCTTTCCCTCAGCTCTGTAAAAATCATCTTAGAAATTGTACCTGCTATGTACGCTGAAAAATAATAGAAATAATATCAAATACTAATTTAACACAACATTGGTTTTATTTGCCTTTTAGGTACTCCCCTCTGCTGACTGTATGTTGCTAAAACTTTTCTTAAGTAAAAGCTTTGAGCATTTAGCCTCACGTTAAGCCATTTTATATTGATCTCTTCCAGCAGTGTTGTCCTATCCTTATTTATTTGATCTGGGACAAAAGGTTTAAGTGATTGAGACATAACTTACAAATCTATCAAAGTCAAGGCTTAATAAGCTCAACAGTGGATCTCATTTGAAATTCTAGAATCTAATCCATTTTGTAGGCCTTAATTTTCTGGTGCTAAAATTGGTGGTTGAATAATTCATCCTGATTGACACCATCCGTGGGCAATGGATTTCCTCATGTTAACAGTAGACATTCTTTTCACTTGGACTTTAAAGAAATCATGACTATAACCTTGTAGTGCTTAAACATATGAAACTGTGTGGACTCTGTAATTTTACACCACCACAGCAGCTGGCCCATGCACACACACTTATGCCCAAACTTGAATTTCAAGTTCTATCTCTGTTAATTTATAACAGGATTTTTTTTCTTGAGATCATGAAGCAACCTAAACTAATATTGTATCACTGATTTCAATACCTTATGTCTTGGTTTAGGAAAGATAGACATGATGTAATTATAATTTCCTATTATGATTTAATAGGTAATGAGATGACCTAGAGAAAACCTACTTTTCTAGAAGTGCTGGCAGAGCAGAAGTAGATGTTAAGTTGCTCCTTCCATTACTAGGTGATTCAGACTGTAAGTAAAACACAGGGATAAATATTACATCCATTAATCAATTTCAAATGAGTGTTCAATAAAATGACAAAGTCAGTGTGCTGCTTAGGTTTCCTTCCCACACTCATGAACAAAGTATCTTTAATATGGAGCTTCCAAATTGCTCCCATTAACCATGGTAACAATGAGCTTGCACACTAAGAATTTTCTCTGACAGTCTCTTCTATCCTGCTTGTTCTTTCCAAGAGAAGTCTTTCTTCTTCATATACATTGATCACTTACCAATAAAACTACTCTATTGCTCCTCTCTTATTTTCCTAGGAACATGAATTTATTGGCTGAGTTTTCACTGGGAAAATTTAAACAAAAAAAGTCATAATAACCCATGGCAAGCAAACTCACCTGGTTCCTGAAACAATTGGCTCTGAGTACATAACAACTAAACTGCACAAATAGATGCTTTTCTTAATAGTAAAATGGATTTAGCTTCTCAGCAAAAGCCTTCATTTTTACATTTTTAACTACATTTTTAACAGCCTACATTTTTAACAGGAAACTGCAGTTGTGCCCCATCACAACTCATCTCTGAACAGTTAGTATGTCTTTCACGTTTCCTGCAAGCATTTATGGAGGTAGATTCTGAAGGCATATGTCTCTTCCACAAGAGGAACTACCTCTGTCCATTCCCTTCACCAGGATGGAGTCAAAACAAGTCAAACCAATGAAAGGGCTTCCATTTATTAGTAACTATGGGTTGGGCCTATGTAAAAGTGGTTTAGACAAAAAGTAGTGTCTTTAACATGTGGGGTTGACTTACCAGGGATGGCAGTGAAGGTATAGGTGAAGCTGTTGGTGACTGACCAGGAATATTCAAGGAGTTAAATTTAGGAACAACTGCAACGCTGACTCTCCTCCGAGGCATATTCTGTGAGAAATAACAATTTGTATTTGTTCTATCATACAGTAAGGCAGACTGAAGAACATATTCTGCAGGTTAATAGATGTGGAAAAGATGTAGGTTAATGCCCCTTGGGGGAAAGGAGAGTCGGTAGCAAAAATAAGATAAATGGCTTATGGTTTTCCCAAGAACTTCCTCTAGTCCTGCCTGGGTGAAATGAGGTGTGGTACGGGGATGCTGCTCTTTGCCCTCTGTATTGAAAGCCCACTAGTGTAAGTCACACAACAGATACGGTCCAAGTTAATATTGTCAGCTCTTATTACAGGCCATTATCTTTGATCAAATCAGATGCATAATGATACTGAGGAAAGTGTCAGTGTCATAATGACTGGAAATTAATGAAGGTACACATGAAACTCTTATCTTGCCATGTATCCATTCTAATACACTGTACCCATTGTGGTATATTAATTACATCTAACCCTACTAATTATAACTTACAGAAACAATGACATCCATTCTTTCCACAAAACAACATCCCCTTCTCCTCCACCCTGGAGTTATTAGATAGCATCACGTGCTTATGTTTACATTTCCCAAAGACCATAAACATTCTTTATATGACAAACACATGCCATCTGTACACAACATATTTGAACTCAAGTGCAGATCATGTCAGATTTTGCTGTTGTCTGGTAAGTATGTGCCAGCAAAATCTATTCTTGTAACTGAGTAAAAGCATCAAACCACTTATAACATCTAACAGCTTTGGTTTAGTGCATATCCAAACACTTCCAAGTTTCTGTTCTACACAACTTCTCAGGAGAGGAGTTAAACACATGCATAGGAGGAGTTACCTACTCCACGATCCTGGTTCTATATGAAACCAGCTATACCTATTCATTAAAGACAGAGTTTTATCTCATGTGCTCCTGAAAATCTATAAAGAGGGGTCTGCAGCCACATCCATTCTGGTGTTTTAGGTTTCCTCCCCCCTGCCTCTTTATTAGTTGGATTTGTCCTTGTTAAATTTAATCTTTTGGGGGAAGCTTTGTTTCAACTCTGTTTCAACTCTTTGGGGAACCCTTGTTTCAACTCAGGGTGGTTGTTACTCTGAGATCCAGTGTTGGCCCCAGCATGGTCTGTGCTCTAATTCTTTATATCTTACACTTGGAAGTTGCAGGACTAGAGTAAGTCTCAAGAACTACAACCTAAATAAATAAAAATATGAAAATAAACAGCAGACTGAGTATAATGCCTCTGACCACCAAGTTTCATAATCGTCACGTTACGACTCGTCTCAAATCACTGGCTGATTTAGGAAGTTTGTCATTTGCTCGCTCTCAAACACTGGGAACTTTTGCAGAAATGAAACACTGGACTTGCTGAAGTTATTTGTAGATCAAATCAAAACAATTCAAGATCATCTCTCACTCTGAATACTTCATCAAATCAAACAAGATACTTTGATGCTAACTGAAAAAATGATCCCCACTTAAAAAATAACTATTTACAGCTAAAATACTCTGACCATGATGAAATTCTTAACAAAATTAAAATGTTGTGGCCATGGAATCTCAAATCATATAGGAAGTTTTGATCCAATGTTCAGTTTCCTCACTGAGGAACTAGAACAAAGCACAAGACCTAAGCCATTCTCTGGAGCACAGGTATGACTTGTATTACAATTATTCTTAAACAAATAGGACCCTTATAGTTTCATTTCAAGCATTATCATTATTGCACAAGATCATACTTATTCCTGTGTCCATGAGTATTCATGTGTCCATAACTAAGTATGCACTAAATTACATGAACAATATTGAGATTTTACCAGCACTATATATTTTGAACACAGCCTGTCTGTAGACTAAGACATTTCACTAAATAAAATGCTCATTTGTTTTATATTGTAGAAATACCTTTCCAACAGTAAGAGACATGGATCTAGATGTACGAGGCACTCCATCTTCTACATAGAAACAAAGATAAAGAACAGCCTTAGACTTTATGAGTAACTACAAATAATATTAATAGAGACTTTGATTGTATTTCAAACTCAGATATAGTATATTTATACAAGGTCTGTGGTGACCACATATTTATCTGTCATACAGTTGTGATCTCAACTATACTTGCAGAAGAAATTTGAAATAACTGCAAAAATTAAAGCTTTGCTGTCTTTACTTAGATCAGGCAAAAGCCCACAGTTTTCCTTCATATACAAATAGTTGCAAAATAAAATACTCATATTTCAATTTCCAGGAAAGAAAAGGTTGCAAAAAAAAAAAAAAGTCCTTAATAATGAAATTATGCCATGAGCCATGACTTAAAAGGTAGTTGCATTAAAATTGTGCAGGCTACATGCATGTGCAAGAAGCCAATTAAAATTTCAATGGATCTCATCAGAATTTCAAATTACTGCACTATAGCATCAAGTATGGCTTTTATGAAGCATTTCAACTTATTTCTACAACTTTTAAAAATCTGTTCCTGTGGATCAGAACTTCATGAACACGTTTCATAATACGTACTTCACTTTTAATCATTAACAGCACCAACATCTCCCTGTAGAAAGGAATTTTTTATTTTTTTTACCAGATGCACCATAGCTTCTGCTGGAATTTTGATTGGCAAGTTTCTTGAACTCCATTAGTTCAGCATGATCCTTTTCATACGTTCTTTTCAGATTTTCCACATACTGCATCATTACTTCTGTTGCCTTTGACATGCGCTTCTCCTGAGGAAGAAGGAAATGCCCAGGTAACCTCTACACATCTCCAACAAACCACTTGCCTCTATATCTGTGCTCTCTGTCAGGGTAAAATCTGAAATAGTTGTTCTTTAAGAAACTTGTGCAGCCAGGAGAAGACCAGAATGTTCCTACCTGGCGAACAGCTCCGACCATCTCCGCGCGACTGGAGAGCCTGGCAGCCAAGCGCCGCAGAACAGCAATGTCCTCCAGCAGCTTCTGGTAGGCTTCTCTGTGCTCATAGTGATGCCACAGGTGAGCTGAGGACTGGAGGGGAAAAAGACAGAGCTTTGTCAGAATGTCTTGGCGTTTTTAGTTCCGATGAAATAGCCAGAGCCACAAAATGGGGTAGAAATGCCCAGGCAGAACCCCACGTGGACAGGTTAGTCCCAGAGCAGTGCCAGCACAAAGACAACAACCACGGACATTTGCAATATTTTCCCTTCCAAAATTTATTACGAATCATTTACAAATGACAAGTTTGTTCGAACTAGCACTTAAAAGTGATTGCTGAAGCACAGAGAACATTTTAATTCTCTGGGCACAAAGAGTTAAGAAGACTATGCATCTTCTTTCAGTGTCATGATACTTCACTTTCATTTGGAAAATGGGAAATTAGAACTCCAGATGTAAGAGAGTGTTAGAAAAAATAATATGGCCTGTAAATCAAAAGGCAATTGCAATTTCTAAACCATTTTTTTGTTGATCAATAGACAGATCTATGCATTGGATTAATATCATCACTTTGACAGCTCAGAATAATACTGAAAAGCACCCAAGCATATAAATTCTTTAGGATTAGTTACCAAAAGCAAGAGTAAATTGAGGTGTTTTACTAGCCAAATCCTTAGTGAACACCTCTTCCTTGAGTGAATTTTCTGTTCACAGATATGTTTGATTTGAGATTTACAGGCAGACATTGTCATGCTGGATGCTTTCTGTGTTCTAGAAGTGCATTTTGAAGATGGACCAGCTGTGGCATTGAGGTTGTCTTAGGTAATTAATCACTGTGCTGCCCTTCACACAATTTCCCTCTGTCTGGCTGTATTGTGCCCTAGTTCTCTGCAACCCCTCGCTTGTATTACTGCAAGGGTAAGTGAACACGTTGAAATGATGTGGAAAAAGAATAACGTCTCCTCTACCTCTTTTTCTCCCCCTCTTCAAAACAAAATAGTGATGTGTAGTAGAAGGGTTGTTTGAGAAATTGCATTTTTACTGCAAACCTTTGGTGTAGAAACACAGCCAAGAGACTGATGAATCTGGCACAATGACAACAATTACAGCCACAAATATTTCTTAAAATTATTTTGCATGGAAGCCAATTTGATAATAAATTGCAACCAAAATTTGACTGTAAGACTCAAGAATCTCTTTGAGAAAAATAATTTTTTCCCATTTTTTCATGGCAGCTGTAACCTACTTATTTTAAGTTTGTGTAGATCAGCTTTCTCCTGAAGTTATGTTTCTGAATAACACACCATTGTAACAAGATAGATTAAAAAAACCCAGAAAGACGGGGAAAACTGTCATTGGGCCATATAATATGTGCCTTTCCTATGGAAATGCAGATAACCTCTCCATGAGATTGTAACAAGTCGAGGGCTAATATGATAGAGATCATACAGAAGTCATCACTTCATTAAATTGACTGTTAGTTTATTCCATTGTATAGAACAAAAGCTTTCATAGGAATGGCAGTTTCCACTTTGTTATAAATTACATGAAAAAGCTTGTAAAAGCCAGACTGTAGCGTGTGAACTGCATAGAGGAAAGAAAAGCTAATCACATCTGTCCCATGGTCCTTGGTGCCTAATTAGGGATTCTTAACACAAATAGATGGCAAACCTAATCAGTCTGAAAACCCTGAGATTTAATAGGTTGTTTCTGTTTGCCCTTTACATAGAGAACAAAGGAAGAGCAGCAAAACATCAAAACAGTTTTTTTTGTTTTCCAGAAACAATTATTCTGGAAACGCAGATCTGGAATTCCAGATGTAAAGATGTAAAGATCACAATGTTTCTTTAATTTGTTACCTGATGATCTAGATAAAGTAAACTGAATATTTATGTGTTCTCACTATTTCTCATAAGAATGGCAGCGCTTCCTTGTAATGTGCAAACTGGGCCTACAGCTATTTCATTTAGCAGCATGGTGTCTAACCATCCCTTCCCTTCTTGCACAGAAATGTGTGCAACACATAAACTGGCACATCTCAGAGATGTATTTGCCATTTCAGTCAGAAAATCCAGAGAAAGCTGGCAGGAAGGACTGAAAACTACAACTGTAAAGGGACATCAAGGACAGCTGGAATGGAAGTCTGTTCTGGCCCAAAACTTGATCCCCAAAATGCATGTATTCCTTAAGTAATCCTGACTGTTTCCTATCCTATACTACCTTCTGGTATCTGCAGTTCACAGGCCTTGCAAGTCACAGATCTCAAGACTCAGGTTTCATATAATTAAAAAGAACTGAACAGCAAATCCATAGTGTTTATTCCTGAAATCTGCTGGATGTAGGGCAACATCCTCTGTGAATTTCCAGCAAGGAGCAAGAGCAGCAGAAAATGAAGTTTTGGGGCTACATTTGCAGTAGGTATAAGCAAACATAGTCACCCAGATTTCCAATGTGTGTGCACTTTCACTCACACAGTGGTTCAGGAGAAGAATTACTGTTGTTTTCTTACCGTAATGGCTGTTTTAAAGTTTTCCAGTTCCTTCTCAGCATTCTCCTCAGTCAGATTTCTCTCTCTCTCTGCTTGGTTAATTCTAGATTCCAAAGTATAGCTATCATTTCTGAAGGCCAAGGAAAGTTGTACAAATACATTCTGTTTGGATTTTAAAAAAAGCATTTTCCAATAAGTATCGCAGTAATTTAATTTCCAATAACAATTTATTAATAAGGTATGTCTTTAACAAACTTTGGTGTCTAAATAAGTATTGAAGCAGAAAATTGAAAATATTTTTTAAAATTACTTTGTTTCAAAAATCACTTCTATTTACTCCCACCAAATTATGCCTCTTTTCCTGAATGTGTTTCTGAGAGCTCCGTAGAGCAGAGACATCAGTGAAGGAAGCACCAGAATCACAGTGGAGCTGTTTTTTAGCTGGATTTCCTCCAAGGGTCCCCAAGGTTTTTAAACAGATAGTTTGTGCAGAGGAAGTCCAGGGATGAGCTCACCATTAGCATTGTTTTACCTAAGGGATAAACAGCTACCCACAGAAGCCAGCAAAAGATCAAGTACTAACATTTTTATTCTCTTCCACTCTGCTTTTAAAGATCGTTTCTTTCTTTACCAGACATATTATTTCTTAGGATTAATACTTTGCAAAGCACAAGGCACCAATAGTTTCATTAGATTAGAGCTATGGAAATAAAGATGTTTTCCTTGACTGATATGTGAAAAAAAATAGAAGCAACAAAGGCTACAAGCTAAAGAGCAGTCTGCAAACAAAATTATTGGCTTGAATTGAGAAAGTAAAAATCATGTAAACTAACAGCATGATGTTATTAAAAAATGCCCTAAAGCTCCTATTGGCCAATAAAAAATGGAATGTAACTTATTTAGTTTCTGCTCCCATTTCATCTCAATTTTTTACTATTTTAGGTATACGTACTACAATTTCCAAAATGTGTGTGTATTTTATTATGAAAAATGCACATACAAATGTTTTGCTTTTTCCTCTTCTGTTTTTTTACATTTTATATTGCTCATATTTCACCAAAATGTTATTTTGATTAAACTCAAAATGTTTATTCTGGGAAACATTTTTTTGAGAAAAAGAACCATCCCATTACCTCATTCTAATAACCACCCTTAGACTTACAGTAACCACTTAAAATTGAGGCATGTGTCTAAAATAATGAGCTTAAGAACATACTTACCTCAACTTCTTTTTCAGTAAGTGGAGGGGAGCTAAAAATAAAAGCAAAGAATCCACATTTTAATGAGTTTTGCCTCTCAAAGCTGTCATAGTATTTAATTGAAAAGAACAAAATAGATGTCTGAGGTTTATGAGTTTCCCACTGCTTTTCAGTACTGATTGCAACCAAACAATGGGCTCTCAGAACTTCTTCACCCCGTGCATTCTTTAATATAAAATATTGTATAGAACAGTTCCTCCACAGCAAATGTTAAATGCCTATTTCATCTGCACAGAGATCACTTACTGACTGCCTCAAATGACTGAAGGCCTCTGGTACCTTGGGAATAAAATATGTGGATGAATAAACTAACTAATTTTCGCCAAATATGTTTGAAATTGTTTAAATGTCTAATAAGCCTTTTTTTATTATGGTTTTATTTCTCTCAAAGAAAAAAATGTATGCAGAAATATGGAAGAAGCTTTCCTTTATTCTAATACAATATAAAGTATGCACAGTCTCTGAAGTTATCAGTGGTGCAAGGTGTGCATAAAATCCATTTCCCTGAAAAATTGTCACCTGCAGAGAAGTTGCAGAATTCTTACATGCCGAAATTCTACCACTGGGTTGCAGCATCTACCCTGAGTATTTTTCTGGGGGAGAGAAATACTAAATATTTCAACAGGAATTTCGATCTGCAGCAGCAACCCTGGAAACCAGCAGTGGAAAAATGTGCCTAAAAATCTACTTGTCACATAAAAATGTAGGTTTCAGACTTCAATGTAGAACTTACAAACTAATTTTAAAAGTTGGCCAGTTACTAGAAGTTGGTGCACTCTCCAAATTTTTTCAGAAAATCTGTGCTGCAGATTTTAAGATGCAGTAATTCATCTACTTCTATGGGTCCCCTATGAACAGAACTCCATAAAGGGAGTTCACTGGATACCATTAGTGTTCCTTCTCCTGGATGGTGTCTTTCTACTTCTCACGAGCTTTTACCTTCCTGGAAGGGACTTGTGCACTCGTAGTTTCCTCAGCAATAGATCAGGAATGCTGGGCATGACATCAGAGCTATTCTTTGTTTCTTCCTCTTCAGTGGGGGAAGGGAGAGGTGAAGGTCCTAAAGACATTTTTAGATTAAAGAAAAAATTATGTTATTTGGAAAGTCATGCATTAACTAATAGTCAGTACCTCAGAGACAAATCACAGAATCACAGAATCACAGAAAATTATGAGTTGGAAGGGACCCACAAGGATCATCCAGTCCAACTCACCATCTAATACCCATACAGCGACCGAGAGCACATCCCAGAGCGTAATACCAACCTAGATGCCTCACAGTCTAGCAGGCCACTCCGAGCCGGAAGTGGCCCAGGGTCATCCAGCCCTACACCCCCTAGCTAGACCATGTCACTAAGCTCCTCGTCCAGTCTTCTCTTAAACACCTCCAGGGATGGCGACTCCACCACCTCCCTGGGCAGCCCGTTCCAATATGCAATTACTCTCTCTGTGAAAAACCGCTTCCTAACGTTAAGATTGAACCTCCCCTGGCGTAGCTTGAGGCCGTGCCCTCTCGTTCTGGTGTCGTCAGCCTGGAAGAAGAGGTCTACACCCATCTGGCTGCAACCTCCCCGCAGGTAGTTGTAAACAGCAATGAGGTCACCTCTGAGCCTCCTCTTCTCCAGGCTGAACAATCCCAGTTCCTGTAGTCGCTCCTCATAGGGCCTGCTCTCCAGTCCCTTCACCATCCTCGTTGCCCTTCTCTGGACCCTCTCAAGCAGCTCAACATCCCTCTTAAACTGGGGAGCCCAGAACTGCACACAGTACTCAAGATGAGGTCTGACCAGCGCTGTGTACAGGGGGAGGACAACCTCCCTGGACCGACTGACCACACTGTTCCTGATGCAGGCCAGGATGCCATTGGCCTTCTTAGCCACCTGGGCACACTGCTGGCTCATATTGAGTTTCCTATCAATCAGTACACCTAAGTCTCTCTCCACTTCACTAGTCTCGAGCCACTCCTCCCCCAGCCGATAGCGGTGCATGGGGTTGTTATGGCCGAAGTGAAGAACCCGGCACTTAGTCTTGTTAAACCTCATACTGTTGGAGCCTGCCCATCTCTCCAGCCTGTCAAGGTCCCTCTGGAGGGCCTTCCTACCCTCCGGCAGTTCAACATTTGCCCCCAGCTTAGTATCATCTGCAAACTTGCTGATGATGGATTGAATGGGACCTCTGAGCTTAACTATGTAGTTTTTAAAGTCAAAGAGGCTTCCAGCCCAATTCTAGTGGAAGCAGAAGTGAAGAACAAGTGAACGTCCCTCCCTTTGTGCAGAATTTCTTGCATTGCATATGGTGACACATCAATCACCTCTCCTTCACTGCTAAAGATCCCCAGTCTTCCTCTTGAGCAGTGGCAACAAAAATAATTTGTAGAATTCATATCATTTGTGTGGAAAAATTGAAGCTCTGTCAGTCTCTAATGAACTGAAAAATAATTTTTGCATTAGTGTTTTTCCTAGAATTCAAAGTGAACCCAAATCCAATAAAAGAACTTCTAACCTAACATTTTGCATTTGTGCTTTACTGGTACAGTTATATAATTTCTGGAATATTTTAGCTGAGATTTTGTAAGGGAATACGATAATAAGTAATAATAAATTCTACCTGCCAAGATGAAGTCTAATGCAATGCACTGTGTTGCAGATTCTTGTGCACCATGTATGGACATAAAGGCTATACTTACATTCTCTACTTCTGTCACTTTCATAAGGAAAAAGATATGGTCAAACTTTTTTTTTTTTTTAATTCATGTTACTTAGCTTTTGTATTTTCATTATATTTCATTTCATATGTAATAATTCCCTTATCTCTTCCTATATTGCCAGACCTTAATGAAGGACTCTCCCACTGGAAAGGCAGGTTCCCCAGTCTGAGTGTCAGACTTGGGAAGAGCTTTGTACAGTTGTCCTGTTCATTAGGTGGAACAGATGAATTCTTAGGCTTGAAAAAAAAAAAAGTAATGCGAAAAAGTTCAAATTTTGTAAATGAAGAGAGTGTTAACACGAAATATAGAACAAAATGGGAGATTTTTTCTGGCTATACATATTTTAATTCAGTGCATTTTATTTATATTAAAAAATTCCCATATTTTCCTAAGAACAGTCATGTGTGTCCCCATAAAACCCAGCCTGACACCACAATGTCTCCAGGTGTAATATAGTCCACTTACCTAAACTTCTGCACATGTACAGTTGTGTTTATTCAGATGATCACAGTAACTTGTGATTGATAGAGAATAGTATATTGGAATAATAACAGTAATAATGAAGCATCTGGCTATTTCCCATTGTTTAAGCAAAGCTACTACTCCAGTCAAAATGCACAAGGTGGCTTTTCTGACAATGTAAGGAAGTAAATCTCCCTAACAAATGAGCTAAGGATTTGACCCCTCACTTGTTTACCCCACGGAGAACAAACTGTTCTGGTTGTCCTTTAGATAAAGTTGCTGGACTCTACAAAGCTCGTGATGCTCATGAGATCTTGGTTGAAAAGCTGGATAAAATAGTGCTTGGCTTTTCATAATATTTCCCTCAAAACTTTCAGACCTGCTAAAATTACATAACAGATTGGTAAAATGGCAACCATTTTACAGAGCTTGCTAAATAATTTACTGGAAATCACTTATCAGCAGACTGACAGAAATAATATTATCATACATCGTATCTAAGAATCCAAAGCCATAATGACTAAATGCAGAGGAAGATGAATCTGTTTCCAGAGGTAACATAAGATGTGATACCTTGAGCATCTCTCAGGGTAACAGAAATTTTAAGGCCTGATGAAATAATCCCAAAGAAAATCAATGAATTAGCAAAGTGAACACTATTAAGAAAAAATTAAATTGTCTTTGTATCGTATCTTGGACAATTACATAGTTTCTTATTAAGCATCTTCATTTCAGTTAATGTGGCCTTAAAAGCAAGCTGAACAAGCTCTGACTCGACTACTTCCATAAAAATACACAGTTTTCGTTAAAATATTTTCAGGTGATCACTCAGCACTACTGCTGTTTAATTCTTCCACATCTTGAATTGTTCTCAAGTTTGTATCTTTGCTCTTTATTTTTATTATGAATCTTTTTTAGATGCCACCTACGGGCATCAAATCTCTTTTGCTCGTGTTAGATTGGAAAATACACTTATTGCAAGGTACAGTTTTTCAATCACATTTATGACCCTTCTCTGGCCTTACTCTTTTTTATTTACATTCACACAGAAATGTGGACCAGAAGTGAGAATCCCATTTCAATACTTGCCACATATATCCTAAAGTAAAAAGGCAGGAATGAGCATCTCTTATTTATACTCCCAAGGACTAAATTCACTGCAATATCTTGCAGAGGTCACAACATTCAACCCATCACTGCTGAAATGTTTTTACAGAAAATCACTAAAACTTGAGACAGTCCTCCAGCTATTATTTACAAAATAGACTCCATTCCACATACGCCTTTTTCACTTGAATGGAATAATATCTACAGTATCTTCTTGGCTCAGATCATCAAGAAATTCAGGTACTTCCATTATTGGTCTTTCTTATTCATCATTTATTACACTTCTCCAGGACTGCTTCAACTTCTATTGCAATTGAAGAAAAAGACTTCCCCCCCTGCCCCCAATAACAATCAATTATAAAAATTGCTGTATAAAACCCACTCCTTCCAGCTTTTATGATACTGCACCTTTTTCCTGTTCAGCTGCTTCGCTAAGTTCAGGAAGTTTAAGTCCAACTAAATTTTGATTTCTCATCAAAATGTGCTCCTGTTAAGAAAAACAGTAACATTTCTAAGTAACTGAACTAGAAATCTCAATTTAAATATCCCTGTGATGTGAACACTAAATATAACATTTACTTTAGTTAATAAACATAAAGAGATATCTATATTAACTCATAGTCAAATGCTACATAGCATAAATATACATGAATTCACACACACATGAAAATATTACATATTTTAAATTTCATACAGGTGTTATTTAGAAATAATCCTGCAAACAGATTTGCAAAATATGCCTGTTACCCAAATAGAAATACAAAGTTTTGGTAACTGGGAGTGGAAAATTTTGGATATAGTCCCAGTAATAACTAAAAAACCCGAAAATTCAGGAAATCAAATATATGAGACTTGGCCATTTTGATTTTATGAAGATCAGAACTTGGGATGCTACAGGTGGAAGTTAATGCTTCACTCTCAATGTATTCTGCCCTTACTCCTTACAGGTAGGAAAAAATGTGCTCTGAAAGATTAAACCCTGTTGTCTTACTTCTCCTTTTATCATCTCCTCATTTTCTACTTTCCTATTCTCAAATATGTTTAAAATTTACAAACACCCGCCTTTGTTTATGAGTAGACAATTCCTACTGGAGACAGAATTCAAATCTTACCTAACTGGAATTAAATATCATGTTGCAATAAATTTTTGATTCTCTTGTTTGTGCTCAACAGCTTCTAGGCCATTCAAAATGACAGAATCAGAGAAAGGTTTGTGTGGCAAAGGACCTTACAGATCAACAGGTTCCAACCTTTCACTAGACCAGGTAGCTCAGGGCCCCATCCAATCTGGTCTTGATCACTTCCAGGGATGGGTCATTCCCAATTTCTCCGGGCAACCTCTTCCAGTGCCTCACTACCCACACAGGGAAGCATTTTTTTCCATAATTATATCGTCCAAGTGTCTCTATAATCAAAACTTCCAGAACATACACACTAAGAATATGTGTGTTATATAAACAGGAAAAGATGAATAACTAAGCTGCCATTCCCAAGGAATACAATGGGGATGAATTAACTAAAGTGCAGAATTTGAGGTCCTCACCTGTCAGCTCTGTTTTCATCTTAAAAATATTAATTACTGGGGAACAAAGAAAATATTCTTATTAAGCTTTCAGTAAAGTATCTACTACAAATTTTTTTTTTCGTTTGAAAGCCCATTTTTGTAATAGAGACATGGCAGTTGCTTTCTCATGGTGGTTTATCATTTTATGACATTTCTGCTGATTTTTTCTTAGGATTTACTTCTTAATTTTTACAAATAATTTAGACAATTTTTAAACAACACATTAGTTTGTAGATACCACAGTCCAAGCCTATTCTTCTAGAAGCTGACACATTTACACCATATTAGAATTAGAAACTCTAAGTCTGGGCATCCTGTACGTGCCCTTGCTCTCAGAGACCCCCAGTTTTACAGCTCTGGACATTTTGAGGCATTTTCTGAGAATGATCAATAAGTGAATAATCCTACAAAACCCATTTCCTGTTCCCTGAGATGTGCAAAGGTAATGTCATTATGAAGGTTAGTATTCCTGGATGACAGGACTACTGCCCTCAGAAGGGAGAGTACCAACCAACTCAGTATTTAAAAACACTCAGCTGAAAGAAGTAAAAGTGAATTCTAAATCCAAATGAAGTTTACAAACAGTATGTGATACACAGAGACTTGTAGGTCCTTATACAGGAGTATGGCAACTCCAAACTCCAGTGAAAGATTTCTGTTTATACAGAAGTCTCAGCCCACTCACACAGAACGCAAACAATTAGTCACTACATTGTGAGAGCCTGTGGGTCTGAGGACAATTCTGAAGGAGCAGAGAAGGAATATCACAGGGAAGCAAAGGAGTAAAAGAGCATAAGTGATCCTTTTAAAGATAATGTTGTTACATCCTCAGGAAGGAAAGATTCTTCAGAGCAAAAATTCTCCTCAAAAATCAAAATAGATCAATTTAGTCCCAAGTATGTTTTACAAGTGGTATGATTGTTAATCAACTGCTTCCTGTTCATAGGTCATGTAAATGATGCACAAATGTATTGTGTTTTATATCCTGATATTCCATTATGTCACTGCAAGGTATGTTTCTTGCAATGACAAAAATAATGCTGAGCAAGTTTAGCAAGATAGGAAAATAACTTTGAAGCAGGATACAACTGATGGTTAGGACTCACCTCTCTGAGCTTTGTCAGCTTCTGCATTCGAACTGGTTGAACTTGGATTTGAAGGTCTTTGAATGCTTTTAACTGATTGCTGGATTTATTACCAACAAGGCTTTTCTCCTCCTCAGCTGGTAATCTTGAAGGTGTTTTCTCTTTCTGTCCAGGCTCTAAGCTGTCCCATGACACAGCCCGTAGTAGAGGGGGACGCAGCCCACACAGTTTAAATTCTGGTTTACATGCAACTTTATGGTCCCTCATTTCTGGAACTGGAATTTTTAGCTTGGAGTCCATGTTTCCTATTCCTGGTCCTGGGAGATGGGCTCTTAAAGAAACATCATTTTCTTTTCCTTTCTTGAGGAATGACTTTCCAAGTTCATTTTCACAAACATTCATGCAAGTATTAAGAGACATTCTGCCACCATCACCACCTGAAGGGGAGCATTTTGGTATGGTATCCATATTTTTACATGGATCAAAGTTTTCTTTTTGGTCTGAGAGCTTCTCTTTGGAGTTTTCAAAACCAGCAGAACGAGGAACCAACCTTCCCTGAGAAATCTTTCTTTGATCATTCTGCCTTCGATCAATTAATCCTTTTGCAGCATTCTGAAATTAGAGGGACACATATAAAACAGAGAAACAAGTCCAGATTCCTCTTTTCCCCTGCCAGATTCTTGCTGTTAAAAAACATTTCCTTTTCAGTGACATTTGCTTTTAAACATGTGCTGTTGACAAAAGAAGTAATTTTTAAAAGGCACTTCAAAAATAGTGAATTGGGAATCTCCCCTCTGAACTTTAGAGTTAAGCTCTCCCATTCCAGAGTTCATTGTAGCAATGCTCACATAGCCAAGTTCTTCGTCATCTTCATGGAAGGTTTTTCTGAATATACACCTATAACCATGTATCTTACAGCACTGGTACCTTCCTTTGCCTGTTTTCTGTCAGTCCCTCACTTCCCAAGGGAAAAAGCATGGGCTTGTACACTAAGTTAAATCACATACTGTAGTTTCTCTCTTCTTTGTTTGTGTGCAGTACCACAGATTTGGTTGCAGTCTTTACAGGAGAATTTCTGCCTGACCTTGGTTACTTCGGTACAGACCCTGTATTTTTAATAAGGGGACCTGTGTGAGCAAGGGAACCAACATAAAATCTAAACATGGGCTCTGCCTCAGATATGTTGCTACTCCTCTCCTTTATAGTTACTGCTCCAAAATTCTGCTGCCATACTGGTTTTTTCTAAGTATTGCCTAATCTCTTTAAAGGTCTATCTGATATTACCTAAAGCAAATTAGGAAACACTAATATAAACTGCTCCACTGATGGTTGTGTGGAGCAGTAACATCCCATCAGTGGTGAGGAACACGAGGCTCAGCAAGTGAATCAAAGGGGACTGGAAGAGACTGTCTGGCTGAAACAATGGCATATTAAAAAGTGCCTATAGTAGATAATCTTACTTTAACTTTAAAGTTATTTAGTACACATATTGATTTGAACTAAGCTAGAGCAGGGTGCACGGTAGGATGTAAAGGCCAGCTGCAAGCCCATTGTCCTCCACTACATTTGCAGTTGCTTCACAATTTCCTAGAGGAGTTTAATTTGCTTTTCACTCAGTGAACATTCTTTTAGCATTTTTTTTAACATATGTGCTAAGACAGACCAGCAGACTTTGTTCAGCTCTTAACGTGAAAAAACTTACCTCTGCAGTTTGCCTGTCATCCTCTTTCACAGTTCTGTTATTCTAGAAAAAAACAAAAAAGGAAAGAAATGCCTTACAAGGATATCTTTCATATCTGTGCTGCAAATGTTAGATATGGATATTAATGAGTCTCTTAATTTTTACATTGCTTGTCACATTTATTTCTGAAATAACTTTAGAGATTAGTTTTTCCAGAGATTAGGAATATATTCTATCTTTTCTATTTTTTACACTTAACAGATCTCTATGATCTTTCAGCATTTGTTACCTCATGGATTTTTGTCTTCAGAGTAAACATTTATTAGTCCCTTGCTCTGCAGAAAAAACCATATTAACAATCCAGTCTTGGTATATAAAACTGTATTCCAAATATCCCATTTTCCTCGAGGACTAAAAGAGCATCATATTCTAATATATTCTGTATATATTCTAACACAGTAAAAACCAGGTCACTGCACAGACTATTCAGCTCTTACCTGCCCTGGAGATACTGACTCAATATTAGTGGTTGTGTTTGCATCAGACCCTAGAAAGATACACACATCATTAGGGCATATCCTGGTATTTTGTTCCAAATTTTTACTACTAGATCCTTAACAAACATATTAAGTGCACAGTTCCCCATAATACACTAAGGAG
>WEKX01016812.1:24471-43071 GCA_013390025.1 Pitta sordida | reverse complement strand
TAAGTCACTATGATGAAAGATGCTCTGATATGTGAAACTGGCTTTTCTGGCTGTGTCTCTCATACAGTTTTTCTTATTTTTAAAATAAAAGCGGCATTAAATCCATCTCAACTAGCAGTCATGGCATTTCTGTTGTAGATCAAGTTTTATCATGGAATTTGTATGTTCAGTTTTTCAAGGCTAACTCACCTGGCAAAGATTTATGCACACTAGTTTTAACGAACGGGTGATTAAATCAAATAATCTATAACTAAAGTGCAGGGTTTGGAAGTTTAAAGGTTTTATTCTATGCAGACAAAAGAGCTTTCCCCACAAATGCAGAAGCAACAGTAAAGCTGCATTTGGCAAAGCTGCAGGCAGAAGCTGAGCAGCTAAACCCTGAGAGTTATAAAGCTATTTCAAAAAGCAAATCAATCTCTACCATGTGGTAGAGCTGCAAAAACTTTCCCAAAGAACTACAAATCTCATTAGAATACCCCAGGGTTGAAGAAGGTGTTGTTTGAAATTGCTATTCCTCATGCCCACTTATGTTGATGTTAGACAAGTGTCCCAGGAGGGTGCATGGACCACAGACTGAAGGCCACTGCCTCACACTTAGATTAATGCATTGTTGTCTAAACAATCTTTAATTAGTTGTAGAAAGAAGCCATTAATCCCTGCTTTCCAAATAATTTGAAAACATTAAATTTTGAGCACCACTTTTTACAATTCTCCAGGCTATGATGAAGCAGAGAAGGCAGCTAGTTGTCAGAAAGGCCCTTCTGTGTGAGCCAGCATTAATGGCTTTTATAAGCATTTAAAGAACAGCTCGGATGAGGGGGAGGGAAGTCATCAGGTAATATCAGAAAAATATTTTAAAATATTCAGAAGAGCTGTTATAGCACCATCATCTTCAGAAAAGCTGAGGACATAAGTAAGCAGGAAAAACTCACAGGTTTTTGTTTGTGGATATGGGGTTGTTTCTTTGTTGAGTTTTGGCTGAACTTCCTTAAATTTAGTTCAATTTCAAGGCTGTCAAAAATCATGCCCACAGACTGAATATTCTTAAATCAGTATTTTTCAATGAAATATTTCTTTTGGTTTGAACTAAGATTTGTGTGTGGAAGGTTTGAGAGATGGATCTCCTGTGACCCTTTCCCAGTGCCAGTAAAAGAAAAGATTTACAAGGCATGGCAATTTCTCTCTTCCTTGAGCAGTTAAGTTCCAAAGTAACAACACCAATTCTACTGACCAGTATTTCATATACAACAAGAGTTCATATACAACATATATCTCCAGCCTTCTGAAAATGTTAACCTAATGCACCAATCTAACAACTTCAAGAAACTGGTAATACACATATTTTCCTTCATGCAATCCACTTACAAAATCCAACATGCCAGCAGTATTCCCTGTGCATACACTGGAAAAAAGTACAGTAAAACTCCATTCTTAGGTCTTTATTGCATGTCACATTTGCTGAGAAAACATCCTGGCTTAAAGTAGTAATCACTTCTTACCAACAGAAGTCAATGAACTTGTTGAATTCCTGATGGAATGGTTAGAATGTCTCCTATGAGGACTGCGAGGCCTAGCGAGAAAAATGAAAAAAGGGTCCTAATTATCTACAAAAATTTAACATTAAAAAGAAAGCACTATGATAAAAATAATTAAGACAAAAAGCAATTATTAGAGTTCCTCTCCTCTCCAAACAACTGGAAAATGGAGGGGATTGCAGAAAGAAGGATAAGTACAGAAAGTTTTGAAATTTGCTTATACACTGTGAACTTCTGATTTCTTAGAAACAAACCCCTACGTTTCTTTAGATCACAATGATGACTTAAAACTCATGGAAATATGGTACATAGCAAAATATTTTGTCTTTGTAAATTGTTACTGCTTCTGAAATTAAGTTTTATGGCTCAAATAATTCCTTAGGCTCCCACATTGGCATTCCCAGAAGACCACAGGGGATCACACACAGAATCAGAATCACACAGAATATTATGAGTTGGAAGGGACCCACAAGGATCATCTAGTCCAACTCACCATCTAACACCCGTAAAGAGACCGAGAGCACATCGCAGAGCATAACACCAACCTAGATCCCTCACAGTCTAGCAGGCCACTCCAGATTGCAAACCCAGTGAAAGTCTCAAATGACTGCGGAAATTTAAATGGTGATCCAGCAAATAATGCTGCTTTTAAAGGGCTGCATTGCAACCCTGACTCTAAAATATTCTTGAAGTTTGGTGAAGTACACTTTAAAAAATACAAGCAAATTATGGATTTACAATAAATGAAATTTCTGCTTCATTTTCCCCCCATATTTTAAGTCTAATCCCAGGTCAATAAATTAAAAATCTCAGCCCAGGAAGTATGTTTTATCAAAAGACTGGAAATAACCTTAATTCAACTCAACACTGAGCTGAAGTTTCCAATTGCAAACAGAATTATTATTTTCATTCAACAGCTTACTCCAGGTGATATGCTTGTCCCATCGAGGTGAATGGGCCCAAACATCTGCTTCCAAACTCACTTTATTACAGTATTTAAACCACACATTTAAGTTGTCCAACTCAATGAGTCAGGTTGGAAGGTTCAGTATTCCTAAATGAAACTCTAATTTTTTAGTATCAGTTGTATTCCTGTTCCCCCACCCTGAATCCCAAACAACATCATCAAAATTCAAAGACAGTCTGACCAAATCACAAATGGAGATACAGTGATAACACTTTCATACAATATACATTCCCAAGCAGTATTTTTGAAATAGAGCACCTGGAATTATTGTACAATTTATGCATAGATTGGCAGTGTATTTTATAGTACCTGTTAACCAGATTTTTATCAATTTCTGCATCTGGAGGAGCAGCATTCTCTGGAAGAACAATAGAAGGTGTGCTGCATGTTGTCCCTTCACCAGTAGTGTCCTACATGGTTTGTGACAAATACAAGAATTGATTTTGACACCTAATTTAGAATTTTTGATTCTATTGTAAATAGCTTTTTTTTACTAAAATAAAAACAGTTCATGCAGCTCCATACTTCTATACTAATACGTAATTCTCACATGAAGTTCCTTGGAAAGTTCATCTCGTCAGTCACAGGAGAGCAAGATGGGAAACATGCCAAGAAGACACTATGCAGATCTAAGTTTTAGAAAGATATCTTTGCAATATTGAAAATTTTAGAATGCCAATTCATGTGTGCTTCAAGTGCACCACTGACATTTTATGACAATAGTTTAAACACAATTTTTAGTAATATTCTTGAAAATGTTAGTAAGTAATGATGCATTTTGTCAATGACAGAACTTTAGGTGACTGCCCTGCTGGTAGGGCAAAGCAGCTGAATGCACATGCACGTTGTTTATACTAATCTCATGACTGCCAAAAAGCAAAAGCTTTTGAATGATGTAACATCACCCTTGAAGTCACTCAAGTCCATTTTAGGACTCTAAAAACAGCTCATTAAAAAGGAAAAAAAAAAAAGAAAGGAAAAAGAAATAGGCTGCAGCCAAGGCTAGCTCAGGTCAGGTAGAAAATATTAATCTTGGTCAGCAGCTATAGCAGTTCAACATCTACACAAGTGAAACCACATGGCTCCTGTTGTCCAAACCTACTGTACATTGCACAGGAAAGGGGCAGGAAGAGCCAGAGCACGAAGGGCCAGCTGGCTCAAATCAAAAGAAATCATTATACCCCGAAGAGTGCTCAGGCTGCTTTATGCAGATCTTGAAAGAGAAGCTTTAACAGGAAGCTTAAGCTGTCTCACGAAGCTGTACAACTGCACAAAGATGACACAGAAGTTTTCCATCACCTTCCCATTGTGTGCCTTGAACTATGCTCTCCCCGTGAGCCTCCAGGCCAGTCTGCTCTTCAGCTACTCCCAACAGCTGCCTCATCTCTGAGTACCAGTGGCTGCCCTGCTGCCCAAGGCTTTGCTTCTTTTTTTTCCCAAGCCCTCCTCTCATAAAAATGTGGGGTAAAAATGACTCCACATCTATGGCTTAGATGGGAACTGCTCTACACTCTCTGTAAGGATGACCGTGTGCCATCTAGTTTGCTAGGGAGGTGTGTGCAGGGCTGAGAGGGTGGCACATGCTGTTTGGTTCATGACAGAATACTCAAGAGGGCCAGGGAGTCTCAGGGTGGAGACAGGACCTGCAGACATTCTGGCTGTTAAGCTCTACCAGGCCCTCACTAAGCATACAGAAAATGTGTTATTGAAAGTTTTATAATGCAGCCAAATTTAGCTGGATTTGAACATTAATGAAGGGGGAATACAAAAATGCCCTCTACCTAGCATGCCAGAGGAGTCAGATGATAGAGCTTCACTGTATATCGCCTGAATTCTTTAAAGCATTCAGGGGAAAAAAAAAAAAGGAAAAAAAGAAAATCCTCTGCCACCTCATCTTATTAGATATTAATTGTCTGGATTGAATTTCAGAAAAAATTGGCCTGAAAGAGAGACTTATGTGAAAGATCTCAGAGAGCAGTCTTTGCAGTGAGATGGGATTTTAAATAAACTTGATTTTAAGTGCTTAAATGAGGTGCTCAGCTTAGATTTTGGCAAGTAAGGTAATATAACTGCATCTAGTTAAATAGGAGAACATAGGAAACATGAGACATCCCCTTCAGAACAAAACAGACACCATGCTGATAAAATGCTATGCAAATTTAAAAAGAAAGAAAAAGAGATAAAACAAATGAATGTTTGAATGATGGAATAATCAGTGTATGAAAAATATTACCAACACCGGAGACAGACTTTTCTTCAGCAGTCAGAAGAGCCAGTAAAATAGTAATCAAGATACACAGAAAGATAGAAACAGGGAGTCTTGATTTAAAAGAGGGAAAGATAACAGCTCACAATCAACCCAGAAAGTGCAGGGAGATTTATAGGCCACTATAAACCTCAGTATAACTGGTAAGGATCTAATCTTCTTTGATGTTCAGTACTTACTGCAACAAGACAGTACCTAAACGAAAGGTTCAGCTACATTCTCTTACATCAGAGACTGAAGTTATTTGAATTAGGCTCACTCCCATTACACCTGTGTTAATGGGAATTTCACATCTACTTCCCTCAGGAACGCTTTGGTGGATTATTGTTTAGAGTTAGTCAGAATGGTGAACATAGAGAAACAATGAAATGGAAACCCATATTTGTTTTCTCAAAATGGATTTGAGATGCAAAACTCAGGTCTTGAAGCATGCAGGAAAACACACGTGATGTAAGGTTCTTTTTTTTTTTTTTTGGTCAGAGCTGTTTCGTGAGTCTGTGTGCATTTGCGCATGCAGGGAGGACAGAACGAGGACATTGTTACACACTAGCCAGCACCGTAGAAAACACGATTCCAGACTTGAAAAGTTTTGCTGAATGGCAGAAACCTAATCCACCAGTTCCTTCCAATGCCCTCTGGCCACTTGCAAGTCCTTACCTCACAACAATAAGCTGTTTTAATTTTAGTGACTTACAGTCAGTCACGTTGTAGAATTTGGTCTGCAGCAAGACCCAATGTGACAACAGGTATGTACAAGATCAAATTTTCATAACGTTGGTTAGTGGCAAACCTTAACCTAAGTAGGTTTATGAGCAGCGTGTGGCAAAATGCTTCCACTGCTACTTTGTGCCTAAAAATAACCATTCGTCCAAAAATGAAGCACAGTGAACAGTTAATAGATTCCTGAATTACCACATTTAATCTAAGATTAGGTGGTAGGAAATCTTCATTCCTCCCCTTTGACAAGAACACTTAGGATTAGAATCACTGATGTATACTAGCTTTTCATATTTTTTTCCTCTTTGGGTATGTTTTACCCAGCAAATCTTTTGTACTAAAACACTTTTCACATAGGTGAATAAAAAAACCAAAAAAAAAGTCTTCTTGAGGTAATGTATGTTCTCAGCTAATAGTCTGATGAACTTAGATCCACCCAGGGTGTTTATCTTAAGTCAGGAAACTAACACTCAGCACAGTGTGCAATTGAGATGGAATGCATGACAAACCAGTGTAGGGGCTCACTGCTGACAATATTTTCCAACAACGTTAAAGTAGCGGATGTTTTCACCTAAAGTGTAGAATGTAGTGTCCTCAAATCCAATGACAGGGATACGTTTTTAACAGAGGATGTGCCAGATTATAAATCCTCTTTTCTTTACTTGAGTTTGCATAAAACTGGATGATCTGGATAAGCTGTGATTTTGTAATCACAGCAAGGTTCTTTACTTCAGCGAAGCTAACAATTAAAAAAAGAAACCCAACCTTGGTTTATTAAGACATAAAGTTACTGTTTATCTGTGGTTTAGATTATTGAAAAGGAAGAAAAACCACCTCATTGATATTTGTAATTTATCTGCAAAGAAAATGTAAAAATTCATCGATGCCTCAAATTTGAGAGGCAAAATGATGACTATGCCTGGGGAGCACCCACCTGCTCCCTACATAGTTCCAGTGTATGTTCAGCTACTGCTGTGGCAAATAAAGCACTGAGAAAGACTACAAATCAAAAAGCCCATTTCTCTCTTTCACACACACATGAATTGCATAAGATATTCTACATCTTTAAAAGAAACACTAGTTGTTCCAAGAATACTGTGAAGTAGAAGCCTAAATTCTTTCCTCAGAGGTTAAAGTTTTCTGTAATCACATCAGAAAGGATGTTTTTGGGCAGCTTTTGTCTGCCTGTTGTGAACCATTTATAAGTCTCTGGATCAAAATGATAAACAACTGCTTGAGCAACTTGAGTTCTCATCCCTTAGGCTATAAAATGTTTGAAGAACTTCAACTGAAGGATCATTCACATCTTCAGCAACTAAGCAAAACACACAACACAGAGCAATGACTAGACTTTCCTAAATATACACAAACAGGTTTCAGCCTCAGGTTTCCAACAACTGTCAGAAAACACCTTTGTAGGAGTGCTTACTTTGGCTGGAGGAGAACTGTTGTGCTGGGCCTCTTTTGCTTGTCCCTTGTCTTCAGGTAAGGTTGGCATGGTGGGCAGCGTGAAGCACGTGGAACTGCAATGTGGGTAACAGGACCATGCACTGCTGAGAATGTCTGTTTCAAGTTAGCCTGAAGGCATAAGCGCTGTGTTAGATGCCAAAATTACAAATCAAATCTGTTTAAAACTCTGTGCTCTAACACTGAGATCACTTTACAATAACAAACAGTATTAAGGTTTAAAATTAAAAATGCTATCTTGTTTTATTAACTAAAACTTTCAAGGTCAAGTATAATTTAACAAATGCATTCAAAAGAGACAACCTTCCTTTTTTTTTTTTTTTTTTGCTATTTTCATCTCTTCCCTCTATTTTATGGATTTTTATTCTATCATTATCACTGTGACCAAATTATCTTCTCTAAAAGTGCTCTAAGAAGTAAACAGCATCTTGGACATCACAGAATCAAGAATGGGTCAGGTTGGAAGGGACTACAGGGGAGTGATTTGGTCCTACCTCCCTGCTCAAGCAGGGACATCCCAGAGCACAGGATTGCACAGGATTGTGTCTAGACATTTCACAGAATCAGAGAATCACAGAATCAGTAAGGTTGGAAAAGACCATAGAGATCATCAAGTCCAACCTATCACTATTACCTAATCTAATCTAGTCAAACCTTTTACCTAACCTGTTACCTAACCTGTTGCCATCCATTTCTGTACTATCTCCAGTGAAGGAGACTCTTGGTGCACCATCACTGCCCAGGAAAGAAGTTCCTCCTCATGTTCAGGTGGAGCTTCCTGTGCATCAGTTTCTGCCTCTTGTCTGGATCCATCCTCTGGACACCCCTCCTTCAGATATTTATACACATTGGTGTTGTTAGCCGTCTCTTCCATACTATGCCATACTATACAATGCTACAGAATGTGATCTCAGGTCTCAGGGGAGCAGAACTGAAGCCCTAGATGGTGTCACTATTCCCTTGAGCAAGAGCACGGCCTAGGTGGATTGTGCAAAGACCTGGTACCTCTTCACAAGACAGTGTTTAAGACACTTCCAAAGCAAAAGGGCAGTAATGTCCAAACAGGAAAAAAAAAAAATCTGCCTATTAGCTGAGAAAATTCTTGTTATTAGTGTCAAGGGGAGGCACTGCATTCACAAGGATAACATCAGCAAGAGAGCCTGTACCGAGGTCTGAGGATGAGCAGCGGAAGCACAAATCAGTTCTTGTAGGAGCAGAGGACGGATTGCAATACTTACTGCGACACCTGCCCGAGAGATAGGGAACTGTCCTCATCCACACATCACCGTCCTCCTCAGCACATCACTGCAGTCCTCGCCGGCGCCTGCGGGTCACACACAGCGCGCTGATCAGAGACCACCAGGAGCTCCTGCCTGCCCTGGGGACAGCCCAATACACCCCCTGGCACAGCTCCTGCCTGCCCTGGGGACAGCCCAATACACCCCCTGGCACAGCTCCTGCCTGCCCTGGGGACAGCTGAATAATTCCTCCTCACAGTCAATTCACAATTGTGCACAGCACTTGAACACTCACACAGTACTGCAACAGCTTCAGTACTGTGCTGAGGAGATAAATATACCCAGCAGGCACAAGTTCAACCTCCAAAAGCATGTTCTCTTTTCCCAAACCAGGATTGCTAATCTCTTCTCAATTATTTTACTCTTATAGACTCAAGCTAGATGGAATAAAGAAGTTGAGCTGGGGATATGATTTGAAGATCAAGGCATTTAACAGCACTGTAGGATTAACCTTCTACAGTTTCCCCTTATATTACAGGGATGGGCAAAGAAATGTATTCAGGAATATGTCAGTTGATTGAGGCTGACAATTAAAACTGTCAAACTAAATCTGTTGTTTTAAAAAACAGCAAAATGAGAGAAGAGGCAAAATCATTCACAAGAAATACTTAAGCAGTCTCAGTAGTGACAAGTTCCTCACCTCAGAGAAAAAACATCTGTATTGTAAAACCTACAGAATGTGTGAAAACGTGGGACTGCAGGGCCCGATAAGATGGATGCATTTCCTAGATTTATTTCACATTATGTTGGAAACTTAATTTTCTCTCTTACAAGAAAAGGAATAGAAGGCCAGCTCACATGAAATTTAATGCAGAACTAATAGATCTTAAAAATGATCCCACACAAGTACATATTAGTGTGTTCCAGAGAAATAATTATTTCTTTGCAGTCCTTTGATAAAGACTGAAAAGTGTACAGTATATATGACATCATTACAAAGACCAAGATACATTGTTTGTGAACAGTGACCATCAAGATTTTTCAGAGCAGTAAATGCTTTAGGGACAGCAGGTTTCATGCTTTTGCAAACATTTTGATCCTCTTACAGGAGGATTTCTAGCTCTACTAAAGCAATTGGAAGCCCATATTTATATCATGATTTTACCCATCTCTGACTTCAAATAAGAGTAGAGGAAGCTTTCTATGAATAAAAAGCTTTAAAATGTTTGTCAAAGCAAAACATCTCGAAACTCCCTAATGTGATGGAAAACAGACATTTACAATTACATGTACTATTTTAATAAACCCACAGAGATCAGACACATAGCAGTGGCATTAAACATCTCTGTATTTCAACAGTTAAATATAATTCTATCAAAAGCCAGTCACAAACGATGACCAACACACAACGATGAGATGGAAGCAAGGTAACTGAAAAAAGTGATGTGGGACTTGTTTTTCATCTCTGTAACAAAATCCTGGCATCCTATGCAATTTCTGACTTTGCAAGAACTCAGATTCAAACAAAAACAAAAAAAGAGGAGATATAAAAGTGGTTGTTTATCTAGTCCCTCTCAGTGTTTGCCTTATGAATTTATAATGCTTCTGATAGATTCAACTCAAGAGAAAGCTGGGCCTGAAAAATCAGGAATGTTTTGAGTCATGACCAAGGCATGTTTGCAGTCCTACACAGAATTGTATAAGCTATCACATCAAGTTGGTTTATTCCCAGTTTTAGTTGAGTTCCTAGTACATACTAAACTTAAAAAGAGTAATTCAAGTTATCTTGAAACAAGAAAGAGCTGTTAAGCACATCAAGTTTCAGCTCGTTTTTCAGATTTAAAAAGCAAAAAACTTTAAAAGAAAAAGAAATAAATCAGCAACCTTGTCTAAGAATAGCAAGGGACAAATCCTGAGCTGTGTTCTCGTAGAGATGCAGCACAGAAAGTACAGCCAAGGCAGAAGGAAGGGTAAGGATGAATTTATGCCACCTTAACAACCCCCAGATTTGGAGTGGACTGAGTTCAGACTGTCTGTGACACAATGAGAACCTTACTCTGATTTCCTTACAGAGCTATCCTGCAAATAGCAATGAGCTCCAAATCTTTGTGCTGATCAGCAGGAAAATTTCTTCTTCTGACTTTCCATTTTTTCCTAGTATCTCTCCAGAAAACCCCAGTGCTGAGGACTATATTGGAGCAGTGAAAGCTTGTACATAATCATTCATATTCTTCTTAAAACACACCATCTTTGCACACCTTGACTGCACTGCTGCAGTCCTGTACACTGTCAAAGTGAGGGCTACTACATTGGTATTTCAATCTAAGAATGTAGCTTAATTAATAAACGATATGATCTAGAACTCCTGAATTATTAATTTTTCAATCTAAAAGTTTCTTTTTAACCTGTGCAGTGCTCTTAAAATCAGTAGTCCAGATCCTTTAAAGACTTTCTGATGTTTACAAACATCACATATTGTGAATGCAAATGGATATAGCCAATGGAGACACCTCCTTGCTCCATATGCAGTGCAAATCCTGCCATTTTCTGCATCAATTACTGCCTTCTGATACTGGTAGGAGAGGCAAAGGTTTAGAGACGATGGAACTTTAAGTGTTCTTCCATCACTGCTGAAGTGACCCTATGCCCATTGGATTGGGCAATGAAAACCGCCCCAATAAATGTCACAGAGAGTCAAAAGGTCTACAAAAATGGGGCTTTGTGAGAATACCCTGAAAAAAATTAGAGGAGCTTATCTGCATCTCATAAATGTAGAAAGAAAAGAGAGAAATATCCTTGGAGGAGTTCAGCCTTAGAGCTTACAGAAATTCACATCTTTATTTACAAAACCAGCTCACAGCCTTACTGACCCCTGAGCCAGCATGCAGACAGCATGACTAGCCTGGTTCTAAGCCTCAGCTGAACAGCCTTTGCAATCGTGGTACCATTGGCTTTGGCAGCTTTATCTGCTTCCCACAAGAATAAACTTGTCAGTCAAAGGAGGAAATGATATGTTAACAATATGTGCAACACAGTGAAGTATCACCTGAAACAACTGTAATTATTGTTCCTGAAGACATTGAAAAGAGAGAGAAAAAACCACACCTGCACTTTAAAAACAGTCAAGGTGTATAAGTACATACTAGCATCCTAGGCACTGAAACAATTTCAAGATTCTGTTATTTCCTTTGTCAGGCATTGATGAAACTCTGCCTGGCCTAACTCTATCCTGTCAAAGATGGAATTACATTATTGTAGTGTTTTATCAGAGTAAACAATCTCCCCCAAACTCCATTTCTTTAGAAATTGCAAGAGCTTCAAAATTGCATTTTAAAATTAAATACTTGTAGAGATCAACTCACATGTCACAGGCAGAGTGGATGTGGGTGAAGATCTACACTCAGTCTGCACGAGCCTTTGTACCTACAAAATGAGTTAAAAAAACACAAACAAATTACCTATCCTATTCACCAGATTCTGCTGATTCCCACACTAAGTCCACTAAGGAAAAACTCAAAAAAAAAAAAGTAAAAAAAAAAGAAAAGAGAGGATGAAGTGCTTTTTAACATTTTGGTCTGTTTTTATAAACTTACTGCTTAAAATAGTTAGGAAAGAAATGATCCCTTGAGCTCAAATTTGTAGTCAGATATAGATCAGTGAATGCAGAGAACTTTCTTTTACCACTGTGTAGGCTTAGAGTACAATCTCCAGGAAATGGAAATCTGGGAGCTCTATTCCATAAAAGGGAAAAGTATTTAGAGGCCCTTGGCTTTCAGTGTGTTCTCTCTGCAACTCCTTTTACCATAGTAGAGAAAGTTAAGTATAATCAGTTCACTCACACTGAGTCACGGCCGGGTCCCGTGCTAGTGAAGGCTCACACAAAGGTGCTTTACTCCATCTCCACTGATAACTTGGCAGTTGACCTCAAATGCTCTGTCACGTCACAACGAGAATATTAAAAAAAAAAAAAAAAAGCAGAAATAAACAGTTAAGAAAGCATTTTATTAATATATCTTGACCTCACCCTCCCTGTGGTCAAGGCAAGCAACTCTCCTTTGTTGACAGTGGGAGTTGTGTGCTTGTGAACACAGCTGAACTGCACAGTCCTGAGATGCTTTTTGGAACTTTTTTCTTTGTTGTCCTGCAAAGTTGTTGTAAGACATTACCCTATTGTAAAGGTATCTTTTTGCCCTCCTTTTTGGATAGCTGTAAAAGCAGATGGAATTTGTGTAACATTTTGAATAAGGTTTTGCAGATTTGAAGTACTCAAAACCCACTAAACTTAATTCCTTCAAACCAAGCGGGAGAAAACCAGGGTGTTTTTCTTATGTTTGCACCACAGACTAAGTTATTAAAGACAAAGCATGATTGTAGTTTAAGGTATACAAACAAAGGTTGTTTGCATACATTAGCTATCTCAAAAAAATCTTAAATACCAATAACACAACCAAACCAAACAAACAAAACACATGAACTCTAATCCAGAGTATCTTAATAGAAACACTTTAATATTTTGTATTAGGACTGCAAAATTTTTGTATAATAGACACATTTAGTGGAAAAGTAAAAAACCAAAACCACAACTAAAGCTGACTCACGTATGTTCTTACCCAATGTGACAAAAGATACTACACAGAAATTGGAAGACACTTTCTTTATTGCCTGCAACACTGGAAAAACTGGACTGTTTCCTACTACACCTCATTTTTGTGACAAAAGAGTGGTTTTTTCATGGTAAATACTTAGGCTTGCATAATATTAAGATCCTGTTTCAGTCAGTTTACCAAAGCACACAGTCGCATCTCTGTGATAACCTCAATGATCTGAGTTGTACCCACATCCATACAACCATACAAGGTAAAACCTGGAAGACAAAGTGGTGTTTCTAAGATACAGAACAATTCCACTGAGGCATGCAAAGTGTGTGCAACCACTGTGTGAATTCAAAGCATCTGTTTTCTTTCTGAGAAGTACAGAGATTATTTCCTGAGCATTGAGATTAATTCCTGAGTGACCTGAATATTACTTCTTGACAGCCAGAACACTTCCAGGTTGCAACCTCAGAGACAAGGGATAAATGTGAATAATTCTGTCACCAGGGTATTTTAAAGGAAGGAACAAACAAAGGCTTCAGGAAAACACAGCTTCTAAAAAACATCTCTCAAACTTAGTGGGTACAGGCTTCCTTACTACTACAAACTACACATGTAGGACTTGCTTTACAGAGGAACATGACAGGAAAGAATCTTCTTTTCTGCTTCCTGTTTTCCTCATAGCTCAGGAACTCATAAAACTTGATGAATTTCAATAATCTGCTTGAATGGGAGAAAGGAAATGTTAGGTCAGGCAGAAAGTAAAATGTTATTTTGGTGCTTGTCCAGCTTGATCTGATTGGGAGCACTGAGCAGAGTATCTCCAGTAATGGATAGTTATGACACTCTGTTGAGACTGGAAAACAAAAGGTTTGGGGTGAAAGGTTATGCTGGTGCATTACCAACAAGATCAACTCCTACAACAAAACATTTGGTTGGGTTAAGTATTAAAAAATTTATATCAGAGTTTGAAGAAATCTGATAGCTAACTCAAACAGAGTTTAATGGAAATGTTATCTGGAAGTTAACATACTTAACTCCAAGAGGACCCATTCTGGTCCCAGCTCCAGGTGCTTCTCTGACACATTAAGAGAAAAAGCAATTGCACCTGATTTCAGTCACACACAATCATTTTAACACAGTTAAATGGAAATTTAAGACTCACTAAAAGGTCATAACTGTATTTGAAAATAGCATATTTTTTGTTGTAAAATGCTACCTGCCAGCTACATTCATTTTAGCAATGTTTTAAAATTTTTGTATTGTTAGAAGGCAGTCTTCAGATTTATTTCTCTTGCAGCAAAGCATCTGGAGGAGTGGCTTACAATTTTTTTTTCTTTGCAAGAGTTCTAGGCTAAATTTTAAGCTGTGGACAACCAGCAAATAGATAAAGAGTTACCTATTTTAGAAACACTGAGGAGCAGTATTTCACTAGATTTTTAGATTGGTAGATCTAGATTGAAAAAAAAGTTTTACAATAAGCATATTTTAGGCAGCCTGAAAGTTTCCCTATTCCTCTTTTTTTTTTAGGGGCAAGTAGGAGTTAACACTGTACAAAACAAACTTTTATAAATTACTTTGTTTTGGATACAAATTTTTTATGTTCAGTTTTTGTTTTTTGTTTAGCACGAAAAGGAATGCAAGGAAATGAGGTTATAAGTATCTCACAGTGAAAGCAAGTGTTTTTAAGAATTGCATACAAGTCCACAAAAAAATATGCTCTGGTTCACTTGTCATTTTTATTCATTCTGGGTCTTTTCTTTGAACAAATCATCTTGAGACCGTATTCCAATAAGGTAATTTTATCTGGTTAAGGCTGTGCTGAAGATGCTGGGCCCAGCTCTCTTATGGGAAGGACAGAAAAAGGGAGTTAATGGAAAAGAACAGGTCTGTGAGGTTCTTAGAACAGAGGCTTTCCCCAGTGATGCCATTCCAAGAACGTGGCACTCCCCACGTTCCATGCTGGAGACAACAGGATGGCTGTGGCAAGAGAAACAAAAGATGGTGGCACTTCCTCAGGGGTTTCAGACCTGAAAGCTTTTGCCCATCCGTGCCTCCTCCTTCAATGTCTTGCATCCAGCACAAATACCGTTACACTCATTTAAGGCACTCCCTACAGAGCGAACTAATATCACAGAATCACAGAATATTATGAGTTGGAAGGGACCCACAAGGATCATCTAGTCCAACTCACCACCTAACACCCGTACAGAGTCCGAGAGCACAATATGGCCAAAGAGAAAACAATGCGTGCAGTTCTCTGCTTCCCTTTTTTGTCTGTTTTGTTCTTTTATTGNACTGCACACAGTACTCAAGATGAGGTCTGACCAGCGCTGTGTACAGGGGAAGAACAACCTCCCTGGACCGACTGACCACACTGTTCCTGATACAGGCCAGGATGCCATTGGCCTTCTTAGCCACCTGAGCACACTGCTGGCTCATATTGAGTTTCCTATCGATCAGTACACCTAAGTCTCTCTCCACTTCGCTAGCCAAGTATTTGTGCATATTTTGTAGCGAAAAGCAACAAAGCCTCTTCAGAAAGTGGAAGAAACTGAAGTGAATATGAAGCCATGTATTTAATCCTTCAAAACATAGCAGTGGAAATCACCTCTATATTTCACTGAGCTTACTAAAGGTTTATGCTCAAATCCCTAGAGCAAGCTCTCCAACAGTAAACCAGTTACTTATGGTAGATCCTTTATGCTCCAGTAAATTGTCTTGTAAAGCCCCAGAACAAATCTTTGCTATATGTGAAGAGCAAAGTGCATAAGAATGCCAGGCTAGGTAATGAAATAGTCTTAACTATTCATAACATTCAGAGGTTTTCAGATATGCCTCATGCATTTTAAATTTCAATTAATCACTCCTAATCAAATATGCTTTTATAATTTCAACAGTTCTTTCCCTTGTTTTGTGTAAAAAAATCCCATGAAAAACAACTTAATGCCAGAAACCCTGCCCCCCAACAAACAAACCACCTCCCAAAGTGAAAATCCCCCACCACTCTACAATTCATAAATAGCTGTTTCCACAAGTTCTGTTAGCTTGCAAACAAGAATTTTACCTCATCCTGTGTCTTACTGACCTCAATTTTTTTCTATCAATGGGCTTTCAGCAGCAATGACAAGAACAAGACAACGTGCAGCATTGCTCAGCCATATGGCCTCTAGGAAACCAGCTGGGCTGAACTTTGAGGCACTTAAAAACCCCATAAAATATATATATATTTTGTGAAAAAGACAGTATGTGTGATAAAAGGAGAAATTAATCCCCAACTTATTGTTATGAACAAGTTAAAGAATTCAGCCTGCAGTAGTAAATCTGTTGATCAAAAGACTGTCAGATCTCAAGGTAGATCGATGTGTTTCTTAGCTTGCAGATTATTTTTGATAGACTTTAAGGAAATGCAGTTTAAAGGAAGAATGTGAAAATGGAGTGGGTGGATATTTGGCATGGAAAATAAGGATTTCTAAGCATAAGGAACAGCATATAAGAAAGTGTGAAGATAAGAGTGGGAGAACAGTATATTAAGTGTCATTCAGGAGGGTAGTTCAAAAGAAATCTACAGCTAGGAAATATCTGGAGAAAAATCTACTGTCTTACAATGTAAAGGCAGTGTGAGTAAAAAATGTCACTTTCTTCCTTCTCTTAACTTACTCTTTGAAAAAAAACATATAAATAAGTTTAGGAGGCAGCTTCAGTCTTTGTTGCATGGCACTGAACGACACCTCTGAGGCAGGGCCTGTGCATTGATAAATTGCCCAACAAAAACTGCTAATGACAGTAACACTCAGAATACCAGGAGATAGTATTAGTACCACCAAACGTGCTTTTGCCTCATTGAGCATCATGTGCCTCAGCAGTCAGTAACACTGAGTCAACAGGGTTCTTTGGGCTTCTTTTTTCTACTCCTTTTCACAGATTTGGAGAAATCCAGATATGTTTCTGCTGTCTGGACTGCATGGATTACACATCACATTCTAGTTATTTTTGTCTATGGTGTAGGCAGAATTGGGAGCTTGAGACAATATTTTCTCAAATTTCCACTTGACTATGTTATTAGTTAATGCAAAAAGAGAATGAATAGGCCTGTGGGGAAGGGAGACAGAAAAGATCGGGGGGAAAAAAAAATTAGTGTCCTTTGGAGTCGCTTCATCCTCGTTTAAGAAAAACCTTATGGGTGCTACATGAAGTAATATTTTTGAAAGCAACTTTTACTTATGAACATTCTATAAACTATTCTGTCTTCTGGGGCAGCGGGATATCAACTTTATTTATATTGGGAAAAACTACTATCAAAGGCCTAATTTAGAGATATAAATATGTTGAAGGCAATTAGGGCAGAACACTATTGCTTAGTGACCCAGGAGTCTTGTTGCTAGTCAAGAAAAAATTTCCCAAATGAAGAAATGAAACAAAATTCTTTCTTTCCCAATCACAAAAGATAATCCCATAGGGAACACTTCGTTGAACAAAGCAACTATAAATAGCTTTCTTTGGGATCTAGGATGCAATTGTGGGCTTTCAATCTTGGGCTCTCCATCTTGCATTGATAAATGCCAAAGAAACAAAATGAGCATTTTATTCCCATTTTGTGCTTCCTGGATACAATCAGATTCACATTGTCTTGCTTTAGTGATACAAGTATATGGTTTTTTGCACTGCAATAATGAACACACACCGTAACTGCATGAATGTGTCTCAATTCCTTTTTATGAGAAAAGGATTATGGATGCTATTCTACTGAATTTTTTAAAAGATTGCTGTACACATGGAAAGGAATAACTTCAGTATCAACTTATTCAATTAATCAGCCCTTGTGCGGACTATGATTGCTGACTACTATCTGACTACAGTTACATGTTCGTGTAGAATGGCCAGACTGGAAGATAGATTCCCAGAATCAAGAGAATCTTTAGGCTGGAAGGTCATTTGAACCACTCTCCTCCTTGACCCTTGCAAGGTCAGCACCAAAGGAACTACAAGTTGCTTTGGACTTTGTCCAGTTGGAACTTAAGAACTTCCAAGGACAGAAATTGCAGAATTTCTGGTAGATCTAATTCAGTGTTTGACCCTCACAGTAATTCCCGCCTTGTTCCCACCCTTACATTCAGTTTATGAGCTTTGTCTCTCATTGCTCTGCCATGCACCCCTGTAAAGTGCCTGAGTCCATCTTTTTACTAACATCTCAAATTTTGCAAGACTGTAACTAAGTTCTCCTCCAGGCTCAGCAGTACCAGTTTGTTCCCTCAGCATCCTCCCAGTTTGCTCCAGTTTATCAACACCCTGGGGCCCCAAAATCAGACACAGTAGGCTATATCTGGTGAGAATGTATTTATACTCATCCTCCACAACTACTAAATAACATTACTTCACCAGTAACATCAGGTGAAATGCAATGCCAGTAGTAAGAAATAACTACATTATTTGAATCTAAGTATTCAGCCTCTTTTCCCACTGATCTGGTAGTTCACTCATCCAGTCTGTAATGACCCAACTTTGATCACAAGAATTGTTGATTTGCTAGAAACAGACCAATTTTACTCCTAGAGTACCCATTAAATCTGCAGGCCTCACTGTCCGTGAAGAAGCAAAGCCCAACGTGCATACGACCTCTAACCTCATGCCAGCACATGACATAGAAGTGTGAAAAAGCAAAACCATTTTGTCACCTTTTAGGCTTTTTGTTTCCTGAAGACAGACACAACTTGAAAGTCAGCAGATGTAATTTCTCTTGTCAGTAGCTAGCCTCAGAAACAGGTATAAAAACAACAACAGCAATAATAATAAAAATAATAATAATGCAAAGGTTGAT
>WEKX01016812.1:1706-23831 GCA_013390025.1 Pitta sordida | reverse complement strand
AGTTTGAAAATAGCAGTACCCAGGAGTGAGACTTAATCTCAGGCAGTACTGGGAAGCCTCTCTCAGGTAATTTCTGGCTGTACCTTTGACTTGAGTGGAGTAGTGTCACAGTTCTCTCCCACCCTTAGATGCCAAACTCAGCTATTTGGTCTGAACAACATGTGGCCTGATTAAGGAACAGAAAGTCTCCCAGAAGGAGACTTTCCAGTGGCTGCTGTCTAAAACCCACAGACAGAATGGTTTTATCTTTATATGACATGCAGATGAGGTAGTTCAGGAAAATTAAACCTTTATTTTAATGGGGGGAAAATGGAGGAAGCATACTACTTCATCACTTTGGCAAGAAGAGATTAACTGACTTGCAGGAGGGATGGTCTGAAAATGAGAGCAAACAGTTGTTTGGAAAGCAAGCAGTGAAAAAAGAAAAGCAAGTCCCCATTTCCCATGTTCTCCAAGTTCTGCACTCCATCGGAATCCAAAGAGGGATGGGGGATTACTGTTAGTACCAAAAAAAAAAAAATTCCAGAACTGCCTTTCCACTACATCTATCATACAAAGTCTTTACCTACAGAAACACCATCCACCCCAACAGGAGCTCAATCATTCCATATGACTCGATATTCAAGGTATTAACACTGAGGACACGAAGAAGATTTCAACCATCTCCTGCTGGTTTCCTCACTTCAAGGAAACACAGATTTATACTGGGCATGGACTACACTGAACTCAGCGACATCAAAGTTAACCTTTGATGATTTAAGTGAATGAAGTATATAATTCCTCTTGCTTTGAAACTCCTCTCAACAGGAAGAAACAAGGCCCATTTTGGTTACTTGCTGAAGTTCTGCATTCAGGAGCATTACTATTTGCACTCATTGGCTTGCATCTGCTAGAAACCCTGGCAAGCAAAACAACTTTTCATTTTCGTTTAGAAAGCTACTAAATGCAACACCCTAAGGACAGATGGCTTGCTCACCTTATTTCTGCCATTTTCAATGACTGTTGTTCAAAACCCAGAAGTAGGAAAGTTAATAATAAAAATCAAAGCTATCAGAAGAAGAGGAATTTTTATGCATTGACTGGCACATACTGTACCGAAAAACCACATTTGTCTGGGTAATTAGAGTGTTCAGAACAAACCTTTGAGGAAAACAACAGCTCTGCCTTTCTGGAATAGCACAAGCCAAATGTAGCAAAATGTTCCTCTTGTNAGGAAATTCTCAGCATCTCTTTCAGATGTGATGTCAATGCAGAATTGGAGCCAAAAGCCCTTTCTTGCTCTAAAGACCTATTAATGCAATAGAAGGTTTAGCAAACATACTTTGCAGAAGGTCTTTGGCTGTATTGCTGAATCATCTGCAGATTTCAGTGTGATGTGTTATTCCTTGCTGCTGCAAACACGCTTCTGGGACCACATTATGAATACTCTGACAAGTGCCCTGCAGAGGTAGTCACACAGTGTTGTTTTCACACTAGGAAGTTCTTACAGTAAGCATTCCCAAACTGATTTAGTTTTTAATTAAATTTAATTTTTATAACGTGCCAAGGGAAGAGGCAGCATATTTACAGGACAGTTCAGCTTATAACTTATATACTACATAAAGTCTGATTTTCAGAGGCTTGGAGGAAGAAATTTTTACCTTCTTTTGGCACTGGCATTTAAATCAAAGACCCACAATATCCAGAAAGACCACTCTGTTACTGATGAATTTAGCACAGAAATTCCACGTGCATTTTACTGACCAAGTTAGCAATGGATTGGATAACTCCCAAATGAGGTACATGTATCAGCTGAAACAGCAACACATTCCTCAGAGTCCTCCTTTTTCTAATTTGGCTCATTGAGACAGTTATTAATATCAAGGTGAAACCAACAAAGCATATATATTTGATTTAATAATTTGAGGGCTGCAAAAGTGTCTCAGACAGGATGATGTAGTAATTAAAAGGGAGGTAAAAAAAATACCCCAAGCTCCGCACATCATATGGAAACAAGTTGTTAGCACAGAAACTGCTCCATCAGACATGCCCATGATATGGCTGCTCTTACATCGTATGCAGTAAAATACTCATTTACATTCTTTAAAATGGTATTTTATAAGGCAGTCACAGCACTGACTCAAACCTCAGTCATAAATAATATTTGATTAACTTTGTGAGAAGAACACTTTTGCAAGCAGACATGATTTCCATACTTTGTTCAGATTACAGATCTGAATCCACGCATGTTCTAAACTCCCAATGCAAACAAGCCCTTGCAATGAGAAGATTGAGGACAGCTGAGTTCTGACTGAAACTTTTAACAGAGCAGTGCATCATATCACAGTCACAACCAACTAACTGCACAGATGCTTCAACTGGTTACTCAATAGTAAGGTTCTGCCTAGTGACCCTAGTTTGAAAATAGCAGTACCCAGGAGTGAGACTTAATCTCAGGCAGTACTGGGAAGCCTCTCTCAGGTAATTTCTGGCTGTACCTTTGACTTGAGTGGAGTAGTGTCACAGTTCTCTCCCACCCTTAGATGCCAAACTCAGCTATTTGGTCTGAACAACATGTGGCCTGATTAAGGAACAGAAAGTCTCCCAGAAGGAGACTTTCCAGTGGCTGCTGTCTAAAACCCACAGACAGAATGGTTTTATCTTTATATGACATGCAGATGAGGTAGTTCAGGAAAATTAAACCTTTATTTTAATGGGGGGAAAATGGAGGAAGCATACTACTTCATCACTTTGGCAAGAAGAGATTAACTGACTTGCAGGAGGGATGGTCTGAAAATGAGAGCAAACAGTTGTTTGGAAAGCAAACAGTGAGAAAAGAAAAGCAAGTCCCCATTTCCCATGTTCTCCAAGTTCTGCACTCCATCGGAATCCAAAGAGGGATGGGGGATTACTGTTAGTACCAAAAAAAAAAAAATTCCAGAACTGCCTTTCCACTACATCTATCATACAAAGTCTTTACCTACAGAAACACCATCCACCCCAACAGGAGCTCAATCATTCCATATGACTCGATATTCAAGGTATTAACACTGAGGACACGAAGAAGATTTCAACCATCTCCTGCTGGTTTCCTCACTTCAAGGAAACACAGATTTATACTGGGCATGGACTACACTGAACTCAGCGACATCAAAGTTAACCTTTGATGATTTAAGTGAATGAAGTATATAATTCCTCTTGCTTTGAAACTCCTCTCAACAGGAAGAAACAAGGCCCATTTTGGTTACTTGCTGAAGTTCTGCATTCAGGAGCATTACTATTTGCACTCATTGGCTTGCATCTGCTAGAAACCCTGGCAAGCAAAACAACTTTTCATTTTCGTTTAGAAAGCTACTAAATGCAACACCCTAAGGACAGATGGCTTGCTCACCTTATTTCTGCCATTTTCAATGACTGTTGTTCAAAACCCAGAAGTAGGAAAGTTAATAATAAAAATCAAAGCTATCAGAAGAAGAGGAATTTTTATGCATTGACTGGCACATACTGTACCGAAAAACCACATTTGTCTGGGTAATTAGAGTGTTCAGAACAAACCTTTGAGGAAAACAACAGCTCTGCCTTTCTGGAATAGCACAAGCCAAATGTAGCAAAATGTTCCTCTTGTCCTTTTTCAAAATCTTTCCCTGATAAAATTATTTAGCCAACACCATTCCATCCCCGATTATATCCAGGAGCTGATCCAAAAAATAATGTACCAGCTCTCTGCATAATCTCATCTCATCAACATCTAAAAAACCCCACACTCATTTAATATGGTTTTATCAGTGTTATGCACAGGGAGGCCTTAGCAAAGAAGTGAGCTTAAACCAGACACTTACTTCTGCGGGGAAAGAGAATTCCAGGCTTTGGGAGTTACATTTTATATGCCAGGCTTGAAAATTTTCACATCAGAACCTAAAATGAAAATGTGGAGGGAGGTGAAAAGGGCAGAAAAGGAGCAGAGTTACTCATTCTATGAGACTTCAGAAGCGAAACAGGATTTGCAACAGAAATCTCAGACCCACTGCAATTGTCTCTGTCTCAGGGCACTCCATCTGTGCAGTAAGAGCAGGAAGACACAGATTTGCACCTTGGTCCCTCAGCTCACAACCAGCAGTTTAGCTCTGGTGCTAAGGACTGAGGTTGTACAACACACTGTTCTGTTGCAGCTGCTGAAAGCTTGGTAAGTCCAGGAAGATGAAAAGAAGACACTGTGGGAGAGGAGCAGCATCCACATATTAGTACTGAGCTAAATCAGCCAGAACTTGTGTCTCTTAGCCCTGTCTCGTCGTGCTGAATCAGTNNNNAAGGAGCTGAATCAGTTAACCTAGAACTCAATACTGGTGTTGTCGTTACTGTATTAAGAAAATGTGATGTGTATCTATTCTAATTTTACAATTGAATACATAATGACTCAAAATGGCATTCTGTATTTGTCTACTCATGAACAGTTTGTATACAATAACTACACAGTCTGCATACATTGAGATTTATTGTCTTGGTTTTTTCCTTACTTATATTGAATAACTAAACAAAGTTATATGTATCAAAAGAATGGAATGTGCCTACTTTATTTTAAATATAAAACAATTGTAGAAAGTTATGGAATTAAAATGATCCAGTGATTCTAACAGATTATGAAATAAAAAATACAAACCCAGGTAAAATATTTAGAAAATGTATCTTAAAAGAAGGTATGGGAACTTACTGTAATTTTAACAATACCATAGAACTACAGAGATAAGACTAATCTTTTATAGAAGAAATGCTGAAATACTGAGGCTTCAAAAGTTCTATTATTAATTAAATTTGGGGGGGTTTAGGATGTTTCTGGAAAACATTCTGGCAAATGCTGAGACAAAAAGCTGTGTAGGAACTACCTGAGATAATGGTAGGTAAATAAAAAGCCTTAAAGGGACTGAGATAACGCAAACAATATAAGCAGTGATGATGCTCATTCTTTTCAAACACCTCCTTCAATATTTTGATGCTGACCTTGAACTGTTTTGCTATTCTGCCAAAACAAAACAAACCTCTTATTTGAATTTGATTGCTTTATAATTTTATTATCATTTAAGACTTTCATCCTAGTTCCTAACTTTTAGATAATAACTTTCCTAGATAAGAAATTAATGTAATATTTTATTAACAAATAGATACAGATCCAAGAATGATTAATTAATACATGACATTCCAAGCTTTGCTATTTCATTACATTCCATTACAAAAGTCAACAAGCATTTTAATACAGGCAATGTGCACTTTTCAAAGAGAGGTTTTGACAAAATTCTCTACCAAACATCTTAAGGAAGCTCTGTTCTCAGAGGGCAAGGGGGAAATAGCTCTTGTAATTTAAGGAAAAAATTAAAGGACAGGAGTCAACCTTGCTAATACTGTGATACTGTCATGGTTTAGACAATGGGTTGGTGTTGGGTTACAGGTTGGACTTGATGATCTCCAAGGTCTCTTCCAACCTTGCTAATAGTGTGATACAGCTCTGAGTGTCTGCTGCAGAGATTACACTTCCACTGAGGTGTTCAACACAGACATGAAGAATCTGGAAAATAGGGCCTATCCAGATGCTTAAGATGAGACGGGAAAATGAGATCTAAAGACAGTCAAGGCAGTTTATGGGATACTGAGCACCTGAATGATAAAGTGGCAGGTGAAATACGCTGCTGAAACCTGCAAATCTATGCATAAGGGGGAAAAAGCCCCATAAAATATACCTTGGCTAAATTAGAGCACATCATCGTGTTTTACCAGTCAGGAAAGAGATCTGAGTTATTTTGAGTATTTCTATGAAAACACCATTCAGCAGCAACCAAAAAGGCAAAAACATTGAGAACTAATAGGAAAGACTTGAAAACAGCACAGAATATTAGCCCAAATATTTAAAACAGTTCTAGCTACAATCTCAAACAAAGACAAGAAGAAAGCAACATAAACAGAAAGGGTTCATGTAAGAAAGCCTGATCAGAAACTGCAAATGGTTTCCATGCAAAAAAGACAAGAGCAGATCAACTTGAAAGAGGGACAGTTCTCTATAAAAATAGGTTAGAAAATCATGAGCAGACTGGGAAGTGTGGCAATTAATTCTTTGCTCACAGTTCCTTACAGTACACAAGTATAAGGTTACCCAAAGCAGTTATTAGGCAATAGTTTAAGTACACAAGAGTACATAACTAAATAGTTGGATTTGTTACCACAGGCATTTGTAAAAGCATTGGTGGACTAGATGATCCTTGTGGGTCCCTTCCAACTCATAATTTTCTGTGATTCTGTGATATAAGTTAGTACAAAATGAGATTAGATGCATTTAGAGGAGAGGTACAGTGGCAGTTCTATAGAGCCTCTGGATCTGGAAAGGCCTAACCTGCAGATGGTTGAGAACAGTGAGGGTTAAAGAACATTTCTGCTTTTGGACCAGTGTGGACACGATCCTAATGTGGGATCAGATGAATGGTTTGCATGACCTGGATGTGCAGGTCACATGTTCACCGGTGGAAGCAGATTCAATTCCTAAAATAAACTGATTGTGAGAAAGCGATCAAAGAAAAATTTCCTTTTTGCCCATCATGAGGAATTAGCAATGCTGAAAGAAAGGTCGGACAGAACAATAGAAATAAAGAAGCAATGGGACAAAAAGGCTTTTTCTTACTTTCTTCTAGTCAATACAAACAGTACATGCTCAGACCACAGCCAGGACTAAAGTCCTGCTGCCGTAGGTTTGTACTGTGCTAGATTCCTAAGCACCCTTCTTGAAGAAGTAAACATATCTCAGTCTGAAGAATGTATGGCATCTCCCTGCTTTGTCACATTTTAGATTCTTGCATAGGAACAAACTTCAGATGTTTTTAAGAGACTATTTGGGTGGCAGGCAATTAAAAGTATTTTAAGTTCTTTAAGTTATTCTACAGACCTGTTAGTCTAACTTCAGTGCCAAAATCATGGAGCAATTAATCTCTAGCAAAATTATGTTGTGCCTCCAAGAGGGGAATGATATTAAACCAGTCAGCATGGCTTTAGGAAAGGAAGGTCCTGCCTTACCAAACTAATTTCCAAGGGATCATGGTCTGGATAGGTTCACACTTCATTGGATTGGTAATTGGTTCGATAATCGAGCTCAGAGGGTGGTGGTCAAAGGTGCAGTGTCCAGTTGGAAGTCGGTTTCAAGTGGAGTCCCTCAGGGCTCGGGGTTGGGGCCAATCTTGTTTAATANAGCTCTTCACAACTACCTGAAAGGGAGCTGTAAACAGGAGGGGGTCAGTCTCTTCTCTCCGGTTATTTGTGATAGAACAAGAGGTCATTGTTTAAATCTGTGTCAGAGAGATTTAGACTTAATATTAGAAAGCATTTCTTTACAGAGGGAGTGATCTCTCATTGGAATGGGCTCCCTATGGAGGTGGTGGAGGCGTTATCTCTGGAGCTGTTTAAGAAGAGGTTGGATGATGCGCTTAGTAGTCTGACTTCATATCAGGACGGGGGTTGTGATATGTGGATATCAGGTTACGGAGGCTGAGTATCAGGTGTTAGGTTAGGTTTTAGGCCTTAGGATAGGTGTGTGAGTTGGGTGAGGTTAGACTGTGGTTGGACTGGATAACCTTTATGGTCTTTTCCAACTGAAATAGTAATTCTGTGTAATATTGATAATATAAAAAAGAACTTGCAATATTCTTTAGTAGAAGACGCAAGTAAAGGCAGTACAGGATCTTCTTCCCCTTCTTTCCACAGAATATCAAGACTCTGAGACTTGCATGAAGGTTTACACACCTCCTGATTACTATTGCTATTCTCCATCTTTTTTCCTACTTATTATCACAGAATCACAAAACAGCTCTCTTTGGAAGGAATATTGAAAGATGAACTGGCTCAAACCTTTGTAGGAAAGTGAGCCTGGGTGAGATTGTCAGGCATCCTGTCCAACTGTCCAGCCTCCAGCGATGGGGATGCTACCACATCCATGGGGAGGTTGTTGCAGTGAATGATTGTTCTCACTGTAAAAATAATTCTTCTTTATACTGAGATGAAATGTCTCCCTATCAAATATATTCAGCTGTACAGTGCTGCCTACATGCCTGGGCCAAATGCCTCACATGTGGCTGAGTCAGAAAAACAGGAGAATAACCTCTGCTCAAATCCATGGTACAAACCTGGGGAATGTCTTAAGCTGCTCTTGCACTCCTCTTGTTTTTCTCTCACAGAATTTATAGCAGTAGGAATAAATACAACTTTCCGGGATAGACGCTGGAAATATCTCTTCTTTTTCTCTAATTAATATTTCTTCAGTTCAGGATAAACATTTGGTTTTAGTAGGCAAGGAAATGTAAAACAGAATATAAGATTGGTTGAAGATACAATGGATGGCCTTCCCCACAGATATTAAAATTATGAAAAAGAAATTAGTAATATTATATATCTGCTACATGTCTTCATAATTCTCAAAGTTATTTCACACTGTATTATTTCCCTTGTATATCTAGTAAATGGAATCTATAAGGGAAATTCCACAATAAGGTTGCTTTAACAATGAAAAGATAAATAAATATAATTTTTTGTGCACTATCACTAGTTTCAACATCATAGATGCACTAGAGCAAAACAAGCTATATTTCATTCTTGTCTACCAAATTTGTTTCTTTTCCACACAGCAGAATCAAAGCTTCCACTCGGTACAGACATTTATTGAAAAGACAAGCTGTACATTTTGTTTGCCTCTAAACTTCCAAGTTTTCGCTTTGCTGTTTCGCTGCAACATCATTATGCCTTTAACCTTAGGGCATCATATCTCATCCTCTCATTGTATGGCCTGCAGCATAAGACTAAGCAAGGAAAACTTCCTAACATCAAACCCTGGGTGTACAGACAAGCGAAGGAACATGAAAAACAGTTTTCCCAACATCTAAAAATCAAATTCTCATCTCAGTATCCCTCTTCCCCTTGAAGTTCTCATGTGTGCAGCTTTGACTTAGGAATTGTGATTTGATCCATCATGAAACTTTATCTAGTTTACTTGTCTCTCTATCAATTCATTTAAACTGAAGCTTTGCATTAGTGCTATTATAGTTATTAGGGTTGATATAAGAAATCAAAACTTGATAAACTGAAGAAGATACTATTTTTTTCTTGCAGAAAATGCTGATATTTGCTTTGACTTATCAACTGAAAATGCTGTTTTCAGTCAAAAATTCATCAGTTTGGACATGGCTGGATACAGTTGCTAAATCCTCACCTAAGATTTCTTTCAGATGTTTCTACTAAACCCAGTAAGACTGAATTCAATGTTTGCTGCAGGAGAAGGATCAAGAGAAGAAAAAGAGCCTGGACATATTTCATCCTGTGCATCTTCAACGCAAGAGTTATTACAATACCACGTGCCTTCAACAGATTCAGAGTTGTGAGATTATGTGTAAAGGGGACCTTTCATGAGGACTCACTTTAGCCCAAGGCCATTTGTCTCCTCAGGTCTTGGTTGGTTGGTTTGGTTTTGAGGGTTTTTCATTTGTTTGTTTTTGAATCAACTGAAGTTCCTGCCCTAAAATCAGGAACTTATTTTGGGCTCTCTAAATTGCATCCTGGAGGAGCCTCTCCTCAGATGACTACAGGGAAGCCCAGGGCAACAATCTTCGTTAGTCTAAAATGAACTTCTTTTATATAACCCCTTTTTTGAAGTGACTTACTTCAGATTACCTTCCAAATAAATTGCTTGGGGCAGGGGAAGAAATAGTGAGCTAAAGACAGACAGCTTATAATTCTCCAATTATATTGGCTAAGGAATTAAATTCTTAAGAATTAAAATCCACATTCTCTTTATTAGTCTTCTATTCAGATCCCAGGCTGCAGACATTAGGAAACCATCTTCCCAATAGTTTTGCTCACAGATTTAAAGAAGTAAGAAATCTAGAATTTAGAACTGGAGTTACCAAGAGTTATCAAATCCATCTAAAGAGAAATTAATATCAAGGATAATGTTTGATCTGTGTAAATAAGATGATGTCAAGTTGTGCTAAACGTGTTTCTAAGGCATGTAAAGATCTTTTTCCAACACAACCTGTTTTGTTGTTGTTAATGTTTCTTAGTTAGAACAATGTTTATTTGAATTTCCATGGTGCTTACAGACAACTTACAAACTCATTTTCTAAGTGTTCCCTCCAAGTGTTATGTTTTTAACCTTTTTGGAGAAAAAAAAAGGATATTTTTACAGAACAAAGAGGATAAAGTTACTAAGTGAACATACTATTTTTGTGTTTTTGTTAAAGGAAATATTTAAAATCAAAGTCAGAGCTAGCTACGACTTTTTTCCTAAAATTCTTATTATCCAGTTAACTAAGAAATTATTTTCTTAACAAACAATGGAATCTACAAGACAAACAAACATGGCAACTACAATACTTTCCATAACAATCTCTTTGCCAACCTAAGTGAATGGCACTACAGTTTTCTATGGTATGCATGAAAGCAAAAAACAATTTTAAATGGATGTTGATTGTGCTTATGAACTAAGCTGAAGCAAAAACAGCAAATTTCAATCAATCACAGCTTGTTTTAGTTACAACCCATACCTTAATTGAACATACTGCAGAGCTTCATGAATATTCAACAGAGTAACCAGATACACAATAATAGTGGTTTTGGTATTAAAAGGTTCATTTCCTTCTTCAATTTTTGAAGCAGAATGGAGTAATAGGATTATATGTAGTTTACTCATCAGGTTCATACTCTGTTTGTATTTCTTCAACTACACCAAATCAAAAGTCAGGCATTTCTAAATCAAGTAACTTTTCTAGTCAATTTTACTCTGCAGTGACAGACAGGAGTTATTTGGTCAATTGACTTTCACAAAGCTCCCCAGCAGTAACCCTTACTCTGCTGGGTTAATATTCCTCAGGAAGGTGCGAATATTGAAAACATGCTGAATATGCTTTGCATTAGTACATTACTCAGTCTTCATAACTGACCAGAACACTGAAATTTCACCCATTGAAATCATCATCTTGTAGCACAAATGTAGCAGAAAACTATAGAATCATGCGTTAAAGAAAGTGAGAGATAAAACAGAGATCTAGTTCTTCATTGTATATTTTCACTGTATAAAGACATATCTTTCCCTACATCCTACAAAGACCTACTTAAGAATCTCAGAACACTCAAAATACTATCAACATAATTCCTCAGCTTTTTCAAATAAACACTTGCTAGTGGGCAAAGATTTACCACTGTGAAGAAGAAATGGTCATTCCCCAAAGCACTTCAGTGAAATCAGCCACTGGATCTTTGTTCTTCACCTGAACTGTGAATCAGCTGTTGCTATTGTGAAATACTGCTTCAGGCTAGGGCCAAATTATTAAATTTATTATAGTAGAACTCATCTTGTTCTGTCTCAACTTATGCACTTCTGAACTAAATTTCACTTTATTCACACACAGAAACATTGCATTTATCACCAAGAATGCACAGTTACCTACTGAGTTTTACACTGTAACTTCCATCCCTGAACATCCATCCAGGTGGAGCATTCAATTCAGAGCAAATATGTTTGATAGTTATGGACAAAAGTATAGCTTTTGGATGTGATATTAGGTAGGCCATCAAACAATGATTTTTATCTTCTAAATGCTTTCTTAGTGTTCCATGTAAAACTTATGTAAAACTTTGACACTAATTTTTAATGAATAATTTAACTAAAATTGATTTATGAAGCAGCACTTAATTTAAAAACTAGCAAATGGTCAACATATATGTTAATCAACAAAAAAGAAAGACTGAAATGTGTTAAAAATTGTCAAAACAACAACTGACCTGAGCAACTCTTGATGTACAAGACTCCTATTAACTGCACTGGACGAGGCTCACAAATGAGAAATCAGCCCAACTGTTTTAAATAACAGAAATTAAATTTAAAGTGCAACCAGAAAGGTTATTACCTATCAGAGGAATTTAAGGTCTGGAACTCTCATGGTCAGCATAATGCCCTGCAGCACAGGTGAAGAAAGGTTAATGAATACTCAGCAGGCTGATGGCTGGAATGCTGTAGGTAGGAGCTTCCTGTTTTTAAGCACAAGAAACAAATCTAATGTTATCTAGACAGAAAACGGGGTTCTTTTTGTTTGTCCAAGCAAAACAAACAACTCGTCCCAAACAGATGATCAAGCAAAGAAAGAAAACAGAATGTTTTACCACAGGTTAATTTCTTTCAAATAATCACAGAGGAACTAATCAGTGGCTAACTAAAATAAAGTATGCAGTCAGTTTGCTTAGGAGCAAATGAAATCTCATCATGCCACTTTTTACTGAAGTTTACTTCAACCTAAAGAGACTCTAGAAATTTCCAAAGTGAGCTGAAGGAAGGCAGAAGGGAGGTTCTTTAACAGAATCACTATCTCTAATTTTGTGAGCATCATTTGTGATGCTGATTTCCCTTCCCCCCAAAAAAGAAAAAGAAAATCCAGTATTTGCACACTCTGTGTGATCTTCAGAGGAAGAGACAAACCCCCTAAACATATGACAGGTGATTGACAAGAAGCGAGCAGTGTCCCTGATGTGGAACTCCTGGGGCACGTGCTTGGGAGTTGGACTAGATGATCCTTCTGGGTCCCTTCCAGCTTGGAATAACCCGTGAACCTGTGGGTTTTGTCCACGTTAGAGCTTTCCTACTGACCACGTATACACACACAAACAAAGGGACATAATTGGTGGAGAAACTTCTTCAGATGCAAGGAAATTTTCAGGGATCAGATTCCTGAGCCTCAGCTGACTTCTTCAAATCACCAAAAAGCAGATAAGGGTCTCTGTCTCTGGGTATTACTTTATTCTCCCTGGCTGAGCTTCAAAACAGCTGTTGCATAAGGAAAGCCTCGTTAGAATGGCTGCCTCTACCCAGATGGCTGACATTTCCTTGCCATGGGAAGAACCTGTCCACTTACAACATTCCCATGAACCTGACTGACATGCCTGAAGAGCTGGCTGAGTACAGTCTATAGCCTGTTCCCAAAGACTGCAGAAACCTCAGAACTTTGCCTTTTAGGTATTGCTGCCTTGATGGAAAAATGCCAAATGGAGGGTCTGTGTTACAATCTAACAGAGTTCTGTACAGCTTTGGAAAGAAGACGAACATATGGACTACCACCAGCTATTAGAACTTGGTGTGAAATCACAGGAGAGTTATCAGCCTGTAGCTTTCATGATCTGTTTCACAGACGTTCACAGAATTTTTCCAAAATAAAGTTATCAGCGCACAACCAGGCAGTTCTGTAACCTGTCTCCCTACATTAAGAAAGGAGCTGTTCCTAAGCAGCTGAGCTATCAAAACCTGCTCTTCATTTATTGTATTTTAATGATTTTGTATCTTATCTCCCTCACAATGAGCTCACTCATCTTCTAGTCTCCTGCCAGTCTGGAGGGCCCAGAGACAGCATTTGCTGTGCCTGGTTTTAAGCTTCACACTCGCCGGGTTGCCAGCTGGCAGATCAAACAGAATCGATGGCAATTGCAGCTCCCAGCGCAGCCTTTCTCATCGGCAGCACTAAGCTGGGTCTCTCCTCTTACCACACCCCTGATTTTCACTTGTAGGAACGTGATACCTTTGTGATCCTCTCTTGCCAAATTCAACAAGTTGGGCAAGTTCAAAGAGTAATGGCAGGGAGTGAGAGGAGGCCAGAGAAGAAAGGGGAAGGATAGTTGGCTGCCAACCAGAATAACAGCACAATTTCTATTCCAAGCAAAACAGTATCAAAAATAGATTCTGGAAAGAATATATGCATAGCTAACCCTTGAAGAGGCCTAGTGGACAACATACAATGAGAAATGTGTCTCTAACCAGTAGCCATATAGTACTTTTTTCCTGGAATAAAGCTCATGTAGCCATGTTGTCTGTTCAGCTCTCCCTCTCCCCTCTGCACTGCACGAAGCTGGTAATCAGTTTCAGCCCAAGCTGATGCAGGGACTGGCAGGTATCAGGCAGTTTGCATTTCCATGGCAGATACAAGTTCAGACATACAGTGTCTGAAACAGAGGCTACACATAGAACGGCTTGGAAATACAGAAAAAACTGATGTCATAACAGGAGGGTACTATAGATACAGCTCCCAGAAAAATCAGGTTTCTGTGTTTCAAGTATTTGATAGATTCATGAAAAATAAAAGCTACAGTTTCTAAGTCTCCTCTGTTGTCTTCTCTCCTGCCCCAATCAGGTTAATCATGTCCCCACATATTTTAAACAGTAAAAGTTACAATATTGTCAATGAAGCACAGATGTGGTGACTTTACAGACACACTGTATGTTGCCACAAAACCATATCCCAAGCTTGACATAAAAAGATTACCTTTGAAATTTTAAGAAGAGTTTAATAAACAAGTATCAATAAATATTTATGGATCTAACGTTTGGACTCCCCTTTAAAATCTGATAAAAAACTCCTCAGCAACTAACAAACCAAACCCACAATCAGTGCTGTTGACATTTTTGTTTAAGAATAGATACTTTTGAAAGGTGATTGTCCAGTTCTTCATGCAGAGCAGTTGAGGAAAGTAAACAAAGAGTCCCCATAGAGGTTGAGAAATACACAATTCCACAGTTGTGGAAGTTTGTGCAGCTGTAAAGCTACGAAATGCCTCATTTCTCAACAGTTAAAACAAAATTGAAATATTACAATTAAATCCCAAAGATGCTCAAAATTCATTATGGAAAAATCCTGTAATGAGATTGCAAATACAAGCCAGTAGAAGTGAGAGGGGTGCAACTATCTTTGTAACATTGCAACTCTTATTTTGAGAAAAAACTATCATCCATGTGCACGGTGGCAGTTTATTCATATTTATTTATTTTTTACAAAAATAAAATACGTCAAATATACTTACAAGTACTGGACAATTCAAGTGTTCCCTTAAATTATACCATACTGCTCTAAGATTCACTTCATCAATATGTTTACCAGCATAAACATCTTTGAACAAGAGCATTAATCAATCACTAACAACTGAAACAAAAATTAAAACTACTTATTTCTAACTCTGATACATTCTTGATATGAGACCTCTCAACTGGACTTAAAAGTATATATTAAGGAGAATACTTGAAGTAATTATGGGATTGCTATGGATCCCCATATTTAAACTGATCAATTCAAATTTCCTTCTCTCTTCAAGATGCAACTGAATGTTCAAGGCTTTGAGCCCCAGAGAGATGCTAAGGATTCCATTAGCTACTATACAATTTCTTTTCTTTTTGATAGCAGGGTTCCCAGAACTGCCTCAGGAACAAGGGCATTTCACACTGACTATTGTAACGTTACAGAGAGGAAATCTATGCAGGCTGGTGAACTCCATATGTGGATTTTAACACTTGATATCGTGGGACTGAAGGAATTTAGAGAAAGGTCAACATTTTCAGCATCTTGTCCTGCAGAGAAATGTGAACTTGGTCAAGATGCTGAACTCTGGCACACAGGTCATGAAGAAGCAACCAAATTAAGCAGGGATCCAACTATCCTGTTTGACACAGCTACTTTGGGATTTATAAGTCACATTTTGCTCGCATGACAGCACAAGGCACCTGGAACTACGGGGCAACTCTGCCCTCTAATACACGGAGCATCTCTGCCACATTCTCAGTCTCACAATCTCCCTGTCCAGGAAAGGGCTGGTAATGCACTGTGGCAATTTGTACATCATTTTTGATATTTTTATTGCTATAGCAACTGAGTGTAGGCATTCAAACATAGCAACAGACTTTTTATAGCACTTTCTTGGATGTCAAAACGGCACGTTGTTTTATTTTCCAAGCAGATGCTCAGAAGATAAGTACACAGGATGATTGTACAGTACCCACCTTCAAAAGAAAGAACTTCACAATTTCTGAATCATATCAGCAGACAGACAAGTGAAAGGCATATTGTGAGTTTAAAAGCTTTTGTTGTGAGTCTAAAGGACTTTGTTCTGAGAAAGAACATCACTAACTACTACCTGAGAACCAGATTAGGTGAAAGACTTGGTGGATCTGTGCCCATTTTGTAAAAAGCTGTGCAAGACATTTACCAGGTCTCTTCTCTGAAGGAAAAAATGTTCCATCAATTCTGATCGGTACTTGTTAAGCAAAAGAAAAAGGGAAATTGTTTTCATACTAAGTGAAGACAGATTCTTGGGAAACATCAAAACCCACTGAGACAGGCCCTTAGTTTGTGCAGGCAAAGATCCCCACATTGCAAACACAGCAACAGCGATTTACAAGTGAGAGTCTGACCTGCTATAAGGTGTAAAGAAATACAATTCATCATTTTCATGATAAGAAGCACAGAATTAGAGAATCTTTAGGGTTGGAAAGGACCTCTGGAGATCACCCAGTCCAACCTGCCTGCCAAGGCAGGGTCACCTGGAGCACGGTCACAAAGGGACACACCCAGGTGGGTTTGGAATGTCTCCAGAGTAAGAATCCTCCCTAGGCAGCCTGTTCCAGTGCTCTGCCACCCTCAATGCAAAGAAGTTCTTCCTCATGTTGAGCTGAAACTTCTTGTGTTTTAGTTAATGGCCATTGCTCCTTGTCCTCTTGCTGGGCACCACTGAAAGAATTCTGGCACCATCCTCTTGACACCTGCTTTTGAAATATTTTTGTGTACTAATGAGATCCAGAGCGGATCCAGTCTTCTCCGGAATAACCAGGCTCAGCTCCCACAGTCCCTCCTCATAAGAGAGATGCTCCAAGCCCACAGGCATCTTTGACACCCTCCAGGGGACCGTCTCCAGTAGCTCTTTGTCTGTGTTGTACTGAGGAGCTCAGAAATGGACGCAACACTCCCGAAGTGGCTGGGAAGAGGGGGAGGATCACCTCTTTTGACCTGCTGGCCATGCTCTTCCCAATGCACCCCAGGCCACTTTTCCCTTGTATAGTCATTTAAATTCTGCATAATTTCTACAAGACATCAGTAAAAAACCTCACTTGGACTTTAATGTGATTTCTGAACACACTACTATACATGGAAATGCCAAACAGCAGGAGGACAGATTTCCTCAGGGATCTTTAGGTATTATTCACCTTTCTGTTACCATTATATGTCAGCTTTCTATAAAGTGAGATGGTTGATGTCTGCCATTATACCAAGAAAAACAATTCAAATCTGTTGAAAAGGAAATGTCAAAGCCTTTAAAAAAATAATCCAAGAGAAAATGTCAAAAGCTTCGTATAAGGGTACAAGGTTGTTAATATTCCAGTGACTCTACCCCTTTAGCACACAATGTATACGTTTTGGAAGGGACGTTTTAATGCAGTGTTTTATGCAGAAGAGATTTCAAACAGATCCCAAAAGCTCAACACACAGATAAAACTGAGCTTTACATGTTGAGGTTTTAGAATATATATGCCACAATTTCTTTCTCCCTGTCCCTTAGAGATATTTCACTTCTTTGAGTAAACACAGAGCACTTTTCAAGTCTTCCTAATCTTGCCTCAACTGCTTAAGATACTTGGGAATTCTTCTTATGATTACTTATGATTACTTATGATTACTTAAGTATCTTAAGTATGCTCCACCGACTACTGCACTCACTAAAAACAGCTTTTAGAGCACCGCTGACAATTCTGTCTCTCAAAGAATAGAAATGATAAGTTTATTAACTGCAAGAGCCCTCAGAGGAGTCAAGATGATGGGCACCACCACCCTTCACAGGGGAAGGGGGCACAATATGTAGGTTTGCTTCCTGGGCCTTCTCAGTCTGAGGTGACGCGCAGAACACCAACTAGATTTGGCATCTCCTCCTGAGGCAAACTCCACCCTCCATTGAGACCCAGCCCCCAATTATTTCATGCCATTTTCATGAGCCCAGAGGTCAGTCACTGTCATTCAGTATTTAAAAAGAAAAGTATGGGAAATTCAGTGGCTGAAATTGCAAAGCGTTTGTGCATTTTTATACATTGCTAAATTATTTCCCTTCTTCTCTGCAAGCTCTCCCTCAACTTAGGGCTAGACACTTTTAATTTTTCTGTGCAGCAGTTACAGCACAGTTCAGCACAACTTTGGAATTTCACACTTTATTATATTCTACTACCTGCATATATGCATCTCCTTCTAAAGTGGCCTTTTGAGTGCCATTTCAGATAAACCGGCGGAACATTTGAAAATAAATTAGCAGATCTTTCCTCTCCAAAATTTCAGAAAAATATCTTATTGTACAGCTCTTAAAATTTTTTAATGCACCCCTGTAAGTCCAAAAGGACTCACTTCTTCTTCTCAGGCTCTTCTAAATTACAGACTGTTCTTTCCTGCTAACTAGTCTTTACCTTTGTGGTATTCACAAAGAACCCCCTCTGGCACCACTGAACTCAATGGAAACTTTGTTGATGATCTCAAAAGCTCAGAGCCAAATTCCCCATGGATAACTTCAGCATTACAAAACATTCTGCAGAATCATATAAACAGCAATAACTTCACTCACAAGGCAAGCCCCTACACCAAAGCAATTGCTCTACTTGACTCAGCAGCACAGAATTTCTTCATGTATCCATTTCCAGGTTGCAAAACATCACGATGGATAGGAAAAGTGTGTGTAACTTCTATATAAAATGCTTCCCTCCCCCCCCCACTATTTATTAGTAGGTACATGTATATCAACCTTTCAACACCTTTGCTCTTTGCAGAAATTGCAGTCAGTAGCCCAGTGGACCCTATTTTCTAGACATGAGATGGCAGTGGAATGGAATTCTAAAATGGAATTTCTCCAATTATTTTTCAGACTGTAAAATTAATGATAGGGACATTTAAATAGATAAAAGTAAAGAAATTTAAAGAAAAAAATATTATCTGTATCTATTCCAGAGGATTAAATCCAGGGATGCTCTTATTGTTCAAGCTCTCCAAGAAAACCTGAGGTTGCAAGTCCACTTGCTCAAATCCCAAATCACTCTCTCCTTTTCAGAATTCTTAGGGCATACTTTCCAGGATGGGAAACTGAGTTAGTATTTCAAAGCACTACAATAAGTCATAGTCTTAGCTCTGCACAATATGCACGTAAGCAGTAATTCATGTCTGGAGTGACTAGTTTATAAGCTTACAAAGATCCATCACCCACTCAGATTTCCTTTCTGTCAGTGATACTTAGATCCAAAATATCTCTTTGACCCACTTTTCAAAGGAAGCACAAGCAGAGAACACATCACAAGGAAATTCTTCTGCTTAATTTCCAGGAAGGCTGCAAGTCAGGACAGAAAAGAGATCTCTCTCTGCCCACAAATCCCCCAGATCTTTAAATAGCCCACAAACCTTGAAACAGCAAGGATTTTCTTTTCCCTTCCACTCACAAGCCATTTGACGTTTCTTTTACCCAGACTTATGCACTTCTCTAAGAACAGCAAATAGATGAGGCAAGAGAACTCCAGGACACTTGAGGAACATACACATATGGCTCCTGAAATGAGACACTTCCACATCAGCCTCTTCTGAATACCAGCTCCTTACACCTCAGTTGCCACAGCTTGCCCAGCTTTTCAAAAAGTTATTTGACACCACACTATCCTTGAAAGCTGTAAGGAAGCAGATTGATCCAAAGAAGGATGGAAGAGGCTGGTACTACATATTGGAGCAATTAATCTGGCTGCTAGATAATTCTCAAGTTCCACTCTTCTGCTCCCAGATAAATAGGACTATAGCTATCAAACTGACTCAGGCATATAAAAAGATAGGAGGCAGGGAGATGTATAGGTTTCATGTCCACAGCCAATTTAGAACTTGAGTCAGAAGGATGTAAAGTAGAAAGATATCACATATTAGAAACATATAATTGTTTCAAACTTGGAGGAGTTAGACACAGATTAGTTATTCCAGTCCATACACAATGTTAAAAATAAGTTATTAAACCTTAAACACCTTCTAAAGTTATACATCCTTGTACAAGTTGAAGGGGTGCATAAAACATGAGAAGTAAAGTAACACATGCAAGACCAGCAAACCAGAATGAGGGCCTTTGGAGGCTATTAAATACAAGAACATTAAAAACCTGAGGATCCCTTAGTATTCAGCATCTGCATATACTGCACTGACTCTTAACTTCCCCTGTTGGTTCTAATAAGCTTGGATTTCTGTGAGTGGTATCATTAGATTATTAAGCTCCAGGTTTGGTAGAATTGTTGATTTGGGATATAATTGTTAATTTAAAACATGAAGGTCAGCAAGAAGATTAACCCAAATGTACTGAGCTGTTCACTAACGATAGTCTAGAGAAAAATAAAAGGAAAACTATTACAAGTTTTGCGGCTGAATGTGAAATGCTTTAACAAGTATGATGCCTTTATCACATTCCCTTGAAGCTGGATGAAATAAACTTTCATTAAAGCATCCACAACACCTACCATGTCAAATACAAATGCAATAACTTTCAGCAGTCACAAGAACATTATCTATGCTCAGAACCCTAAATTCACCCGATCTTCACACAGCATAAACTAAAAACTACTGTCTAATCCCTCTGCAAAGATGGGAATTGGCTACGGGTTGCAGAGAAATTTTACCAGGTGAAGCCATAAATACATTTGAAAAATCAACTCCCTAACACAAGTTGTTACTAATATGAGATAGTAATAGAAAACTAACTCTTCAATTTTACCTACCACTTCCTTGCACTGACCTCATTCTTTCATGTTGTTTACGTACTGCTGTCTGGAGGAATAAAAAAATAAAAGACCTTAACATACACATTAGTAAGACAAAAATGTGTTTTCATTTGCCAAGAAAATAAAATACACTTCAGTGTGGTGCACCTACCAAATAGCACAGATAAAACTGAAGACTGAAATATCAGGGAAAGTACATGAGATTTGCTATACTAAAGCAAACATGCTTGAACATTTGAAGATGGTTTGTTTTTTTCTGCAAAGCATTCCAATTAGTCACAACTTCATGGTCTTAATTTACCTCTAACAGGATTTAAACCAAACATATACTGTCTAGAGAAAAGGCTCTGGAAATGCTTTTTAAAAAGATAAGTTCCAGACAAGTAAGTAAGTCATCACCGCGAACCACTCCGGCTCTATTAAAAGCGTGTGAGAAGGCAAGTCATGCAGTTTAAATAAAAAAAGAGAAATCTGTGACAGATCTGTATCTCTATAGCATGTTTTGCTCCTAACTAGGACTCTTTGTTGGTTAGTACAATACAGACAACAGTATCTGTGAATCAGGTTGCCTTGAATAACTGACTACGTACCTTTCTTAATCAAGACTCAGTATAATTAACACAGCTGTTCCTTTGTTACTCTTGCATGGTCCGAAACACGTATGTAAGAGCAACGAGGTTGCATTAACTACACCCAGTTTTCAAGCAGCTAAAATCTGTCAGAGAGGTAGAATTTGAAGAGGGTGGGAGAGAAGAGGTAGAAAGAACCAGCACCCGGTATCACAACAACAAGGTACTGTACCTTTAAGGAGGAAATATGGTTCCGTTCTGTTTCACGGCTGAAAAAGAGCTTATTCTTGGTTATAGAGATTACTTACCTAAAACTTCAGTTATTCCTCTTTTTCCCTCAGGCCAGCCTCTCTTTTCACTCTTGGGAGCTTTTACCATTTAAGGTCAATGTTACATCTGGCTCTAGTAACCAAAGCTGAAGCAATTTTTAACTCAGAGATACAACAGGCTGCCTAACATTAGAATGAGAGTTTAAATTTAAAGTAACTCTTCAGAAATCCCCTCTTTCCTCAGAGAATCAGAGAATTAAAGGCTTTCCTATTCCAGCATGAGTAGTCCTAGTACACGATGCCACACGACGCAGACATCCCATTACCCTTCTTCAAGTTCAGCGCATATAAGCTCTACTTACACATTTCTGATTAAAGTGGGCAAGTAGGAAGAACAGATGAAACAGTTTACATCATGTTACGTTAACCCTTAGAATTTTTTACTGACACAGATGCTACTATTTTTCATTCCTCTCCCCCTTCCTCCTCTGTTTGGTCAGAAGGAGCCTAAATTAGAGAGAAAATACAAGGCATGTGAACTTTTAAAGAACGTTGGCTTCCGTCCAGTCATGGGCTCTGCTCTTTGCTTGCAGAGTAGAAATAATTCCTACTGAAGTCCACAGAAGTTGCTTTTCTCTCATGAGAGAATGTAGCTACAAATGGGGCATGAAAAGAGAAAAGAAACCCAAAACATTAATCACACTCTATGCAGGTA
>WEKX01016811.1:0-12199 GCA_013390025.1 Pitta sordida | reverse complement strand
GATAGGTGATGCTGTCTTCCTTCTAAAGTGATACTTCAGTTGATACATACACGGGATTCTGGTACGGGCTGCTATATGGTTTAGCTTTGAGCTTGCAGTATCATTAAGGGGAAAAATAAAAGTACATTTAAAGAAAGTAGGCTAGAACCTGCCTTTCATAATACTAAAAATAGTCTCCCAAATGTCTCCACATGGAAGCTTTGGCCTCATTGTGGTGCTTCCCTGTTTAACACTTGTTTTCTAGTTTGCATGGCTGGAATAGTCTCCTACTTGTAAATAGTCTATTTGGAGAGCACACATCAGTCTTGCCTTGTTACTTCACAGAACTATCACTGATGCAGTCTCCTAAAAATGGAATTCCAGTAAAATAATTTATTCCTCATGCCTGTGTTTGGGGTTTTTTTTCATTAAGAAGGATAAAGTAACCTTCTGTATGTAAAACTTAGTGTGCAATGAAGCAAGAGTTGAAATCAGGAGAAGGTTGCAGAAGAATTACGTGATCAGAAGGGCAGAATCTCCTGTTTGCCTGAGGGGTTTTCCCTCCTTATCCCTGAAACTGGATTCTCTGTCTCCTGCTGTGTCAAGTTGTTTGAACTACATCAGTAATGGTGTCACAGTTTCTTCTGTGAGCTGTTCTTGATCACCATGATGTTCTTCAGGTGGAGGTTAGACTTGCTTCATAGTGATTCTATTAGCAGACATCTAGACAGCTAATTTATGGTTCACATGCAAGAACTTCATTGTTACTGGGTAATCTTCTGTGTAAAAGGGCCTGTCCTTCTTTTGTTTGCTAATTCTTACTTTTTTCCTACAGGACCATACACGGTTTGTGAACTGTGTGAGGTTTTCTCCTGATGGGAACAGATTTGCTACAGCTAGTGCAGATGGCCAGGTAAACAACAAGCAGCTCTTTTTGTAGTGATTTCGGCATGAGATTTTCCTGTGCATTTTCAGAATAGAATGAGGATTGTAAAATCCACATTGCTGCTTTTTTCGTGACAAGGAATTACATGATTCAAACTTTCAACTGTCCTATAAATCTGTAATAACTGGTGTTGAGCTGAGTAAGAACAGTCTGGTTTTCTCCCCATTCCATCCCCATTACATATTATCTTGCATGTTACTTAAGCAGGAACATGTAAGACTTTTGGGATATGTCTGTCCTTGTGATCCTGAGAGGTCTAGCTGAAATAGTGAATTCCTAGATTCCCACGACAGCAGTGCTAAGCAGCTGCCATCACAGCAAGGTACAAAAAAAAAAGGAACATATTCCACAACTTGAAATGTCAGGACCCAATGTACAGAGGACTCTTAAATGCAGGATATCCTTTGCCTTGCCTCCGCTTTAAAAAGCGTCTAATGTTTGATGAACCTGCAGGCTTGCCACATAACAGATTATCTATGCAGTGCAACTAAAAGTTCTGGATTTTTTTTTTCTATTACTGCTTTGCCTTTTAAATTGTGTGTCTATGTGCTCTCTTAAGATCTTTGTCTATGATGGGAAGACTGGAGAAAAAGTGTGTGCACTTGGTGGAGGCAAAGCACATGATGGAGGTATTTATGCTGTAAGTATCACTTCATCTGTGCAAATTATCTGTATTACCCAGTTCATGGACTGTGAAGTCTTGCAGTAACAAATCCATTTACTGTTTGTGGTGACATTTGTTTTTACAGATTAGTTGGAGCCCTGACAGTAGTCAGTTGCTTTCTGCTTCTGGAGATAAAACTGCTAAAATCTGGGATGTTGGTGCTAATTCTGTTGTAAATACTTTTAACATGGGATCAAACGTGTTGGATCAGCAGCTGGGTTGCCTGTGGCAGAAGGACTATTTACTGACTCTCTCCCTGTCTGGCTATATCAATTATTTGGACAAGAACAATCCAAACAAGCCTTTGCGTGTCATAAAGGTAGGTTAATTTCTATTGTTGTACCATTTTCTGCAATTGATGACTCAGTGGTTGATGTTGTCTGGATAGATTAGTAGCAACTGAAAAACAATTTTGTGAAATTTAGTATTGCCAAACAAGCTATGTGTGACTGATTCTTGGAAGTCACATGAATCAAAAAATTAAAATGCTACATATGTGTAACTGCTTGTGCAAATACATAGACTGTTCTTTTGCCTAATTAATGTTATCAACTTATCTTTTGTTGCAGCTTTTAAGCACTGTTGAGATGACAAGAGAAATACAGCATAGATAGAAAGCTACCAGTGATGTATCATTCTAACAAATTAGTATATTGTGACCAAGGTGACTGTGGTTACTGTGCAATTGAACTTTAATTTTAGGATCTAAAGAGTGCACTGACACAACACTCTCAGGGGAACTTGCATTTTTACATGAACTAGAAACAGATGTCCCAGATCTCTTGCCATTGCTTTTATAATTCTGGCAGTTGATGTTGGTTCATGACCATATTTAGTCCTGTTTCCTGAGTAAAGTGCCTGGAAAGCAGTGGTGAAAAGACCATGGAAGCCTTTTGGCCACCAGGCTAATGAGGATATTCACAGTGTGTATTGCTTCTCTTCAGGGACATAGCAATGGCAGTGCTGTGTTCAACAACTTCACTGTTAGTGATCTCTGTTTTGGGTGACTTCTAATGTTACTTTATGAACAACCTGTAGTTCTTCTCAAATAGGTGTCTGTATGTGTTAAGGTATAAATTGATCCTCAATAGCTCTTTGTGTCCCATTCACAGGGTCATAGCAAATCAATTCAGTGTCTTACAGTGCACAAAAATGGTGGAAAGTCCTATATTTACTCTGGAAGTAATGATGGTCATATTAATATCCTTTGAATGATACCTGCTCTAGTCTGAGAGAGCTCATTAGGAGGGGAGAAAAAGCTTTGCCAAAAGACAAACTTAAATGTTTATGGTCATAAGTGAGTATTTTATATCTTTAGAAACTTATGTTGCTTTCTGCTAATACATATTTTACTGCTTGCCTTCACATTTTCCTGCTAAATATAAGCCAGCCCTTGATTTTTGGTTGTTACTTTGTAGTAGGTAGCTTCTTAGTGTGGAGGAGCAAGTAAATAATAAATTAGCCTTTTTACATCAAGAAACAGCAATACATATTTTGCATGCATGACAGAATATGCAGCATGTTATAATTTCAGGCTTCTAAAGGTAATAACTGAGGTCCTTCTGTTACATTGGCAAAAACCTGTTAGAAATACAGGACTTGTTTCTTTGCAGACCTGCAGTACGGTGTTAATTCAAACTGATGTTAACATGTAACATCAAGGAAAGCCAGTGTTGCAGGATTTGCAGCTACATATAATTCTTTAAAAAGCATTTTCTATTCTCAGGCCTGATGCTAATCGTTCCAGTATTTGCTACGGTTTGTGTTAGGTCATTTAGCTCACTACAGAACATCAGAGCTTCATTTAAGAACTCTGAGGGTATGAGGTTGTTTGAACCCTGCTGCAGGTTGCCCACAAAGCTCCTAGTCTCTGCCCCTAGGGAGACATACTCCCAAACCCAACACAATGTGCAGCCTCTTGTAGCTGACGCTGATTTGAGCAGCATGGTGGACTAAAAAAAAACAAACTCAAGGGCTTCTTTCTAACCTTAGCTGTTCTATCAATTAATTTAACTTTTTTTGATGTAATATCTGACTACACCGGTATCTTCAAACGTTCCTTAATTCTATTATGCACATTATTGGGATTCTGAAACTGGAGAGAACGATGGCTTTTCTGGGAAAGGCCACACAAACCAGGTTTCCAGGATGGCAGTGGATGAAATGGATCAGCTGGTCACCTGCAGTATGGATGACACTGTGCGCTATACCAACCTTAGCAAGAGGGACTACAGGTTAGTTAACATATTGCCCTTTGGTACAGTAGCTTTATTTTACAGCAAGAGTTTTGTTGATTTATGTGATCAAATGAAAAATAAATTCTGCTGTTTATGTAGGGTTTATGTTACCATGGAAACTGTAGAAATGATTGCTGTACCAACCTTCCCTTTTTCTGTGACAACAAGAATTGCATCCCAGGCTTCTCAGTTTATCCTGTCCCTTCCACCAGTTAGATAGATCTGCTTTGTATCAGGTGTCTGACTTAGGGGACTACAGTGTCTACTTTGTGATTCATAAATACCCAGGAATATTGGTAATAAATGTGGTTAGGAACTGCTTCTTCATGCAAACCACTATCGAAGCAAAGTAACTCTGAGGAATCCTATTAAGATCATCTAGTTACTTAAAAAATATTAATATTTAGGGTAGTAACACTGACTTTTGTTTCAAAGGTGTATTACCTGATCAAGATAGTAAAGCTTTAAACAATGGGAAACATTGCAAATTCTTAATAAAAAATAAATAAGTATGCATGTTCTTGATGGTTACTGGGTGATTATTTGCATAGGCAATTTAAAATAACAGTAGGCATGTAATAATGTTTTTCTGCTTTTGTGCTTTCTGCTTATCTGCCTTGTCATACCCTCTTTCAGTGGGCAGGATGCTGTGAAAATGGATGTTCAGCCAAAATGTTTAGCTGTGGGTCCTGGTGGTTATACTGTAGTTCTATGCATTGGGCAAGTAAGTATTAACTTGTGAATTATCAACACAATTGCTGTGTATGGTAATATTATTGCTTCTGACAAACCTCTTAAGTATGGGATCACCTTCCACATCTGCAGAATTTCCTAGTAAGAGCTATATGGAATATATTTAAGCAGCATACTTGATAGCCTTGTCTTTTTGTGTCCTGTACCAATTTCACACTTGTGTGTAGGTTTCAATTTCATGTAGTCCCTTGTGTGGATGTTTCTATATTTGTTATCAGTACAGGTTAGTGCTGTAAGGCTGCACCAGAGTTATGCTCATGCCAGGTTTGTTCAGTGACATGATTTTGGAGAAAGGACGTCATCATTCTGCTGCATTTTATTTTATTTTTTTTTTCAACAAATCCAGCAAATCAATTGACTAATGCTGCTGTACAGCAGAAGTGGCTCTAGCTTGTTTGCTTAGTAGTATTCAGTGCAAAACCAGAGAGATTGCACCAGGGCTTTCTTGTATCAGAGCTTGTTTTAAGTTCTGATGATTGGTGCATTCTGTATGGATGCTGGGTTTATGCATGGGGTGTTCAATACTGTTTTCTAAGCCTGTTTTCCACGCGGTTTATAGTTCCAGTTGTCCGTAGTCTAGAACTAGATAGGAAATAGCTTTTAAAATCTAACATTGCAGTATCAACTTGCTACTAATTTGGTCCTGCCTCCCTTTCTTTAACAGTGAGCCAATAAGGGACTTAGCAATGCTTAAAACCACTGTTTGTTTCATGTTCAAACCAAAAGGAGAAAAGCTAAAGGCAGTGGAGAATGTTCTGCACCATCTGATTTAGAGCAAGATTAGTTGGTTACCACATATAGGCTTTTTTTTTTTTTTCCTAAGAATGGAACTTCCCTTAAGACCACAACACAGTAAACTTTTGAGCAACCAGGGGGGATTTATATTTATGGCTAAGCAATATGACTTAATCATAGTTTTGCATTAGATGCTTTGATGAAGAATCTTAGTCTCTGGTTTTCTGTTTGCAGATTGTCTTGATGAAAGATAAGAAAAAATGTTTTGCAATTGATGACCTTGGCTATGAGCCAGAAGCTGTAGCCATTCACCCCGCAGGAGGGACAGCAGCAGTGGGAGGAGCGGTAAGGTCACACTTCCTAAACTGTACAGCTTTGAACAGGGGAACTAGAGCAGATGTATTGCGTTAAAAATCAGAATGTGGCAATTTGTAACAGCAGAACTGTGACCAGTAAGCCATGTGTAATTGGTATTCCCAGGGTTTTGTTCTCCAGGTTCTGCCACAATTATGGCCTAATGTTTGTTCCATTTTTTTTTTTTTAATCCTGTATTTGCTGAATAGGTTTTACCCNGATCTAGATGTAGATGGTAGGGTAGTTGGGCTATAGGTTGGAGTAGATGGTCTTCAAGGTCCTTTCCAGCCTTATCTATACTGTGATATGTTTCCTAATAGAAGCAGTGCAATACAGAGTTGATGATGAAAATTCGATCAACTCAGTAAACCTTCCTCTTTCGATTGTAAAACAACTTCTCTGCCTTTCCTCCTTCACTATTAATTTTCAGGATGGGAATGTCCATTTGTATTCAATCCAAGGAACTTCTTTGAAAAGTGATGAAAAGTCTTTAGAAGCTAAAGGTCCTGTAACTGACCTGGCATATTCTCACGATGGTGCCTTTCTTGCCGTTTGTGATGCAAACAAAGTTGTCACTGTCTTCAGCGTCGCTGATGGCTATGCGGTAAGAATTGTTGTGTCAGGAGTTCTGTTATAGCACATGTCTAAATCCATTGTGGAGAAATACAGTATAGCTGGTGAGGCTCAATTATTAGTCATTTATAGATCTGATGTTTCTGTGATTGTCTGTTTAGCTGCTATTTTGGGCTAGTATTGCTTTTCACAGCAATGTGGAATGGTCTGCCCAGGGAGGTGGTGGAGTCGCCATCCCTGGAGGTTTTTAAGAGTAGGCTGGATGAGGCATTTAGTGCCATGGTTTAGACAATGGGTTGGTGTTGGGTTGACTTGATGATCTCCAAGGTCTCTTCCAACCTTGCTAATACTGTGATACTGTAATCCTTCAGATTGTATGAGTGGTTGAAGAAATGTGCAGCATGGGTTGGCTACTGGGAAAACACGAAACCTGTATAGCAACAAACGCATAGTTGAACATGAAAGAGCTGGATTTCCACAGCTAAATACAGAAGATTAGAGCTTGCAAGTTCCTTATGTGGGTCTGCTGAATCAGTAGTGTGTTACCTTCTGTTTCTTAAAGGAAATAAAGGCAACAAAATACATACCATGCCTGTTAAAGATTTTGTGTGCATTTTTGTAAAATGGACAAGAGTATAGGCTCAGTTGGTTAAAAATCATGTAGTACAATACAATTTAATGAAGTAAATAAAGCAGACTTGGCAATAAAATGCTGCTGGCTGTGGCACACAGTTTCATGGTAAGGAATAAGCAATGAGATGTATCAGGGAAGGGGATGTTGCTTTATCAGCCAATCTACTGTCTTTCAACCAAGAACCAAAAAAGTGCTACTTTTACTTTTCAGCTCAGCAGTCAATGTGTAGTCATTAAGTCATAAAGTCATTAAGCTTTGACTGAAACCTGAATTAAAAATGCAGGCTGGCATTCTGCAGAATGGTTTCATTTTCTAAGTATGGACAGAATTTTTCTTTAGAAACATCTGTGAGATGATTTGCTTAGAGAACCCTCTAAGCAAAGAGTCACTAATTGCATGTGTGCTTAGCAGATCCAGCTTTCATAGAAGAAAAGTTTTGCTTTTTTTTAACAAAAGGTTGGTACTTTATTTGCCTTATTAGTATTTAAATAAATAACCAAAAAAGAAGCCACCACTTTGTTCAGTGGATCCATCTGCACCTGAGATGTGTCTGTCTGAAGTCTTGCAGTACCTTGTTCTGATGCCTCACATTAAAAGCTAATGATTTCATGGAAGTAGCTTAAACTCATGAAATAACCCTTGTCTCCCTGATTTTCAAAAGGAACATAATGTCTTTTATGGACACCATGCAAAAGTTGTTTGTATTGCTTGGTCACCGGACAATGAACACTTTGCTTCTGGAGGCATGGACATGATGGTGTATGTTTGGACTGTGAGTGATCCAGAAACCAGAGTCAAAATACCAGGTATGTTTCCTTTAAAGTCAACTATTTTTGAAAGTTGCTGGTAGTTCTTGAAGTCCAACACAGTTGCTGTTTTCTAGACCTAATGCTAAGCAGGTTTTGGATGTTCCCCAAGCAATTAGCCTTTACGTTAATCTCTAGCTTACCTACAATAGCCAGAATTCTTCTGTTACTTCTGTTTTTTGTAGTCACTCTTAAAATCCAGTACTAGTATTTAATGCATCTAGAAATGACAGTTGGAATATATGCTGAGGTTGCCTTGTCAGCCTGGCCCTCCTAATCCTTTTCTGTTATTTTGCACTGCCCTACAGATGCTCACAGACTACATCATGTAAGCGGCTTGGCGTGGTTGGATGAACATACTCTGGTAACAACATCCCACGATGCTTCTGTTAAAGAGTGGTCTATCTCCTACAATTGAAATAAGCCCCCTCTTTGGAAGGACCTAATCAGGGACTAGAACTACTGCAGTGGAACATAGAATTTCTCTTAAAGAATCTGTATTGGCCTCTGGGTCTGCTATCATATCCTCATATCTTTACAGGGTGTTCATATCTGTAATTAAATGTACTTTGAAAGCTTTAGCGAGTAACAGTTTGCACATGAAAAGCACTTAAATTATGTCTGGAGCTTAACCTTTGTGCTGAACATTCCAGAGGCAACAGCCGAGCAAGTTGGTGTGCAAGGTTCAGGCGCAAAAGATTCGAACCCAATCAGTTGTTCTTTTCTAACCAAGAAACTTAAGACTGTACAGCATGAGAGTAATACTTCTCATTTTTTCTAATTACAGAACATTTCTGTACTAACGGTCACAGTAGGAGTATTTAGTTGTGGTCTGAAACCAATCAAGCTGTGTGCAGCTACTGTATATTGCTTTGCTTCTCTATACTGCACCAAACTGTTGCCTCAGATTTTTCTCCTCCAGATAAGATGATGGGGTACATACATAATAAACTTTTTATGTATTTCATGTCAAATCCTTTGTGGTTTATTTTAAGGTGGAAGTGTGGGATTTTAATGTACTTACTGTCGTGGGTAATAATGTTTACAAATAATCGTTGTGGCAACTTGTTGCTTCAGAAACACAATTGTTACTTTCATGGATGAAGGCTGTCTCATCATTTCAGTGTCAGAGAAAAATCATTCTGTTTCAAAGATTAAAGCTTTTCTGTTTGAAGGAGGGAGAAGCATGTTATTGTTGAGAAAATGCAGTACTTCTACCACCTTTTGGAAAATACAGGAATTAAAGTGAAGCATTGTTATGAGTTGAAGTGATTTTTGAGAAGATAGTGTTTGCTCAGTAAGTTTTATGCCTTTGCATGTGCAGAACAGTTGCATGGACATGTTACCTCATGCAAACAAATCCTGATGTTGTGTTTAGCTCCTTTCTTACACTCCACAACACATTTAAGTGACTTGAAACTAACAGTCCGACAAGGGTGGAGGAGAACACAGATGCAAAGTAGTAGGAAGATCTCTTACCATCTCTGGTGGTCAAAAAAAAGTTGTTGCTGTCTAGAGCATTGGAAGACTTAAAGTTTTTCTCTACTAAGTCTCTACCACCACCACCACCTTTCCAGTTGTCTTTGTTTTTTATTAAGCTTTCCTTTCTGTACGGACTTGGGTGTTGTTTTTTTTACCAATCATTTTCCTAATGACACTAATTATACAGCAAATAAAGTGCTTTGCTGCTTCTCATTCTGTGGACTATTGCTCAGTTGCTGAAAAAAAATGCTTTTCAAATATGAAATGTCAGTGAAACATCTTTTGAAAAGGAAGAATGTTCATTTCTTTCTAGGTGTGGTGATCAGATGTCTTCTGGCCTGCAATGTGCATTTCAACAGTTGACAGATTTTTTTTCTTTCCTGGAAGCAGAATATTTTGTATCATGGTTGCTTTGTGTTTACTGTGTCTCTTCATCAGCAGTTTTCCATGTATGTTTACTCAATGCAAGGACAAGAGAAGTTTTGGAAAAGGACATGTTTGAAATGAGGCGTAAGATCCTAATGAACAAGATTTCTCAGTCTCTAGCCTGCAACTTGTTAACCCTGAAGCTGTTCTATAGGGACTGGCACAGCAAGCAATTCCTCTGTTGTTCCCTGGGTCTGATCCGGAAGAGTTGCTATTGATTCTGCTCAGAGGGTTTGTATTGTAGTTGAATCCTTGTCTTTAAAGTAATGATAAGGGGGAAACCAGGGTGGGGGGAAGAAATTGAGCAGTTCTCAGAGCTTGTGCCCCATGTCTGAAAGGTGGTGTGTAGGATGAGCTGGTTTTTGATTCCTCAAGGACCTTGTGATAGTATTCCTACAGAATGCAAGTTGGCTAGAAACCCTGCATTAAGATTTGCATTTAGATGCCTGTGAGGATGATGGCTCGTGCTTCAGCTTCCACTGGATTTGTTTATTGGCAGATGGCCCAGGCTTCTAATTCCTTAATAACTAATATGGTCTTTGCGGTTGGCTAGCAAATCCCGACTACAAAACTCAAATGATACTCTGCTCTTGGACCCAAATGCCATAGCACAGGCTGAATGCTGATCCAGCATACACACATGATAAAACTGAGTAAAAAGAGCCCAGATGTACTGCTCTGAGCTGTAATGCTCCCTGCCTTACTTGTGTTTTCCCAGTCTGAAAATGTCTTGCTTTATACTGAAGCCCCTTCATCTCATTTATCACAGAAAAGCAGTAAAAAAACATTGGGTGGTCTGTTACGAGATTCTGACTTTCACAATCCCCAGATTCTGTTCCCCAGCACTATTGTACAGATTGTAGTGACTTCGAAAGGAAATGGGTGAGATGCTTGGTGTGAATATAAAATCAGGCTCTGAGAAAGCAAATTTTAAAAAGAAAAAATCAAAAGAACCCAAGAGCACCTTATGTATTGCTATATTAAGAGTTGTGATTATTTTAATGTTAGTTTAAGCCCTGCTCAAGCATGGCTTCCCTTAAAGGTTTCTGTTTTAGACGTGAATGTGCTTTTGAGCTCTAGCTGGCAGTTGCTGGAAAGCTGGTTTCTCTTTGCTATGCTTGGCAGTTTGCCTGCTTTACAGTGAAAATGCAGCTTAATTAGGCCAGGGATAAACTTGGAGAGTTAACGTGACCAGTAATTCCTCACAAGGCTGTATTACAGGCATTCCTCTTCCCTCCCCCTTTAACTGTGATTTAATCCTGGTTGCCTGTTCCATTTCTGCCATGCTTGTACAGCGCATTGCCCTTCCAAGAAGCTAATAGCAGCTGTTCTGTGGAATATCAGCAAATCCTAAATGAGATTTTTTTTTAATTGGCAATGGGTCCAGGGGAAGGTAGAGGACATCACAAATCTGTTCGGAGATGGAAGCTCTTTGTCTTGCAGTCTGTTTGTAATTCTGTCATGTGTCCAGCACAACAAATAGACTCATAATGGATGTTCCAGCACCTCTGTTCCTCTGCCAAATGCTTTTGCTCTTATCCATTAGAGTTTCTCACAGTGAGGGTAACTGCCTGAAAATTTTGATTCCATGAATGTTTTATTGAAGTAAAATGCCGAAGGTGTGGCATCCTTCATGCTCGAATCAATTTTTTGAAAACACGTTTCTAATTTCTAAGCAGAGAATGCATTCCACCAACTGCAAGTGATCTTGTGTCACTGCAGGCACCATTTCATGGTTGTGGCACAAGGAAGGATTCGGTGATAAAAAACTCCTACAATAAACTTAGCTGTGTCTATCAGATGAAGTTATAGTCATCTGCTGACTTTCATGAGACTGCAGGTCTCCTTCCCCTTGTGCAAAACCCTTAATCTGTGAAGGTAACAAGCTAATGAATATTCAAATAAGCCCTGCCTATCATCTTGCCAACCTCAGCTCTGGAGCAGCTGCGAGGCACTCCACAACTGCTCCACACCCTCTGATATGTCAGGGGAGCACGGGGGCTGTCTTCTGGACCCTCCCTGTGGCATTCCCTGTGGCCCCTTAAGCAGGTGACTGCTGTGCAGGTCCTGCCGGGGCCAGTCTCTTCCCCACCTGCGGGACTGCAGCTCCTGGGGACAGCGCTGTTTGCACTTGGTGCTGTCCCGTACCTCAGGCTGGGCTGCCCTGGTCCCTCCCTGACACCCGTTAGACCCTGAGCCTCCAGGTGGGTGGGGGATGTAAGGTGGGTCCAGGGGGTTCTGCAGCCTTGCCTGTGCTGCCTGGGCCTCTCCTTCTGCCAAGGCTGCTGCACTCTTGCTTCCCACCATCTCCTAAATGGCTGGTGAGGCTTCCCTGCGCCTCTGGGAGCTAGCCATGAAGCCCCTCTGCAGAGCTTGGCCAGGCATGGAATCACCTTTTCCCACACCAGGAAGGCACTATTGTGCCAGTGGACCACAGCAGCCCCAGCAGAGGGAGTGGCCCAGGCAGCACAGGCAGGGCTCTGGTACTCCTGGCCCTGCGCACCCCAGGGCTCAACCAGGGCCAGCACCGTCCAGGAGGGACTGGGACAGCCAAGAGGACAGCCCAGCCTGAGGTTGGGGACGGCACTGAGTGCAAACAGCGCTGTCCCC
>WEKX01016810.1:2252-41415 GCA_013390025.1 Pitta sordida | reverse complement strand
CAAGCAACTCCCTGGAGTCCTGACTGATTCTCCTTCAATCAATCCCTTTGAAAACCCCAGGGGACACAAACCCTTGTGTGGCGCAGCCGGGTGGAAATTCTCAGCCCCATGGGCACGGTGCTCACCCTTGGCAGTGCTGGAGATGCTGGTGGTGGCCGATGCCAGGCCGGGGGCACCGCGGCAGGCCCGTTCCAGGCTGTTGTGCTGCTTGGCCAACTGCTCGATGGTCTCCTCCAGGCGGATGCGCTGCTCCCGCTCATGCTGCAGCAGCCGCTGCCATTTCCGGCTGTGGCGCTCGGCTAAGTCCAGGAAATCGCGGCAGGCCTGAAAGGGGAGGGACAGGGAAACACCTGGATCAGCCTGGGAAGCTGGGAGGTGGCACAGGGTGAGCACAGAATCCCAGAGTTAGGCAGGTGGGAAAAGACCTTGGAGATCATCCAGTCCAGCCTGTGACCCAGCACCATCTCACAACTGACCCCTGGCACTCAGAGCCACAGCCAGACTCTTTTTAGACACTTCCAGGGACGGTGACTCCACCACCCCCCTGGGCAGCCCATTCCAATGGCCAACCACTCTTATCCATGAAGAATTTGTTCCTCACATCCAGCCTGAACTTCCCCTGGCACAGCTTGAGGCTGTGTCCTCTCCTTCTGTCCCTGCAGCCCCCCGGCTCCCCCCTCCTGTCAGGGAGTTGTATAGACCAATAAGGGCCCCCTGAGCCTCCCCTGCTCCAGGCTGAGCCCCCCCAGCTCCCTCAGCCGCTCCTCAGGGGAATGTGCTCCAGTCTCTTCCCCAGCCTTGCTGCCCTTCTCTGGACACGCTGGAGCATCTCAACATCCTCCCTAAACCGAGGGCCCAGAACTGACACATCCCTCAACCACGGAGATGGTTCCCCAACATCCCACTCATTGTCCTCTCCCAGTCACTGGCTCCATGAAAGGCAATTCCAGAGCTCTGCACAATCCCACATCCACAGGGCCAAGGAGAGCTCAGCTCCAACCACCCAAACCTGCACCAGCTCCAAGGACATGGCTGGGACACAGACACAGACACGGACAATGCCCCCAGTCCACGATGTCCCATGTCCCAGGCAGCCTGGCCCAACATGTCCCCACCCTGTCCCCATCCCTGACCCCACTGTGGGAACCCAGGCTGGGCTCTGACCAACCTCAGCCAAGCCCTGAGGTCCCAATCCAGCAAATGAGAAGCTGGATGGGACAGTGGTCCCCCAGGTGACAGCCACAGCCAGGAAAGGATCATGGAATCATGGAATGGCTTGGGTTGGAAGGGATCCTAAAGCTCATCTCTTTCCACCTCTTGTCATGGGCAGGGACACCTTCCACTGTCCCAGGTGGCTCAAAGCCTCACCCAACCTGGCCTTGGACACTTCCAGGGCTGGGGCAGCCAGGATGCTCAATCTGGGAACCAGCAACCCCTGAGCTCCACGGGGGCACAGAGGAGGATTCCCTGCTCCTCCCCAGAGCTGCCCAGCCCAGCACCCAGGCCCTGGCCCCCATCCCCTCCCCGAGGCACCCTGGGGACACCCCAGCCATGGGAACACCCACATGGGCACAGGGAAGGGCAGCTCAGGGGGTGCTCCACAATCCAGCCTGGCAGGAGAACCCTTGGCACCATCCCAGGCTCACGGGGGAACATTTCCTGGAGCAGGATGTCTGGGAATGCTGCCCCAGGCTGCACCACCCCAAGCAATGCTTTAAGGACACAGAGCCAACCCTCACAGATCCGTTTTTAGGTTCTTTTCCATCTTGGATGATCCTTTGCCATCAGCTCCATGTGCAGCCGAGCACAGACTGAGCTGCTCCTCCTCCCTCCCCCAAATCCCCGATCCCTGAAGGGTGGGACACAATAAGGGATTTAATATTTAATAGTAGGAAAATTAAAAAACAAACTGTTTTGATGGAAGTTCTCCAGGAATCTGGAGGCAGGTTGGCAGCTTGCAGGTGAATTAACTCTGGTTGTTCTGGATCTGCCTCCGACTCATCGTCACACCAAGATAAATGCTGCCAAAAAACTCAAAAATCACACAAAAGGACTAAAATCAGGGAGTTTGGGATGTCTGAGAGGCTCCCAACCACTCTCAGGGTATTTTGGTTTCCAGCTACATTTGGATTTATTCAGCTTTTGGCAGGTCACTTGGAATTTGGGCTGCAGGTGGCACCTGAGTATTGAGGAATGTCCTGCCCAAGCAACAGGTTCAGGGCTTCAGTTTCCATGACCTGACCTGGTCTGACCAGGATTTGCTCAAGAAAAGCTCCAAGTCATCAGTTCTTCATCAAACCTTTCCTTTGGATGGCAGCAAGATTTGTGTCTCATTCAGGAAAAGAAGTTTTCCCTTTAACATCAGAAATGAATCCCCAGGAAAATGAGAGAAAACCCCAGCTTTTCATGTTTGAGCTGAAGAAGCACAAAGCAGAGAGGATATGATCAGAAAGGAGAAAAAATATAATAAATAAAATAAAATCAGTCTAATCCATCATATTTAAGAGGTTTTGCTTCACATACCCCTGTGGCACTGAAGGAAATCTGTGTTCCCTCCATCCCACCTTTGCTGAGTGAAGGCAGAGGAGTCGGGGATCTGTCCCCCAAAATGAGACCCTGAGGGGCTGGAGCGTGTCCAGGGAAGGGAACGGAGCTGGGAAGGGGCTGAGGGAGCTGGGGGGGCTCAGCCTGGAGAAAAGGAGGCTCAGGGGGCACCTGGAATTCTCTGCAACTCCCAACAGGAGGGGGGAGCTGGGGGGGGTCGGGCTCTGCTCCCAGGGAACAAGGGACAGGAGGAGAGGGAACGGCCTCAGGCTGTGCCAGGGGAGGTTTAGATTGGATATCAGGGAAAATTCCTTCCTGGAAAGGGTTGTCCAGCCCTGGCACAGCTGCCCAGAGCAGGGGTGGATCCCCATCCCTGGAGGGATTGAACAGCCCTGTGGAGGTGGCCCTGGCAGTGCTGGGGATGGTTGGGATCAATGATCCAGATCCCACATTCTCAGGATGTTCACACTTTATCCTCAGGGAAAAAACTCAGCTCCTTTTCCCATCCAAAAGTCCTGCTGGGAGTCACCCACAGCCCCAAAGCCACAGGAAACCTCAGGAAGTTCAAACCATTCCCTCTTCTGTCCCACAGAAGTGCTGCACTCAGAGGATCCAGCAAGGACAAACAATGGGATGGGGGCCGTGACCTTCCGGGCTGGCAAAACTCATTATCCATCCAAAGGTCCTGGAATGTTCCTGCCTCAGGGACAATGCTGGGAGATCCCCTGGAATTACCCGACTGCAATTAACCACGGGCTGGAAGGTGGACTGGGGAATTAGGGGGAAAGGAGGGAATTACGGAGAGGGGAGAGCTCCACACGGCACCGGGCTGGGAGCTGGGGATGGGAAATCCCTCCATCCCTTGATGGGAATCACAAACCCCAGGAAGTCACACCTGGGATCTTCCAAGGTGGATCACACGGGATCTGTGCTGTACCCCAAAGGGAAACCTGCACTGCCAGTGTCCCTTTACAGCCACACAAATAAATCCAGGGGATGCAGGAGGGTTGTTGGTGTGCAGACCCCCAGGATGGTTCTCAGAGGGTCCCAGATCCCACCATGGGCTGTGGATCCTCCATGGAGCAGGTTGGGATGATGCTTTTTCCAGGCACCATCCCACAGCTCGTGTCCATGTAGATTTAGGAGGCAACGGGAGCACAGGAAGGGATTGTTCCCTGGTTGTGAATGACTGCAGGGTTCCCTTTCTGCAGCCTCTGCCTCAGTGCTCCAGACACGGGTTTGATCCAAACAAGGCTCAAAGGCTCCAGATCCACCCAGGGAAGGATCAGGTTTGTTCCTGGGAAGGGAAGGAAAGGGATCCTCCAAGAGGGATCCCCCCTCCTCTGCCAGCAGCAGCCAAGCAAATTAATATTAGATATATTATCTTGTATTTGCACCTCCTACAGCCAGAGAGCCCAGAATTCCTCAGGGATGTTCCCATCCTGCAGAGGTGGGAGCAGCACCACGGCTCAGGGGGGATTTTCTCACCATCCCTGTCAACTGAGCAACTCCTGAGCTAAAACGTTCCAGAGCCCAGAGCAGGGAAGGGACAACACGAGAGCATCAGGGTGAGCAGCTCAGACAGCAGAATCCCGGCTCATTCCCAGCATTAATCCCCCTGGCTCAGGGTTCCAAAGGTACAAACAATCCCAGCCACCGAGGAGGAGCAACACCTTGAAATCCGGCTTATAAAATTCTCAGGGAGTGGTGGCTGAAGCTGCTCAGGGTTGTAAGGAAGACACAGGCAGAGATCTGAGCCAGGCTGGAGCTGGGACATGAGGAACCTCCTCCCAAGAGCCTGGACTGCAGGATGAGAGCCCAGGAAAAGTGATTCCCAGTGAGCTGCAGGGCTGAAGGGACTGCCCCCTTCCGAGTTTTTGCAGGTCCACCCCTCTGGTGAGCAGAGCAGAGGGATGTGCAGAGGATGCTCATCCCATCCCACAAGGACACGGGGTTTATCCTTTCCAGGAGGGGGTGGCAGGTACAGGAGGTGACACATCACCTGGAATTTACCCCAGGGCCAGAACTGGATCAAATCCCAAAGTCCCAAAGCCTGTTGTGGCTCAGCATCACCCCACCACAGACAGGGCTGGAGGGCAGTGGCCAAGTGACAGGTGACAGTGAGCAGAGATGAAGGGAGGCTTCATCCACCTGCATCCCAGGGAATCCCAGTGTCACCTGCCAGCAGGAGGGACAGAGGTGGTCTCTCCTCCTCTCCAGGGCTGGAACAAGCTGCTGCAGCAGGTCCCAACCCAGCCCTGGACGCTGGAGCTGTGAATCCCTGCCAAGGAGTGTTTTCATGGAAAAATACCATCGATGCTCCCCCAAATCCCCACTGAGGACGAGGCAAGGAGCCACGAGACCCTGCTGGGGAGCAGGAGGTGAGAAACGCTGCCACCAGCTCCGGGGTCTGTCCCCGGGCACAGGAGCTGCCGCCACCACGGGCACATTTAGCACCTTTCACACATTTGTCACGGCAAATTTCACAGCCTGTTGCAGCCTAATGGGAACGTCGTTAATGGCCCCGGGACTCTTTGTGCGGAGGGAAAGGCTGAGCCGAGGTCACCCAGCCCCTGCCAGGGCGGAGTTGTGACAGCCCCGCGGGGCTCTGCTCCCTCACTGCAGCAAACAGCCAAAACCCCACGGAAGGGACAGAGAGAGGAGGTTAATTAGCTGGAAAGGCTAAATGATCACAGCAAGGCCTGTCAGACTCCAGAGAATCATGGAATGTTTGGGTTGGAAGGACCTTAAAGCTCATGCAGTGCCATCTCTGCCATGGGCAGGGACACCTTCCACTGTCCCAGGTGGCGCCAGCCTGGCCTTGGACACTCCCAGGGATCCAGGGGCAGCCACAGCTTCTCTGGGCACCCTGTGCCAGGGCCTGCCCACCCTCACAGCCAGGAATTCCTTCTGATTCCCCGCAGGGATAACAACGTGGGGCAGACCCATCCAGGCTGCCCAGGGATGCTGAGGGAATGCATCACACCCTCAATCCACCAGCCCCCAGCACTCCAGAGGAACAGCCCTGCAAATCCAACCTCTGGGGAGGAAAAAAACTACCAGGGAAGCGTCTGCTGCTGTGGGAGCAACATCTCCTGCTCCTTAACCTTGGGACAAGGAGAAATTCCTCAGGCGGGAGTGACACAGGAGGAGGGAACTGCCAGATGCGTTCAATCATCTCCTCTTCATCCGTGAATTAAGAGACCAGGAGCAGCACTCCATCAGCAGGGACAGAGCACGGGGACACGGCTGCTGCCTCCCAGATAAGTGCTCCCTTCCTTCCTGGAGTCATCAAAATCCCGGGACGCAGCTGGCTCTGCTCACTGCGGAACAGCTCCCCGGGGAAGGGCGAGTTCCGAGCCTCTGTTCAGCTCTGAACGCATTCCACATAAAATCAGAGACTCGCAGAATCATGAAATGCCTGAAAATGGACTCATCCCCCCGCCTGCCCTGGGCAGGGACACCTTCCACTGTCCCAGGCTGCTCCAGTCTGGCCTTGGGCACTGCCAGGGATCCAGGGGCAGCCACAGCTTCTCTGGCAATCCTGGGCCAGTGACATAGACAGAGTGTCTGCACTCAGAGAGGGTTCGTTTGTCCTTTCTCCTCCCCAAAACACTCTGAGCAGCAAGAAAAAAGGGGAATAAAAGGCTGAGGGGGAACCTGGATCCCAAATTATCCCTCACAGACAATCAGATGGCACCAAGGAATGGTGAGGCATCTGCTCAGGCTGCTGGTCACCACCAGGAGCACATCACCAGACTGCTTAAATAACAGCAAAGCTGTCCCCAGTCCTTGGAGTGACCCTCAGCCAGCTCCAGAGCGGGGTGCAGACACACTGGGAATGGCCAGGGCTGGTGGGGAGAGCTGGGCTGAGCCTCATCACATCGTGACACCCTGAGACACCAAGGTGACATTGCCCCAAAACCTGAGTCTGACCATCCTCCCACTGCTTTGGCATCCAGGGAAAACGGGCACTACACAAATGCACGGCCATGGGAAAGATCCCAAGTGCCCCAAGAGGGAGTGGGAAGACACCAGGGCAGTGCCCAGCCCACCTCTGGGTGCCCCTGTGTCACAGTCACCCCCCCACGACTTGACCAAGGCGCTCCCCAAATCCTTGATGGTCCCATTCCGGGTGCTGCCCTGTGCCTGCTTCTCTCTGGGAGCTGTGGATTCCCTGGGAGTCACAGAATCTTGGAGGGATCCACAAGGATCATCCAGCCCAGCTCCTGGCCCTGCCCGGGACACCCCAACAATCCCACCCTGTCCTGGAGAACATTGTCCAAACCCTCCTTGAATTCAGACAGGTTTGGTGCCGTGGGTTCCCTGGGGAAGTTCCAGTGATCACCCTCTGGGGGAAGAGCCTTTCCCTGAGATCCAACCTCAACATTCCCTGACAGCCCCATGTCAGTGCTGTCACTGGCCACGAGATGAAGAGATCAGAGATGTCCAAGGTGAAGGTGTCCGAGATGGAGACATCCAAGGCGGAGACAGCTCCTGGATGGAAGTCGGATCTGCTCTCCTGGTTGTGTCCCTGGGAATTCCGAGCCCATGTGCCTGAACACTGTGGACACACCGGTGCTCCCTGCAACCCCTCTCCAACCAAACCCCCCTTCCCGAGGGTTCCTCAGAGCACCAGACCCCACCTCCATGTAATCCAGCCACGCAGAGAGACAGGATTAGTGGCAAACAGTGGCAAATCCACCAGCCTGGCTGTGCTAAAAGCTCCTAATCCCGACCCCACACACGGAGGCCACCGAGGCCGGAATCGCCGCGCTCCCTGCGGGACAACGGGACGTGTGGCTGTGGCTCTGGGGAGCAGAATGAGCCAGTGCTGCCCACGGGCTCTGACCAAGGTGATGCCACCCCAGAGCTGTGGAATGGGAAGGATCTGGCTCTGCTTTCTGCTGGGAAAACAACTGAGGAATTCCCTGGATACTCCAGGTGCCAGCAGTACCGACTCTTCCACCCTCACTGAGCCCTGGGGAGGGCACCCAGAGTGCTGAGGACACACTGGGACCAGTACAGCAGGGTCACTGGGAGCTGAGACACTACTGGGACCTTCTGCTGCAAAGTGTCCATCCCAGAGCTGTGCCCTTCAGGGCTTCCCTGCTCTCCTGTGGCCATGGACTCTCCTCCAGGACACCGCCACCACTGACCCACCCCCGGGAAGCTCCCGGCTCCTCCCTCACAGGGAGGTACCTCCAGGCCTCTGCCCTGGGTTTTTCCTTCCTCTTTGCTTGCTCAAACCCCCAAACCCATCCCAGCAGCGAGGGGACCCTCACAGGGTCCCCACAAGGAGAGTGGTCACTCCCCAATTCCAGGCTTGCCAGGCCCTGCCCCTCTGGTGTGCCCGGGGAGCTCTGTCCTGCTGAGGGCTCCCACAGTGACAGCTTTAATGAGCCCCTCACTGCCTGCCCTCCTCACCCCCCCGATGGCGCACAGTCCAGGCTGCAGGAGCAGCTGTCCCAGCGCAGGGCAGCAGGAGCAGCTGGCACTGCCCCGGGCAGCTCCGAGCCCGGGATGTGCAGGGAGCTGCCTGGGATTGCAGCTCGCCCTCAGCCCTCTGTGATGCCCCTGTGATGCCCCACAGCACGAGGGGCTGCAGGAGGAGCAGGTTGGCAGCTCCTCGGGTCACTGTCCTGCCGGGGCTGGAGGATGCAGCCTCTGGAATGCTGCTGGGTGTCCTGGAAAGGCTTAAACCAGCACCTCCCCATGACCCTGCTCATCTCCCAGTGCCACAGCTTCCTCCTGGGTAAATCCACGGGAAAGCAGAGCTGCCATTCCAGTGTTTTCTCCTTCAACAGACACCAGGGGAAGGGGCTGGAGTGAAACAACTGAGCATCGGCCCAGGGAGGAGATGAACACACCAAGGGCAGCGTCTCAGAGGGGCTAATGCACCTGCCCATGTCCCCACACTGCCCCAAGGTGCCAGAAAGCTCCGGGCAGGGCTGAGGATCCCAGGAATGGGCAGGGCTGAGGATCCTGGCAGGAATGGGCAGGGCTGGGCTGGGTGGGGCTGAGGATCCTGGCAGGAACGGGCAGGGCTCACCTGGGCAGGGCTGTCTGATCCTGGCAGGAATGGGCAGAGCCGCTGACCAGCCCCAGGCACTGCTGACAGTGCAATGCCCACCAAGCACAGCCCTGCTGACCCAGCAGCCTGGGAAAACACTCCCAACACTCCTCTGAAACCGCAATGGAAAAGTTATCCCTCCCTTCCCCCAAAAAACAGGAGGGCACAGCTGTGAGAGGCACCTTGGGGCTGGGGATGGGCCTGTCCCACATCTTCTCACTCAGGGTTCCAAGGGGAGCCCCAGGACAGTGTGAAGCCTCCTGGGGGTCAGATGAGCATTAGGGGGATGAGGAGGAGGAGGAGCAGGAGGAGGAGGAGGAGAAGGAGGGGGAAGGCAGGTGAGGACCCCCCAGGGCAGAGTGAGCAGGAGCACAGCCAAAAACCTGGATGAGCACAGAGATCCCAGGGACACCCCCGATGGAATCCAGGGGGAAGGACTCAGCAACCACAGGGAATGATGATGATGATGATGATGAGGGGAGTGGGAGGAAGGCACTGCCTGTCTGAACAGATCACACCAGAGATCCCCTCACACCTCTGCATTTCCAAAGGAATCCAGGAGTGCGGAGCTGTGCGCATTCCCACGTCCCTGCTCCCCTGCTCCCACCCCGGGGTGACCCCCAGCCCCCTCCCCCAGCCCCAGTAACAGCCAAGCACCCACCAGTCACTCCCAGTTCAGCGCGGCACATCCACAGGAGCAGGCAGGACACGGGGAGCCCTCGCTCCAGCCTCTCATCCCGGGGGGATTAGGGCTGCGTTAGGGATTTAATCCCACGGCCGGGGCTTTTCTGGGTCGCTGACACGGTTTGCGAGGCGCTGATTAGTGCGCGTGTCATTAGCACAGCCCGGATAATTAACACAGCCAGTGCCACACGGGAACGAGCTGCTCCGGCCCAGCGCCCTGCACTGGGCACAGCCCGGCCCCCCCCGGGGCTCGGCTCAGATCTGGGGCACCACAGCAGCTGCCTGAGGGTGGCTGGGGACAATTCCTGCCCGCAGGAGGCAAATCCAGCACTGGGAGGTGGAGTTTGCCGGAATTAACCCCTGGAGAGCTGCTCCAGCCCTACTGGGATGGATCCCACTCCCCTGTGCCGCTGGAGGAGCTCGGGATCCCTGTCCTGCCTGTGCCCTGAGGGGTTTGGGGACCCAAGGGATGACATCCCACATCCATCCATACTGGAACCAGTTCAGCCCCCACAGCATCACCCTGAGCCCACAGGCACTCCATGGAGCAGATCCCAGGACTCTGCTCTGCCTTTTTCCAAGCAGACACACAGGGTGGATCTGTCACCTACCACTAAAATAACCCCCCAGAACTCACTGGAAGCTGCACTGGGGAACCTGGAGGTGGTTCAGAGCTGGGGCTCAGCATCCTCAGGTTTAATATGGAAACGATTCTGGGAGTATGGATTAAGCCCAGCAGCATTCCCACAGGGCAGGGGGGGCTCAGTGCTCCAGGGGAGGCAGAGGAGCAGCTCTGGGAAGCACATCCTGTGCCCAGGCACAGACATCCAGGGGGGCTCCAAAGAACGCAACACCTCTGGGCAGATGGCACCCAAAGGCTCCAGGAGCCCAACACGGAGAGGTTGGCATCTCCTCGGGCCACTGCGGCTGAGCCAGAGGGATCCACAGGGAGAAATCCTGCTGGGGCTGGAGCGTGCAGCCTCTGGAATGCTGCTGGGTGTCCTGGAAAAGCTTCAACCAACAGCTCGTGCCTGGCTCCTTGCCTGGAGGAGAGGCAGCACCTTGTTCATCCCAGTCTGTTCCACACCCTTGGAATTGCTCCCAGCACGTTCAGAGCCTGGAGGGTGCTCTGTGCTCACGTCTCGGGGGGCTGGTGCTCCAGATTCAGAGTCACGGAATATTCTCAGTTCGAGGGACCCACAGGGATCATCGAGTCCAACCCTTAAATGGCACCACTGCCTCCCATGGGAAAGGAAAACTCGGCAGTGTGGGATCAGTCTGCCTCAGAGGGGGTGCCTGTGGAACAGGCTGGGGTGGCCACTGGTGCCTCCCAAAGGCAGGGGAGTCCTTCTTGTGCCCAGGGCCTCCTGCTCCAGGCATCCCAAGGCCTGGGATCCCTCCTCCCCAAATCCCGATGGAGCAGCACTGCCCCCCTGCCCCTGTGCCCTCCTTGCCTGGGCCTGGCAGAGCCTTCCTCCACCTCTGCTCCTCCAAAACCTCCAGGGAGAACACCAACCCACCCAGGAACGGCATAGCCAAGCCCAACCCTGCTGCTCTCCCTGCTCACACTCCTCGAGGAAGCCCCAACCCAGGCAGGAGCAGAGCACAGCAATCACACCCTCAGCCGCATCCGAGCTCCGGAGCTTCCCCATCTCCATTAAAAACCTATTTCCAGCACCACCCACAGCCCTGGGAGCTCTTCCCGCCGCCCAAACTGGCATCCACACATCCCCCCTGCCTGCTGCTCAACGATGCCAGGGAGCTTTCCCTGCTCCTTGGATAATTCCACATAACTCAGCACCGCACTCCGGATCCGGTTTGAATTTGTCCCTCCTGATTTCCACGCACCTCCCACTCCTCCCCCCCGGCACATTGTGACTTGTCTTTCCATGTCTGCTCCCCAATCCTGCCTAGTCCCGGTGAGCCTGGACTCCTCCCGGAGACATTCCAAGGCTGGATGGGAGCAGAGCCTCAGTTTGAAATCCTCACCTGTAACACGAGGCTCCGGCCAATCCCGCTCTGCCCCTTCCCAAACCCTTCGCCATCATTCCCAGCGTCGCCTGCCCAGGGGGGTGTCCCGATCCCCGGCAGCACCCGGAGCACACACACACACACAGGGGTCACCTTCCCAACCAGGCTCTCGCACTGCCACAGATCCTGTTTCGTTCTCTCCTGCTGCTTCCTGCGTTCCCCGCGGCTCCGGGGACATTTACATAATCGGATCAGAGCCGGCCGGACGGAAACTGCACATGGCAGCCCTGGAGAGGCCAGCCTTGCTTCCCACGAGCACCCATTGCTTCCCAGGAGCACCCATCCCTTCATTGGAGCACCCAGCCCTTCCCTGGAGCACCCAGCCCTTTCTGGAGCACCCATCCCTTCCCAGTGCCTCCATCCCTTCCCTGGAGCACCTATTCTTTCTTTCACAGAGCAGCCATCCCATCTTCCCAGGAGCACTCATCCCTTCTCCAGAGTACCCATCCCCTCATTCCTAAAGCACCAATCCCTTCCCAGTGCCTCCATCCCTTCCCAGTGCCCCCATCCCTTCCCAGTGCCCCCATCCCTTCCCAGTGCATCCATCCCTTCCCAGTGCCCCCATCCCGTCTCCACAGCCCCAAGCCCCTGGATCCCCATCCACTTCCACGGGTGGATCCATGAGGTGGAGCCAGGGCAGAGCAGGGACATGGAGCATCCCTGTGCCAGCACGGGGATCTGGGATCTCTCTGGGAAAAGCCTGGCAAGCAAAACCAGTTTAATCGCTCCTGCAAGGAACTCCTGGTGCCAGCAACACCCTGTGCTCCCACAGGAATTCCTTGGAAGGCCGTGGGGATGGAGGTGGGCATGGGAAGCTCCATGTGTCTCCCTGGAGTGACATTTCCTGTTCCATGGAGAACATTTCGGGACCTTGGCATGACACAGAGCTCCCCTCTCCCCACAAGGGACTCCCTGGCAGCTCAGAAGACATCATCCCATCCCAAATGGACAAATCCAGGCACAAGAAGGGATTCATCCTGGAAATGGGAGCACCAGCCCCCTGTGATGGGGGGGATCAGGCTGCTCTAATCTCCCTGTCTTTCCAACCCACCTTCCCAAAGCCTCTCTGCTTCCCAGGGTTCTGTATCCCCCTGTTCTCTTCCCAACCATCCCTGGGGCTGCCCTGCTGTTCCCATCCTGCTCCTCCCAATCCTGCCCTTCCCACAGCACAGCCATTCCCTCCAAAGGATCCCTGAATCCATGTCCTGCCATCTCCCTGCCCCTCTCACCTGCTGGCAATTCCGGAATCCACCTTCCCGCTGTTTTATCCCAGCACAACCGTTTGTGGGCTGTTTCCCACCCTTCACAGGCTCCTCTCCAAGGTTTTCCCACCACAATCTCCTCCTCCTCCCCCCTGGGCTGGTCACAGCAAATCTTGCTCTGCTCATCCCTTCCCAAGCGAGTCCCTGCCCACATTCCATCCCCAGCAAACCTGGGCAGTGCCTCCCACCACGCTGCCAACCCCCTGCCCAGAATCTGGACAAAAGGCATTCCCAAACTTCCCCAAACACAAGGCACAGCCTCAGGGAAACCTTCTCCCCTGGGCTACAGAATTCCTGAGGATGCTCCCAGTGGCTCCTGCTAGGAATTGTTGTCATTTTTCAAGTGCACATCAAACACCGCCCCCCCCCCCGCCACCCCGATCTCCTCCTGCTCAGCCCCAGCACTGCTCCATTCTCAACTCCCAGACTCTGCCTCCTTCCATTATTCTAGTTCTGGGAGCCTTTGGGATTGCCTTTTATTTTTGTATGCACATCAAACACCGCCCCCCCCCCCGCCACCCCGATCTCCTCCTGCTCAGCCCCAGCACTGCTCCATTCTCAACTCCCAGACTCTGCCTCCTTCCATTATTCTAGCTCTGGGAGCCTTTGGGATTGGCTTTTTTTATTTCCTTTAAATATTTGATGGAGTTTTTCCTCGCTCCCAGAGCTCCCCAGGAAGGGCAGATCCACCCCCCAAACACAAGCTGGATCCATAAAATCTCCTGCACAGGGCAGGGAGCAGGGCCAGCACACGCTGCCCAAGCTCCAACATTCCAGCTGGGAGACCCTGAGGGGGTTAAATCCTGAGCATCCCTCCTGGAAGCACCGAGGATGGGAGTGATGAGGGATGTGAGGCTCAGTCTGCTGGAAATTCCCCTCTGGAATAGCAGAAAGCCTGTCAACATTCCTGTCAAAGGCTGGAGAAGAGCCTCTAGCCCTCCTTTGGAGTATTAGGAAAGAAAGCATTCCTTGATTTCCAGCACAATTCCACTCCAAATCCCGCTGCCTTTCTAACCCTCCAAGGGAGTGTCAGAGGCTTCTGCTCCAGGCTTTTACAGCCCCAGGAATGTTGACAGGCTTTCTGCTGCTCCAGAGGGGGATTTCAGAGCAGACTGAGCCTCTCAGCTCACAGCCCTTCCCACTTTACAGCAACATTCCCAATAAAAATAACACAACCGATCTGGAGCAGCCCTCTCCCGGCAGGGACACAGGGAGTGCTCCACGTGTCCCTTCCCAGCTGCACATTCCCAACTTCCCAGCCCAAAAACAGAGGGAAAGCACAGCGAAACAACACCGGGGAGGGCAGCAGGAGGGTGGAAAAGGCTGGATGAGGAGAAGCAAGGCTGCTGCATCTTCCCAACTTCCCATCCCAAAACCAGAGAGAAGGTGCAGTGAGACAACACCCAGGAGGGAAGGAGGAGAGTGGAGGAGGCTGGATGAGGCTGGGGAAAGCTGGAAAAGGCTGGATGGGGCTGGGGAAGGCTGGAAAAGGCTGGATGAGGAGGAGCAAGGGCACTGAATCTTCCCAACTTCCCATCCCAAAACCAGAGAGAAAGTGCAGTGAGACAACACCCAGGAAGGCAGGAAGAGGGTGGATGAGGCTGGGGAGGGCAGGAAAAGTCTGGATGAGGCTGGGGAAGGCTGGGAGAGGAGGAGCAGGGCACTCACGTTGATCATAGCATTGGAGGTGATCCTGAAGAGCGTGGCTCTCTCGTTGACAGCCTTGATCTTGTCTCCGCCGTCGGGCGGCAGGCGCAGGTTCTCCAGCTCGCTCAGGGAGCGCTGCAGGGCCGCCCCGTGCTTGGCCAGCAGCTCGTTGCAGGTGCTCAGATCCTCCAGTTTGCTCGCCAGGCTCTTGAGGGGCCCGTGCAGCTCGTTCTTNGAGACCTGCTGCCTCCTCCCTGGGACCTGCTGCCTCCTCCCAGGGACCTGCTGCCTCCTCCCTGAGACCCGCTGCCTCCTCCCTGAGACCCGCTGCCTCCTCCCAGGGACCTGCTGCCTCCTCCCTGAGACCTGCTGCCTCCTCCCTGAGACCTGCTGCCTCCTCCCAGGGACCTGCTACTTGGTTTTCCCGGGCATCTGCTGCCTGCCCCTCCCAGACCTCCTGCCTCTTCCTCCCAGGAAGAGGAGGAAGGAACCTCCCAGAGACCTGCTGCCTTCTCCCAAGGACTTGCTGCCTCTTCCCAGACATCCTGACTCCTCCCAGGGACCTCCTACCTCTTCCCAAAGACCTGCTGCCTCCTCCCTAACACCTCCCAGGGACCTCCCGCCTCCTCTCAGGGTCTCTCTGGGGACCTGCTGCCTCCTCCCACACGCAGGACGCTGTGCCAGGGTTGGTGGCTGGGGCCAGCACGGTCCCCTCCAGCGGACTGTGGTGCGGGGGAGCACCAAGGAATGTCACCCAGAGCCCTGAGGAGGCGTCCAAAGGGCTCCTGTCACCAGGATTTGGTTCAGGGTGGCACAAGGTGTCACCAGGCAGGGCCACGTGCCAAAGGTCCCTTTTCCAAGCCCCCCAGGGTGGATCCTGTGCCAGGAGTGAACCCCTGGGGGCTCTCTGAGCTCTGCTCTGGGCAGGGGGAAGTGTTTCACCCAAGGGAAAGGTCACAAGGACACCAAGGAGAGAAAGAGCTGTGACCCCAAACCACCACCACAGTCCTCAGAGGGCACAAAACTCCGGGAGCAGCATCTCAGCTACAGCAGAAATGGTTATTCCTGCAACTCCAGAACATCGGAGTGACTGAAAACCAGGAACCCAAGGCCAAACAGGCAGTGGGTGTCACCCAGCATCCAAAGAAACACAAAGGGTGAGAGTGGAGCAGGTCCTGCAGCTCCTGTGCCACATCCTTGTGCTCCAAGTTCATCCAAGGGCACTCCCAAACCCCACTAAGGCAGCGGATGGGGAGCAGCCCCTCCATGTGCCCTCCCTCCATCATCTGTGGATTTCAGAGGGACAGGAACCAGCCAGACCTGCCTGGGGGAACTGGAGGGGTGGGGACATCCCAGGAACCATCCAGCAGGGAGCTGGGAATGGCTGTGGTGTAAGGGAGGGCAGCACATCCCCTGTCCAGGCTGGGAGGGTGTGATGGGACAGGCAGGCACAGCCAGGGATGGGGCTGATCCTCCACACTGGGACCAACCCTCTGCCCAAGGACAGGGGGAGAAGCTGTGTCTGCCTCATCCCTGGAAGTGTCAGGTTGGACAGGGCTTGGAGCCACCTGGGACAGTGGAAGCTGTCCCTGCCCAGGGCAGGGGGTGGGACTGGATGAGCTTTAAGGTCCCTTCCAGCCCAAACCATTCTGGGATTCTGGGATTCCATGAAACTCCGAGGAAACAGAGCACAGGGTAAAGCACACGTGGCTCAGGAAGTAGCAGGGCAGGAATTCCCAACGTCTCCTTTTGATCCATCCCCAGCTCAGAGCTCGGACAAACACCAGGAGCAGCTGCTGGAACCAGGAGACACCAAGGCCGAGCCTGGGGAGCTGCTGAGCTGGGCTGGGGGACAGCCCCATTCCCAGGGCCAGGAGCAGCTTTTGGGAACATGTCCAGCACAGGCAGGGGAAGGGGAACAGGCAGGACTGGAAGGGCTGCAGCCCAGGAGGGGCTCCCAGAGAGGCACCACATGCAGGACAACTCCAAAGGATCCAGCAGGAAAATCAAAGCCACTTTTCCACCAGCACAGAAACCCAAACCTTCCCAAGGTCCCCTTTGTGCTGCAAACATTCCAGGTATTCCCACTCAGGGGGCAAACAAAGGGACTTTGGGTCCTTGGCACTGTGCACACTTTCCCTGGGTTCTGAATATTGTCTTTGTCCCTGTCCTGAGCTGCTGAATCCAAGGACACACCAGATCCCGTGGAGTTTGCTGGGAGAGGGACACCAGGCTGCTCCAAGTTGTGTCCCTGGGCATTCCCAGGGCACTCCTGGGCAGAGTTTGGACCCAGCCCCTTCCCCAAGCTGCCAGGCCTCCTTCCTTTGCCATCTTTTTGCCCATCTGCTGTTCCCACCAGCATTCCAGGCGTTCCATGGGAGCTGCCCGTACCCTGGAACTCTGACAGGAACCTTTTCTCCACAGCATCACTAACGAGCTTTAATGGCCAATTCATCATCAATCACCACGTTTTACAATAAATCACTGCCCAGGGCAATCCCCCCCTCTGTGGGACTCCAAATTTGCCCAACTTTTCCATTTGCAGACACCAGGAATAGTTCACCAAGGCAGTTTTTGCCACTTCCAAGGGTTGTAAAAGTTGTGCCAGGCAGGAGGAAATTCCCTCTGCTCATCCCCAGGAAGCATTTAACCCCCAAATCCCTCCCTCTGGCCTGACATGAAATTCCTCCCGTGGTGCTCTGTGCTTTCCAGAGAAAACCTGGATCACAGCTACAATCCCAGATCACAGCCTGGAGACTTTCCCCTGAATTCCAGAACCTCCTAAACTTGAAAGGATCCCTGAGGCTGATCCATCCAAGCCCTGGCTCTGCCCAGACACCCCAACAACGCCCCCCTGTCCCTGTTGTCCCACCATTCCTGGAGCTCTGGCAGCCTCGGGGCTCTGAGCGTTCCTGGGAAGGCTGTTCCATGAAAACCCTGCCCCAGGGATGGCACAGCACGGGGCTGGGCAGGTCCCTCCTTGGCCAGGACATTATTTCCTGCCCACTGACCGAGGCTGTGGGACGGAACACGGCGTGTCCCAGTTTTGGAGCACTGGGAACAATTACATAAAGTCCTGCAAGCCCCGGGAAAGGGGGAAGGAAGAGCAGAGCTGCTCCTTCCAGCTGAGCTGAACATCCCTCACCATTCCAGAAGTGCTGGGCAGTGGGATCCCACCTCCCCCTCCTGCCTGGCCAGCTGGAATCCTGCAATCATGGAATGCTTTGCCTGGGAGGGACCTCATTCTGTTCCACACCCAGTACCCCGGGTTGTTCCAACCTGGTCCTGGACACTTCCAGGGCTGCAGGAATGGACTGTCAGCTCCTTGCCGAGGGGGCAGGAGATTCCCAGAACCAGCTTTTCCTCTTTCCCCACAGCCCCCAAGCCCAGGACCAAGTCATAGCATAAATATACATATATTTTTATACACGTAATCATATATATATAAATATCTCAGCCAGCGTAATTTGCTGTAATTATGACAAATCAAAGCATGGGAAGAAGGAAATTCGCTGTCACAGCTGCAATCAAATAATTCAGAGCGAGTTAAAGCAGAAATGATCCCTCAGAGCACCCAAAGCCCCTGAAGGAGCAGCAGTGCCACCACTCCCAACAGGGGTTTCCATCGTTCTGGGAGCTCGAGGGAAAGCTGCCCAAATCCCAAATCCAGAGAAACATGAATCCCTGTGTTCCAGCCCAGCAGCCCCGTGCTCCAGGACAACCACTGGAACGGGGACATTCCTGCTTGTCCCTGTCCCCCAGCTCTGCCATCCCTTCCTGCCCCCACCTGGCAGCAAATCCACGGGGAAAAGACCTCCAGGATCATCCAAGTCCGAGCTTGGCACAGGAAACCCCAACTCCTGCAGTAGCAGCTGAAGGGTATCCAGGAAGAGCAGGAGGAAGGAGCAGCAGGAATATTTCTCCTCATTGCTGAGGCTGAAGGATTCACAAGCCTCTGCCCAGAGGTCTTTGCTTGGAGCACTGGGGATCCTGACCTTACTCCAGCCTTTGTGTAACTCAGACAGGGGGAAAAAATTGGATTTGGCTTCGCTAAGGCTGGGAAAACACCCTGAAGGTCAGGAAATACCCACAGGGAGGGAGAGAATCTACCCAGGGCTCCTCGTTCAGGGAGATTTGCAGAAGCAAAAGTGCAACTGGTCTGGAAAAGTCCCAGCATCCAGGGGGTCCCTAATTGCACTTGTTGAACATCATCAAACTTCCTGGAAGCTGGAAAAATATATATATTCCTAAATGTTTGGGATCTAGGGAAGTGGAGAATGTAATTCTTGTGAATGCCAAGCATTTGTGATAAGGGACACCCAGCAGAAATTAAGGGACATCTGGCAGAAACTGAGGGACACCCAGAAAGATCCTGCTGGAACATTTTCCAGCACAACAAGTGCATCCCAATCCAGAGGAAGTTTTTGTGATGGCTCTGAAGGATCCCAGCCCAGCATTCCCAGGGATGCAGGTGGATTCCCTCAGGAAGCAGCACATCCCCAGCTCAGGAGCTTCACCCCGGCTCACCCTGCTCCTGCACGATTCCAGGTTGGGAACGAAAGGAGGAATTCAGCAGGAATTGCTGCCGCTCTTCCCCAGGGAACAAAAGCTCCTCAAGAAAACAAACATGAAAGGCTGGCAGCAAAAATTCAACAACAAATTGCCACGTTCCTCTTGCTCCTGGGTGAGGCAGCGCAGCCTCCTGAGGATTCCTGCTCTTCCCAAAAGGATGCTCTGGAGATGGGAAAACCATCACGGGAAACTGTCAGTGATGTGGATCCATCTCTCTCTGTCCTGACCCCAGGGCTCCAGCCTGGTGCTGCAGAATCCTCCTTTTCCTGTCTTTGCTCTTCCTCCTGCTCCTCCTCCAGGAATTCTGCTCCCTCAGGATCTCCACTCGGGCAACCAGAGGCTCAAATCCCAGAGACACAAACCCCACCACCAGCAGCTTTTCCTAAATCCCCTCTCCAGGAACACACCCGGCCCATGTTTTCCAGGTGTCCCCAGGCCGTGTCCCTCCATCCCTGCTCCATTTGGACTCATCCAGGTGTCCCCAAGCCATGTCCCTCCTTCCCTTCTCCCTTTGGACTCATCCAGGTGTCCCCAGGCCGTGTCCCTCCATCCCTGCTCCCTTTGGACTCGGGATGACTCCCAGGCCTCAGGAAGGGTTTGGTTTGTAGGCCACAGGCCGGCAGTGTTGCCATGGCAACAGGCAGCCTCACCATAAACCGGGGAGATTATTTTGGGAGCTGTGATGCAATTTAATCTGTGGAAAACAGCTCGGCAGCCACGCGCCATAAGCCTCCTGAGCCCGGGAGAACACGGAATGTCAGTGCCGGAAAGGCAGGAGCTCCCTTGAAACACCCGTTTTCCAGCTCAAATCTTCCCTCAGATAAATATTTCCCAGTGCCTCCAATTTCTGTGGAGATGGAAGGGCAGCTGGAGTCTCCCCATGCTGGGACACACTGGGGCTTTGGGGGATCCCAGGGACATGGATCCCACCAGAGGGACCATCCCCAAATCCTCCAGGAGCCCTGGAGCAATCCTGGGGTGCTGGGCTCCTTCAGTGCTGTCGCCGGAGCAGCAGAGCTGGGAAGAGCCTTTTCAGGGACAAAGCAGGAGGAGGTGACAGCACTGAAGGGTTCAGCATTAGACCTTCTATTCCAGAATTCCCAAATTTTGGAGTCTGGCTGCAATGTCTCCAGCCCAAAGCACCACAGTTCATCCTCCTCTCCAGGTCCAGCACAGCTCTCCTCTTCACACATCCTTCACCTTCCCACATCCTTCGCCTTCCTGCATCCCCCACCTTCTCAAATCCTTCACCTTCCCACATCCCTCACCCTCCCAAATCCCCCACCTTCTTACATTCCTCACCTTCACAAATCCCTTACCTGCCTGCATCCCTCACCTTCCCAAATCCTTCACCTTCCTGCATCCCCCACCTTCTTACATCCCTCACCTTCCCACATCCCTCACCTTCTCCTTCTCCTCCCAGTGAGTGGAAAACTTTCCCTTTCCAACCATTTTTGCTTTCAGTCCTTCCTACACCACCTGGAGTTTTTCCCTGAGCTTCCTGCACACATTCCCACCCTCCCACTGGAGCCTCCCAAAGGCAGGGCTGGCTCCGGGCTAGAAATGAAATCCAGCGTTCTGCTGGAGGGAGCTGGAATGAGCTGATGGAAGTGTGGGATCGATACCACAATCCCTGATTGCTGTCCACAGGGAAAGCCATGATGGAACACAGGGAATGCTGGAAAAACAATAGCCCTGGATTCCCTCAGGGCCATCTACAAAGGGACTTCACATGTTGGCATCAGGATCTGCACATTTGCCAGAGGGGGCTGAGCTTGGAAGATTCCGAGTCCCCATCCCAGAGAACCCCCAGCCAGATATGGTTGTTCCCAAAATCCCTAAATGAGCTGCCTCAGGGTGCTGGGACGGTCACACAGCACGGAATGTGCCTCCATCTCCTCACTTCCACCCCTTGGGGTTTTTTTCCTGCCTTTTCCCACACCTGTCTGAGAGGTTTGTAGGAAAAAATCTCCCACTGACTGGGAAAAGCCTTTTTCCCTCCCACAGGCAAAGTGAGGAACATCCAGCACCAAACCCAACCCCTCCTGTGCCCATCCCAAACTCCCCTGCCCCTCACAGAAACCAATCCCACCTCCTCAGCAGATTCCCTATTTATCCCAAGGGCTGGATTCTGGATCCCCAGCCCTTCCTGCATGGAATTATCTGGATCTCTGGGATGTTCTGCTCCCCCATCATCTCTCAGGCAGAGCAATTTCCCCGTTGGCTCTTGCAGACACATCTGCTTTCCTCACTTTTAATGGCTATGAATATTAAATGGGAGCAGGGATCTATATTTAATATCCCTGCCAGGGAGATGGATGAGTTTTTAGAGCAGCTGCAGATGCGGAATTTTGGTGGGAATAAAGAATTACACTGGGAATTAATCATCAAAACAGCAGAGAAAATAATCATTCATAAATCATTCCAAAGCTGGGGGGGGGGAGAGCTGAGCAATTAGCAGGGCTGGAGCTTCTCCTGGATAATGCAAAGGAAAAGCTGGTCAGGCAAATGGAGAACTAAAAATAGGGAAAAGTGGCTGCGGGTGACAAGCTGGGACATTTCTGGAGGTCACGATCCTGCAGGGAAGGAGGAGCCCAACCTGGTCCTCAATGCAGAGCTCAGGGAGATGGAAACATCCCGTGGGGCTCACCTGGACTCTGGAGAGAAGTGACATGAGGAAGCTGGGCAGGAATTTAAGGATTTGTGGGGAGTGTTGCATCAGAGACCTCCCGACCTGCATCACCCCGTGACTCTGTGCCAAGTGCACAGGAGGCCACGGAGATGCTCCAAGGGAAGGAATTGTTCCCTGTGAGAGTGGGGAGGGGCTGGAATGATTTCCCAGAGAAGCTGTGGCTGCTCCTGGATCCCTGGAAGTGTCCAAGGCCACGATGGAGCAGCCTGGGATAGTGGGAGGTGTCCCTGCCCATGGCAGAGGGTGGAATTGGATGGGATTGATGGGATGGGAGGGGATGCGGTGGGATGGGATGGGATGAGTTCTCCAGTGCCTTCCAATCTGAACCACTCCATGATTCTGTGACTCTGTGATTCCCAAAGGAAATCCCAAAGGACAGCTGGGAATGTGCCCAAGGGACGCCCCCTTGACAGGAATGATGCTCCTGACAGGAACTGCCCAAGGAAATGTTTTCCAACAGCCCAGAAGGTTGATCCAAACAAGGAGGGCCCTGGAACAGGAGCAGATCCCTCTGTGGAACAAGGGTTCCCTCTGGCACAAGCAGATCCCACCCAAAACTGTCCTCCCCTGCTGCAGGAACACCCTGGTACCATATTTCCAAGGAAAACCCACAGCATTTCTAGAATTCAGTTGACAGGAAAAAGACATTTGTCCCATTTGTCCCGTTAGTCCCATTCCAGCAGAAAGCCACCCAGGAGCCCCAAGCCCAGGAATCTCTTCCTGCACAAAGCTCTCCTTGGCCTCAAAAGCCTGGAATCCACAGCAAAGGATTCTGGATCCTGATCCAGGGGATGTTCCCATAAAACCCATGTTAAAGCACAGCCTGAATGCAGAGCGGGCATCCCAGTCCATTCACTTCTTGTTCCCTAAGGAAAAGCAGTGGGGAAGCACAAAGCAATTCCATTCCCATCACTGCAGCATTCCCAGTCCATTTTATTGCTGCACTTACAAAAATGTTGTTCCTGGTCAATAATCTCAGCAGCAAACGCTGCCCTGGGGCTGGAATGGGATTTTCCCATCAGCCAAACACCTGAACAGTTCCAAGAAGCTGGAAAATCAGGCTCCAAAACCCCACAGGTGAGTTTAAAACACACCAAAAAGCAGGAGTTTAACTCCAAATATGAGGGAAATAAATGAGGGAAATTTCTCCAAGTACTGGAGAAATGCAGGGATTGAACAGCCCTGTGGATGTGGCACCTGGGGACACGGTCAGTGGTGGCCTTGGCAGTGCCGGGGATGGTTGGGCTCTGAGCTCAGAGGGTTCTGCCAACCCCAAAACCATTCCCTGTCTCCTTATATATCCATATACATGGAGGTGGGGTGAAACACAGCCCAGCACCAGCGCTGCTTCCACAAGTCTTTCCCAGCTTGGGGATTCTCTCCCAACCTTTCCAAAACTCCCCTCAGGAGCAGCCTGGAGACCTCAGCAGGATGCCAGAATCTGGTGGCATTGGGAGGAGGCGGAGGATTGAGGATTGTTGGAGGATTGGTGCCAGAATTCCACTTTTTTTTTTCTCTGTCCTTTGCCTGCAACACTCTGCTCTCCTTTTTCATGGGAATAAAAAGTTTGGCAGCACCAGGAGAATTCCAGAGCCAGCCCTGAGGGACTGGCAGGGAACAGGAGGGGACATCCAATGAGCCCAGCTGATGTTTTTTGGGAACACTGGAGTGGCACAGCCAGTCCTGCTGGACGCAGCCAAACGTCCTTCCTGTCCCCTGGGACAAAAATACCGGGAGTAAGGTGTGATTAGAGAGAAATAATGGCTCATTAGCAGCTAATTGGGGGTTCACAGCACAGCTCACTGCCGGGGCAGAAAATACGAAAAAATAAAGAAGAATGGCTTGATAAAAATAGATCTTTTTTTATTCTTCAGCTCAAAACATCAAGACCACAGCAAGGCCCAGCATTCGAGGCAGGAGCAGCTCAGGGTGCAGGAACAGGGACAGAGATTGATGCTATTCCCAACACCTTCCCTGCAGGAATCCTGGAGTGGCCCCACACAACCTCAGTTTCCTTGGCAAAGCCACGGAGCCTTTGGTGGGATCCCAAAATTTGGGGATCCCAGCACTTCCAGCTGGAGAGAGCAGAGGGATCAAGGAGAGCTCAGAACATCTCCAAGGTGCCACATTCCAGTGGATCATGGAATTACAGCATTCCAGGATGGTGTGGGTGGGTGGGAAAGGACCTCAAAGCTCGTCCAGTGCCATCCCCTGCCCTGGGCAGGGACACCTTCCACTGTCCCAGGTGGCTCCAGCCTGGAACCTTGGACACTCCCAGGGATCCAGGGGCAGCCACAGCTTCTCTGGGCACCCTGTGCCAGGGCCTCCCCACCCTCATCCTGAAACATTCCTTCCCTAAATCCACTTGGAGGCTGGAGAGGGAACCTGTTCCCTCTTTGCCCCTTGAACAATCCCAGGTTTTGGTGCCAGAATTCCACTGCAGGAATTTGCTGAGCATGGAGCCCTCCCAAGCTGTGAGAGGATCAAAGCAAATGCTGCACACCAGGGTGGCTCTGTTGGCTCCCTGGGCACTGCAATCAATTAAATTAAATTTAATTAAAGCCAACATTGTGAGACAATGCCCAGGGAGAGGCTCTGAGCTCCCTCCTGAAGCCAACCCCAACCAGGCCACATGTGCCACCCAACGAGGCTCAAATCCAGCTGCTCCTCTTCCTTCTGCACATTCCCAGAAAGAAGGACTTGGAGCTGCTGGAGAGTCCAGAGGAATCCCTGGAGATGCTCCAAGGGCTGGAGCCCCTCTGCTCTGGAGCCAGGCTGGGAGAGCTGGGGGGGTTCAGCTGGAGAAGAGAAGGATCCAGGGAGAGCTTGGAGCCCCTTGCAGAGCCTAAAGGGGCTCCAGGAGAGCTGGAGAGGGACTGGGGACAAGGGATGGAGGGACAGGACACAGGGAATGGCTTCCCACTGCCAGAGGGCAGGGAGAGATGGGAGATTGGGCAGGAATTCCTGGCTGTGAGGGTGGGGAGGCCCTGGCACAGGGTGCCCAGAGAAGCTGTGGCTGCCCCTGGATCCCTGGGAGTGTCCAAGGCCAGGCTGGAGCCACCTGGGACAGTGGAAGGTGTCCCTCCCAGGGCAGGGGTGGCACTGGAGGAGTTTAAGGTCCTTCCAACCCAAAGCATCCCATGACTGTGGGAGCTGCTGGGATGACCTTGCAGGATCACTCCCAAATTCTGCACACACAGCTGGATATCCAATCCTCCCTCCACCAGCTCCCCCCCAACACCGCCTGGAAATGCATTTCTCATCCCTGGATAAATCTACAAACAGAGGCACAAACCTCCCTGACCTTTGGAAGGATCCACATCCCACATCAGCCCTTGACTAAACCACCCCTCCTGTCCTTTAGCCACAATCCCAGAATTCCCAGCCCACACTGATCCAAGACATCCCTGCAGGGAGGACTCACACTTCCCACAGCTCCTGGATGTCTCCACGGGAATATTTAGTCCCATGGACACCAGTGGCATCAAAAATAATCCATTTACTTGCTCTTGCCCAACAGACAGATGAGGTATGTGACAGAATGTACAGATTTTGTTCATTAATTGTTTCTGTTTGTTTAGGCACAAATCCATCAGTGTCCAATGATTCCTATGGATTTGGCCATCCCTGGGCAGAGATGGAGGAGCTGCCACAGCCTGGTGCCACCATGAGCTTGGGGACAAGAAATCCCTGTGTCCCTGCACAGGGACAGGCAGGAGCAGGCACAGAGTGGAACCAGGCTGGGCACCGGGAATAAACCTGGGAAAGGGCAGAAACGGCCTAAAATCCAAATATTTCAGAGGAAATGTGTTTTCTCATGAGCAGAAACCCCCAGAAGTGAGAAGTGTCACCCCTCCTTCCCCAGACAGCAGCAAACCCTGGCACAGAACCCCCCCGGGGGTCTTGGCTGTCTCCCGTGTGCGTCACTGAACATCCATTTCTAATGGAGCTCAAACATTTTCCAGCCCCGGGTCCATCTCCAATGTCAGCAGCTCCCAGATGAGCCTTTCCTCCTGACAGCAAAAGGAGGCACTGCTGGGATATGGGAACATTCCCATCCTTCAAGGACAACGTCGTTCCTGGTGTATCCAGGGGCTTCACCACCAGGACTTGGGGATTTGGTGTTTGTACCAATAGTTTCTGTTTTTCTGGAAGTCTCTCACCAGCAGGGAACACACGTCCTGCCCCAGGCTCCCTCATCCTCCCGGGAAGCAGGGGGAGATTCCCACATCCCTGTCAGCTCCCTCCAAAGCCTCGGGAACAAGAAGGGGATGACAAGGGCCCTCATTCCCAAGGAGGGGGAGCAGCAGCAGACGGAGGCAGGGAAGGGAAATGATCCCATCCCTGTCACATCCATGGCTCTGCAGGATCCCAGGGAAACAGGAACACCCATCAGTGCCAGGGACAACAGTGGTGACAGTGTGCTGGGACACGGGCAGCCCAGCCCAAAATCCCCACGGCTGCTCCACATCCCTCTTCCCAAAGCCACCACTTAATGGTTTTGGGATTTGTCACCCTGAGACTACCCATCCCTGCAGGGCTTTGGGGACCCAGGAGTCCACACTGAGGACAAGGAGCACAGAGACACTTCCAAAGGGGATGAGAATCCTGCCAGAGCTGCCAGAGCTCAGCTCACCCAGGGAAGGAGGATCTGGAGGGGTTGGTTACACACCTGAAGGTCAGGACGTGCAGGATGTGGGAGTTCTCCCAACCCCCTTGTTCTGCTCCAGGTTTCAGCTCTGATTCCCACCCTCTTTGCCTCTGGATTTAAATCCTGCTCCGTCAGGAACACAAACCTCCTCCAGGCCCTTCCAAACCACCAGGACAGGCTTGGGAAGGAGCTGAGCTGGCAGCAAAGGCAGAGCTTCGGGGATCCCGTTGTGGGGAATGTTTGCACAGCGTAGGGAGGATTCTTCCAGCAGGATGAAGCCTCAGAGAAACATGGAATGTCACCTGAAGTGGGAGACCAGGCGAGGCACGGAGGAGGAACACAGGGGGAGTTTTGGAGTGTCCTGGGCAGAGCAGGAGTTGGACTCGATGATCCCTGGGGGTCCCTTCCAGCTCAGGACATTCCATGATTCCACGAATCCTGCACTGGGACTGAAGGCAGGGAGTGCACAGTGCTGGGGACACCAGGGGGGGTTGGATGAGTGACAGTGACCTTTCCACACCAACAACTCCCAACACAGCCTCTGGAATTCCCTGAGCTTCCCTGAGCCACCAGGACAAATGTCTGCACATCCAAATGCCTTCCTGTCCCTCTGTCCCACCCCACACTCACTTCCAGCCAGGAGCCTGAGGGGGCTGGAGCTGCCACATCTCTGGGATCAGCAGGATCCAAGAGCTTCTGGGGACAAACAGCACGAGAGAGAGGAGTGCTGACAACAGGAAAGAAAGGAGATAAATCCTTTGGGATCCAAATCCTGCCCTAAGTGGATGAGGTGACATCCATGTGCAGCTGTGCCAGGGATGAATGGGATGAAGGGAAGCTCCGTGGGGATTGGAGTGATTTGGGGAATCTCCACCACAGCCCCATCCATTCACTTGGCAAAGCCAGGGAGCATCCAGCCTGGATTTCTCCTGGATGTAGGCCAAGCAGGAGGGCTCCAGCTCCAAGCCCTGCAGCATCCTCTCCCTGGAATGCTGCGCTGGCTGGAAGTGCAGCCAGCTCAGGGAAAAAGGGGAAAGAAAGAAATCAATCCACTCCCTCTGCTTCCAGAGGCCTTTGCTGGAGCTGGGAATTCATCCCCTTCGGAATTCTGGCAGCGTGTATCTGCTCTCTAATTAGCCCCCCAGGCTGTTAGGATAGTCACTCCTCCCTAATTACTCTGCCTCATAATTAAGATACAGCTAATAAACCCATGTTATTGGGCATCGCTGCCCACCAGCCCCCAAGAAACGCAATTCCTGCACCAATCCTGCCCCACGAGCACCTGGGCAGCACATCCATGTCAGGGGATCACGGAATTCTTTGGGAGAGGAAATTATCTGCAAGAGCCCTCTAAGATCATCAAGTGGAACTGTTAACCCAGCGCTGCCAGGCCCAGCACCAAACCAAGGCCCAAAATATTCCCACTGGCACTTGCACATCCTGGGGGTAATCGTGAGGGGAAATCCTGAGGGGAAACCCTGGGGGTGCATCCTGAGGAGAAATCCTGGGGATAAATCCTGAGAATGCATCCTGGGGAAAAATCTTGAGGAGAAACCCTGGGAGTAAATCCTGGAGGTGTATCCTGGGGGGAAATCCTGAGGAGAAACCCTGAGGTTAAATCCTGGAAGTGTATCCTGGGGGAAATCCTGAGGGGAAATCCTGGGAATGCATCCTGGGGGTGTATCCTGAGGGTACATCCTGGGGATAAATTCTGAGGATAAATCCTGGGGCTACATCCTTAGGGTAAATCTTGGGGGTAAATCCTGGAGATATACCTTGGGGGTGCATCCCGGGGGGAAATCCTGGGGTTAAATCCTGGGGGTACATCATGGGGTTACATCATGGAGGTGTATCCTGAGGGTAAATCCTGAGGGTACATCATGGGGGTAAATCCTGGAAATACACCCTGGAAGTAAATCCTGGGTACCCTCAGCTGCTCCTCACACCTTCCCCTCCAGGCCATTCCCCACCTTCCTTCCCTCCTTTGGACACTCTCCAGTGGCTCAATCTCTTCCCTCCATTGTGCTGCCCAAACTGCCCCAATATTGCAGGTGGGAGTTGCCTTTTCCCTGATATCCAGCCAAAATCCCAGGAGAGCTCAGACACTGCATGTCCATCCCCACCAGCATCCTAGGGGTACATCCTGGGGTAAATCCTTGGGATAAATCCTTGGGGTGCATCCATGAATCCCACAGCCAGATCCATGAATCTCACAGCTACATCCATGAATCCCATGCCCACATCCACAAATCCTACATCCATGAATCCCATATCCATGAATCCCACAGCCAGATCCATGAATCCCACACCTACACCAATGAATCCCACACCCATGAATCCCACACCCACATCCATGAATCCCATGCCCACATCCATGAACCCACAGCCAGGAATCCCACAGCCAGATTCCAGATTCCACATTAGTTCCATGTGGCTCTGATGGAACCAGATCCAATGAACACAGAAATACAGCACAAAGCATCTCCTTAAATCCATCTTCGCCTCTGTTTAATTACTGTCTAATTAAAAGGGCCCAGGCACAGGATTCCCAGAGAACCTGTGGCTGCTCCTGGGTCCCTGGAAGTGTCCAAGTAAAAGCTGGAGCAGCCTGGGATAGGGGAAGTGTCCCTTCCAACCAAACCATTCCATGATCCCATGATTGGTTCTCCCTCCCCAGTACAGAAGGAACTACAATCCACCCAAAAATTCCAGCCTGAGAATTCCTGAATGAAAAGCCAAACTTCCTTGGGAAGTGTTTTCCCTTCCAAAGGATCCCATTTCCAATGGGGAAGGTGTTTCCCAGAGAGACACAATCAGAGTTTGTAAAGCAAATTGATTTTAAAAGCCAACATTTCCCCAGCTTTAGGGTTCAGTTTGTTGTTACATCAGGACAAAGATTTCCTTGGTGTGCCCCAAGATCCCTCGGGATTTGCCCTTCCTGAAAAAAAGCATCATTTTCCCACCCAAAAATGGGAGAAGGATGTTTGCGGGAGGCAGAAAAGAACCAGGAGAACAACCCCAATCTCACCCGGGAAACTCTCAGAGGCCTTTTCCAGGATTTTCCAAGGTCTCCCTGAAGTCCCCAGTTTTCCCACTAGGTTGGTTTCAGCTTTTTAGGAGAATAATTCTGGGTTTGGGGCATTTCCTTCTCCGCTGGAGCACAGTTATGTAAAAGTTCTGTGCAGCTTTTCGTGCTCCAGGAGCGTCCTCACGTCACCCAGCTGGAAAAAGAGCTCGGGAAGGAATCCAGAGGGAAAGGGACAAGCTGGATTTGCTAAACAAGCTTTTTTATTTTCCTTGCTCATTTGAAGGGCAGCTGTAAATCCTCCACTCGGATTTGGATATGACCTATTTGTGTTCCTCCTTTTTTTTTTTGGAGGAAGGAAATGACATTGAAATGAAATAATTGATTGTGAAGTGATGCTGGAGAGCAGGACTGTGGCCACGGGGAATTGTGGAATCATGGAATGGGTTGGGTGGAAGGGATTTTAAAGCTCAGCTCATTCCACCCCAACACCTCCCACTGTCCCAGGCTGCTCCAACCTGGCCTTGGACACTTCCAGGGATGAAGGAAGGGAAGGGAAGGGAAGGGAAGGGAAGGGAAGGGAAGGGAAGGGAAGGGAAGGGAAGGGAAGGGAAGGGAAGGGAAGGGAAGGGGATCCTGCAAATCCTCATTTCTCACCAGCAATCCGTTGGCTTTGCTGGGAGACACCTGAATTTGCTTGGCCTGTCCAATGAATCACAGAATTATGGAATAGTTTGGGTTGGAAAGGACATTAAAGCCCACCTCATTCCACCCCACGCCATGGGCAGGGACACCTTCCACTATCCCAGGTCATTCCAAGGCTCTGGAACACTTCCCTGACCTGCTGTGCTGCCATAAAACACCACAGAAAGCAGGACCCTCCCCCAGCCCCTCCTGCTTCACCCCACCCAGGGAAAAACCCACCAAAATTGCCTGGATGCACTCAAAACAATGGGATTTCTGCCCCAAAGCAGCACAGGACAGTTTTCCTGTGCACCCAGTGGGAGAGTGCCATGGGAGACCCCTGGGATAACACAGGGAGCAGGAACAGATGGAGATTCCAGGGCAACACCTTCAGCCCCAGCTCAGTGTTCCTGGAGAACATTCCCACCTCCTGCCACAGCGTGGGCAGGGAGCAGCACAGGACTGACACAGGAACATTCCCATTCCAGCTCAGATCCAAAGGAATTCAGCTCAGACCTAAAAAAAATCCATCTCATTTCCTCCCACCCACACGGAGCCATTCCCCCATCCCAAACCAGGACTCCTGTGATATTAAACCCCCCCAAATTACCACCAAATTCCACATTTTTCACATGAAAACCGAGGGAACCCGAGTTGCTGGACTCCCCAAACCCCTGACAAAGCCCAGGTTAGGGAATGCAGCACATGGAGCAGATCCACACAGAGGAACCCCAATATCCCTGAGCTTCCCAAGGCTCCGGGATCAGGTGAAGGAACCCCAATATCCCTGAGCTTCCCGAGGCTCTGGGATGAGGTGAAACATCCCCTCCCCATCCCACTGCTCCCCAGCACACCCAGGGAGCCCCACAGAGGATGGATCCATCCTGCAGGGAGGAGAAGGCCGGGAATGCCGCTCTTTATCCAGGGAATGCCGTTATTAATCCAGGGAATGCCACTAACCCTTGTGGAATTTATTCAGGCAGCCGGCGTTGCAGAAGGAACGGATGGATCCCGATTCCCAGCATCCCCTCCCCTTCATCCCAACAGCAGGAGCGCTCCGGCCGAGGTGCTACATGGCTTTAGGATGGGGAAGGGGGGGAAATAAAACCGGGAATAAATCAATCCAGGCCGAGGGAAAGGTCCTTGTGGAGCGGCGCGGCGCTCACAATTCCCACATTTCCCAGCCGACATTCCCGGCACATGCTGGGAGCCCCGAACCCCCCCGACCACAATGCACCACGGAGCTGCCTTAACTCCATCCCTGCTGGAATGGAGCCCCATCCTGCCCCAAAGAATTTAAAAAAAACACACTTGGAAAAGCAGGACCCCCGGCAGGCTCCGCCGGGATTGGCTGCGGAGAGAAGCACTTGGATGTTCAGCCCCAAAATCCCAAATTGATGCTGGATTTTGGGGGGAGGGAGGAGGAGATTTGGAAGCTTGTCCCTTTAAATGCTGCTGGAGGTTATTTTTAGGGCGTTTGCTTAAAATATAAATCAGAATTCCTTCGTTTCGCTCCGAAATTCCCGTTATCCATTGTACTCCTCCGGCACGTTTCACATCCCAACGGCTCCATAAAACCCCCTGGAAGCTCCACCATCCCCTGCCCTGCTGGGATCCAGCTTTTTTCACCCCTGCATCGTGGCAGGATTGGATTTTCCCAGCCTTTAGCACTTTCCAAGTGTCAGGGGAATGAGTAATTCCAGAGAAGAAAGCACTTCATAAATCACAATTCCCTCCTGCGTGGACCTGGAATTGGGAATTCCCGGGATGCTGCACAAATCCAGGATTCCCACTTTAGATTTGCTCCTCTTCTCCCTGGAGCTCTGGGTCACAAGGATTTTCCAGCAAAAAAACCCCAAGGTTTCTATTCCAGCTTTAACTCCCCATGGATATAAATTTAAATAGAGGGAGAGACTGTGCAAATATTCCTGGGGGGAAAAGGGCAAATTAGGGAAAATCAAACTGCTCCTAAACTGCACATTCCAGGCAGGAAAACTAATGCTGAGAGATTTTATTGAATTATTGGCAAATTATCTGATGCTTTGGGGGAGAAGCAGCAGCTTCTAAGGGGAAAATGAGCATCCCAAGAAATGGGATTTATTTTTTTGAATTCGAGGGGAAATGAGAATTTGCAGGTCTGGAATCAGATCCAAGATGTGGGTTTGGACAGTGAGATGAGAGTCCTCCCTGGAGCTCCCCATAGGCTCCACATCCTCAGCTCATCCCTTCCCTTGCCCTGGCTGCCCCACAGCTCATTCCCACTGGGATGGGCTGGAAGATGCCTCCTCCTCCTCCTCTTTTCCTTCCTCTTTTCCACTTCCTCCTCTTTTCCACCTCCTCCTCCTTCCTCTCCTTCTCTTCTTTTCCCTCCTCCTCCTCTTTTCCTTCCTCCTTTTTTCCCTCCTCCTCCTCCTCTCCCTCCTCCTTTTTTCCCTCCTCCTCTTTTCCACCTTCTCCTCTTTTCCATCCTCTTCCTTTCTCTCCTCTTTTCCCTTCTCCTTTTTTCCCCTCCTCCTCCCCTTTCCCCTCCTCCTCCTCTCCCTCCTCTTCCTCTACCTCTTCTCCCCTTTTCCCTCCTCCCCTTTTCCCTCCTCTTTTCCCTCTCCTCCTCTTTTCCCTTCTCCTTTTTTCCCCTCCTCCTCCTCTTTTCTCCTCCTCTTTTCCCTCCTCCTCCTCCTCTCCAGCACATGGAAGGCAAGAAACAGACTCAGAGAAAACAAGAAACGTTGGGAATTTCACCTTTGAAGTTTCCAATGGAAAAGCACAAAACCAGCTTATTTTGAGGGTCTCTTGGAACCCCTGGAATTCCAAGTCCTCACTTCAAACCTTATGGGAAGCAGGATGAGAAAACCACCTAAAAATAATCCTGGGCACTATCCCATAATACACTAATTATCTAAATTATAGACAAAATAATCTGTGCTGGATCACAGATATAAAACTGCCTTGAAATCCTTGAATTCCAAATACATTCAAAGAGAGCAGGAGTTCCTGCTTCAGCATTCCTGGGTTTTCCTGGTTATCCCCAGCTCCCAAATGATCTCCCTGCCCCCTGCAGACATCAGGGAGAAGTGGCCACTTCCCTCTGCAAAAATCTTCGGAAAACACCCAGAACATCTTCATCCTCTGCTCCTTTGGGGATTTTTTTTTTGAATAAAATTTGATTCTTTCAAACATTTCCTCAATTCTCCACATTCCTGCTGCATTTAAAGTATGATTCCCCCCAAAATACACATATTAACCTACACGCGTGTAAAGCAGGAAGTGTTTTAATTCTAATGGAATCCTGGAATGGTTTGGGTGGGAAGGGACTTAAAGCCCATCCCATCCCCCCCCTGCCCTGGGCAGGGACACCTCCCACTGTCCAGCCTGGCCTTGGACACTCCCAGGGATGTTCCACCACCTCCCTTTCCAATGTCACCAACCCTTTCCATGGAGGAATTCCTCCTGGTGTCCAACCTGACCCTGCAGAGGAAGATAAACCCATGGTCGGAGAATTCCTGCAGCCCCAGAGTTGGATTGTAAACCCTCATTTAATTCCCTTCCCTGGTCCAGCTTCAGCTCTGCAGGAATATTTGGGATTCTCCTGAGTGAGTCACTGCCAGAGCTGCTCCCTCAGGAGATTCCTTTGAAACTGGAAACATTCCTTAAAGCTGGAGTTTTGGCTGAGGCTACAAAGGTAATAAGGGAGATCAAAATCCACTGGCTATCCAGTTCCTGGACAACATTCCTTATCCAGCTCCAGGACAACATTCCTTATCCAGCTCCAGGAACAACATTCCTTATCCAGCTCCAGGACAACATTCCTTGTCCAGCTCCAGGAACAACATTCCTTGTCCAGCTCCAGGAACAACATTCCTTGTCCAGCTCCAGGAACAACATTCCTTATCCAACTCCAGGAACATGGAACATCACCCTTTATCCAGCTCCAGGAACACCATGCCTGCCAACACAATCCTCTCCATGTACCATGGGATGTCATTTTACATGGAAAACAGCAGGTTGGAAGCTGCTCTTCACTCCCTAAAGTGACAATTTTAACTTACAGAATCCCAAAGTGCCCAAGACTCAGAGATTTCCCAGGCTGGATCCGGGGAATGTCAGAGCCGGGAGCAGCCCAGGAGCACCACAAGGTGCCAGCACAGCCCAGCGGGAGGATTCCAGCCGGGAATGTGGGAGCCCCACACGCCCTGAGGGCTCTCCCTGGGGATGGGGAAGGAGCTGGAATGCTGGGGAAGGAGTCAGAGGAAAACTCTCCTGCCCCACTGGAGAGTCCAAGAGTGTTTGGCTGATAAATCCACCTTTTCCATGCCATCCTTTAAGGGGAAGGACAGGAAGCGAATTCTGGCAAAGGTTGGATTCGATGATCCTGAAGGTCTCTCCAAATTTAAGGATTCAGTGATGCCGTGAAAGCCCCTCAGCACCTTCAAATCCAAGGAAGAGCTGGGGAGCGTCCGAGCAAATCCTGCTGAGCAAACAGGGATTCCATGGAAGGAATGTGACAGCAGAGGGCAACCTGCTCCTGCTGCTGCTGCTCGGGCTGGGCTGGGGAGGGAGGCTGGAAAAGGCCCTGGAGGGGCTGGGAATGAGCCCCAGGGGAGCAAAGAGGCCAGTGGCCCCTGGGCTGTGCCAACCCTGGTGTGTCACAGCCCAGGGCAGGGACTGTCCCCTGTGCTGGCACTGCTGGGGCACCTCCAGGCCTGGGGGCAGCTCTGGGACCCTCCCAGTGAGACCCTGAGGGGCTGGAGCGTGTCCAGGGAAGGGAACGGAGCTGGGGAGGGGCTGAGGGAGCTGGGGGGGCTCAGCCTGGAGAAAAGGAGGCTCAGGGGGCACCTGGAATTCTCTGCAACTCCCAACAGGAGGGGGGAGCTGGGGGGGGTCGGGCTCTGCTCCCAGGGAACAAGGGACAGGAGGAGAGGGAACGGCCTCAGGCTGTGCCAGGGGAGGTTTAGGTTGGGTATCAGGGAAAATTCCTTCCTGGAAAGGGTTGTCCAGCCCTGGCACAGCTGCCCGGGGCAGGGGTGGATCCCCATCCCTGGAGGGATTGAACAGCCCTGTGGAGGTGGCACTTGGGGACACGGTCAGGGGTGGCCTTGGCAGTGCTGGGGATGGTTGGGCTCTGACAGACACCCCATGGGGATGAAGCCACACCTGGTGATGCCACCGTTCCTGCCAAGCTGTGAGTGCCATCAGTGCTCCGACCCCTGACAAATAAACCCATCCCAGCCAGGGCACAACAAATCCCTTCACCCCCAGGGAGAACCACCAGGGGACTCCCTGTCCCTGCCAGGATGGCACCACCCTGGCCCATCCCACCAACAAACTCAAATCCCCTTTGCTCTTCCATGAGGCACAAATCCCACGCCAGGTTTTCCTGCCCATCATTCCCTCCTGTGTCCAACAGCTCTGCCACCCTCCCTCCTGCCCACCCCAACCCCAAGGGATCCTTCACACTCAGCAAAGGGAAAAGCTTTCATCTAATGACTCATTTCTGATCAGTAAGAACTGTCATTATTGTCAGCGTTCAAACCTCAATTACCTTTTTCTGTGGCAGGTAAAGAAAAAAGGGGATTTTCAAACCCTAAAAATAACACTGGAATACCCTGAAGTGATGCCCTGAGCTGGAAATGGCCCCTTGGTGTTCCCAAATGCAGGAAAATCCCTGTTGTGCTGCTAAAAAAAAATAATTAAAACTACTCACAGGCGGAATTGCCTTCAAGATTTAAGTAACAAGTTTATTCCCAGCACTGAGTGGGGAGAACTCAAGGCACACGAGCCAGTGAGGGGCTGCAGGATTTGTCCCTTTCCTGTATCTCCATGAGGAAACCACAGCACTGGGAAGCCATGGAATGGTGCAGAGCAGAACAAACTCATGGAATCATGGCTGGGGTGGGAAGGGAACTTAAACTCACCCAGTGCCATCCCCTGCCATGGGCAGGGACACCTCCCACTGTCCCAGGTGGCTCCAGCCTGGCCTTGGACACTCCCAGGGATCCAGGGGCAGCCACAGCTTCTCTGGGCACCCTGTGCCAGGGCCTCCCCACACTCACAGCCAGGAATTCCTGCCCAATCTCCCATCTCTCCCTGCCCTCTGGCAGTAGGAAGCCATTCCCTGTGTCCTGTCCCTCCAGCCCTTATCCAACACCCCTCTCCATTTGTTTTCTCCCTTCAGCTGCTTTTGATTCTCCTGGATGAAGTTTTGCTTTATCTCTGTCTCCAGTCCCTTTCCACGTTGTTTTTCCATAAACCTTTGACTCTGACTCTGGGAATCAAGCTCTCCAGCCCAGGAATACGAAGCCTGTTCCCATTTTAGCTCTCCGAGCCTCTGAAAGCTTTGCTGGTATTTTTAGCACAAACATTATTTTGAAAGCAACTCAATCCTCCAGCCCCAAAGCTGGGGTGCCACTGGGACTTCAGGAAACCACGTTCTGTTGTGAAAAATAACAACTTTGGCGTGTTTGAAAGCGTTTCCCCCCCCAGAGGCGACTCTGTCCTGGCTCCCTGGGATTTCAGACATCCCTGCTCCTGTGTGGGTGCAGGAGGGGGCAGGATGGTCCATGGCACCGATATGAACTGGCTGTGTCATTTGGGGGTCTCTGAAGCGGGGCTGGGATGAAATACCAGTCCCTGCCAGGCACTGGGAACTGGGGTTGACGTGCCCTTGTTCCAGGACGTGGAGCTGTGGGAGGTTGGGATGGCCAAGGGGTCACATCCTGAACCTTGTCACACCCGCTAAGGCCTCTCCTGGATTTCCCAGGAATGCAGCTGCAGCAGGGGATGGCTGGGAAGGGTGGGCAAGGAGCAGGAGCCGATTCCTGGGGGGGCTGGGCCTCATCCTGCCCTGCCTGGGGGTGAGAGGGATCCCAGAGAGGGCTGGAATCTCACACCTGGGACACACAGACACACGTGAGGCCCTGGCACAGGGTGCCCAGAGAAGCTGTGGCTGCCCCTGGATCCCTGGGAGTGTCCAAGGCCAGGCTGGAGCCACCTGGGACAGTGGGAGGTGTCCCTGTCCCTGTCCCTGTCCCTGTCCCTGTCCCTGCCCATGGGATGAGCTTTATTCCCCCTTCCATCCCAAACCGTCCCGTAATTCCCTGACCATGCCAAGGCTGTTTCAACCCCTGGCCAAGTCACCAAGTGCCACTTTTCATTCCCTCAGGGAAACAATTAACCCTGAGTTAATTAACGCCTTGGGCACAGCTGCCCAGATGTCACTGGGCTTTGCAATGAGGAGTGAGGAGACCAAATGGAACCAACAAAAAATCAAAAAACGCTGAGCACTAAAGAAACATTGAATTACAAACAGCTGGAAAATGTGGAATGATGGGAATTCCTTTATCCAAGCCATGGACTCACAGAGTGTTTGTTCAGTGGGGGCTGAAGGGGCTGTAAATTATGAAATGAGGTGAAAAAACAGATTTTAAAGGAACACAGGAGAAGCACAAACCAACAAAACGAGCTTTGCAGTGGCCACAAACACGTCCCAGCACAGACCATCATCACCAGTTTGTTCTGGTGTTTATTACCTCAAGGAGTAGCAAAACCCCTCTGGAGGAATTTATCTCTCTCCCATTTTTGCTGGTGAAGCATTTGCTCTCCAGCCTTCCAGAGGGTGAGTTTAGGAGCTGAATTTCTGTCTACAGCAGGCTGCTCAAGTCCTGAATCACTCCCCAGCCTTCCCAGCTCCCTCAGGCACAAACAGACTGAGGATTTCTCCTCCCTGGGGATCTGCACCAAACCCCTCCTGCAGCAGCTCAGCCAAACAGGGGTTTTGCCCTCCTCCCATGACATTCCACATCCTGGGGAGGAGAGAAGGGGCTGAATCAGGGAATCACCAAGGCTGGAAAAGCCCTCGGAGGTCAGAGCCCAACCAGACCCGTGTCCCCAAGTGCCACATCCACAGGGCTGTTCAATCCCTCCAGGGATGGGGATCCACCCCTGCCCTGGGCAGCTGTGCCAGGGCTGGGCAGCCCTTTCCAGGAAGGAATTTTCCCTGATATCCAATGTTAACCTCCCCCAGTGTCCTCGTGCTGCACATCCCACTCCCCTCCTCCAGCAGGAGCATCTTCCCAGCGTGGGCACAGATCCTCCTCCTGATGGATTCCAGGAGCTCTAGAACATTCCAGGAGGGTGAAAGCCTGGGGTGAGTGCTCAGAGAAGGAGCAGCAGGATTCCCTCATCCTCATGAGCCCTGGGAAGCAGCAGGATGTGCCAGGGGAGGTGGGGGTGTCAGGAGCAGCTGGGACATAATTCCCACTCCAGTTCTGAATCACAGAATCATGGAATGTTTGGGTGGGAAGGGAACTTAAAGCTCATCCTATTCCACCTGCCACTATCCCAGGCTGCTCCAACCTGGCCTTGGACACTCCCAGGGATCCAGGGGCAGCCACAGCTTCTCTGCCCAACCTGTGCCAGGGCCTCCCCACCCTCACAGCCAGGAATTCCTGCCCAATCTCCCATCTCTTCCTGCCCTCTGGCAGTGGGAAGCCATTCCCTGTGTCCTGTCCCTCCAGCCCTTGTCCCCAGTCCCTCTCCATCCACCGTTTCTGCATCTTCCCTTCAGCTACTCCTGTCCTTGGGTTCCCCCAGTGGATGAAGTTTTGCTTTATCTGTGTGTCCAATCCCTTTTCATGTGTTGTTTACCCAGAAATCTGGGAATCTCACTTCGGGAAGCCATTCCCTTGTCCTGCCACAGAACCATGGAACGGTCTGGGTTGGAAGGGGTAACAAATGTCACCTCATTCCACTGTCAGGGACACCTTCCACTATCCCAGGTGGCTCCAAAACCTGCCCTTGGGCACTTCCAGGGCTGGGGCAGCCACAGCTTCCCTGTTTCCTGCTCCCTCTGGAGCAGCAGGAATGGCCCATATAGCACTGCTGCCCTGAGCTGCTGCTGGAATGTTTAATTCCTGGCGTTATGTAAGGCCCATTTGCCGTGCTCCCTCCCCAGGAATGATTATCAGGGATTACATTTGTGAGGGAGGAACAGGGGACTCGGTGTTGGACCTGGGAAGGAGGGGCAGAGCAGCAGCACAGGCAGGAGGGCAGCACAACTCTGGGGTTCCTCCATCCTGACATGGCAGTGAAGGGGAAAAAACAGCAGGGGCATTAAAAACAGATTCGGGAAAAACAAGGTGGGAGCAGGGAGGAGGAGGAGGGAAGTGATTCCTGCCTTCTGAAATAGAAAATTCTCAAGATTCTTCCAAACCTCTTCGTGTTTGCAGAGCTGGGGGATGTGCAGACCAGAGAATTCCAGAATGGTCTGGGTTGGAAGAGACCTCAAACACCATCCAGAGCC
>WEKX01016809.1:12315-24256 GCA_013390025.1 Pitta sordida | reverse complement strand
ATGGCATTTAATGGAAACAGGTATGCCGTAACTTCTGCTACTTCTATCTTCTGGAGTTCCATGAGCAATCAAGAGTAAAGACTTTAGCTTAGTGGACAAGTTTCTGTTATCAGTCACCTTTCCTGTACATTTCAGTTACCCTCAAGAGGGGAGGACTCCTTCATACTGCTGAAAGTGTGTAATTCTCTCTACTTTTATGACTTCTCTGAACAAAAACTGAATGGCTGCTGTAGTACTTTTTCGAATATATCAAAGAAGACAATTACTCATCTTTTACAGATTCACTTTTTTTGCATTCAGAAACTGAAAGCGTTGTTTAGAAGAGCCAGATTATAAGGTACAGGCATTTTAATACCACAACAGTAAGTAAAAGTGGTTAGAAATGTCTGATTTAGTGAGAGGTTTAATATGGAATACTTTGCACTTGCATTGTGATATAAATACTGATTCTCCATTCTTCTTTCTCTGTCTTCTACAATGAGCTATTATAATAACATGACTTAACTTCAGATGTAAAAATGTCTATTGACACAAACTCACCATGAGAAAGAACATTAAAGTGTGAGATTGGATATTGTTGCTAGAATGCTGTGATCCCTTCTGATGAGCAGGTTTTGTGGCCATGCTTGTTTTTTTTAAATCAGGGAAATACCACAAGAGGTGTTACATTTTTCTCTTTCCCCTAGTGGAGACGCAGCTTTCCTTATTACAGAATCCAGTTTCATTCATTTTAGTAGGAAGTATAGAAATAAAGCACAGGAGGTGAACTGTAACATATTTATGTCTTCTCACAGATTTAAAATGACAGCCTGGTATGCTTTCTGAAGCAAAATACAGCCACTTAATATTCTTGTAAATCATCACACAATTACCATGATCCAAAAAAGGACACAACTCCGGGTTAGAGTTCAGGAAACTTGTCACAGGCTGCTGAAGAGTCTCAAGAACTTTATTAGGAGATGCGTAAATTAAAAAAAAAACTGGGAAGAAATATGCACCATGAAACTTATTGAGCTGGAAATTCTTCTAAAAGATGATGAAAGTAATTTAAAAGAACAAAATAAAGAAGGAACCTCTGACAGTGCCTCTTTTCCTGGGTGATGAAAGGAACTGCAGTACAGCAACCATTGAAAAAAGGAAAAAAATGAAGAAACTTTGAGATGTTTTCCTATCAGAACACTTTAGTTATCCAGTCAATATAAACTCATTAAAGACAAATGCATTGAGTGCTAATTTTTATTTCCAGGCTTCATGATTAGCCTGTCTACCATGATTAGCCATGACTAGTTACCCTTGTGTTGCACCAGAGCAGATCAAAGGGGTAAAGCAGCCTAGCACATTACATGGGAAGTAATCCATCCAGAAAATTCTGCCCTCAAGGACTCCGTGCATCTATGCATTTGCAGGTAGGGAACAGAAAGCTCAGAGAAGTAAGTGGTGGCCGAATGCCCTCCTTGTAGCAGCTAGCATGTGTTCCCAGATTAGGTTTCCATAGCCCTAGAGCTCCAGGGCTGCAGTATTTAAAATTAGGCTTCTCTGAAGGTCAGCCAAAAGGTATCCTCCATCAGTCCATAGAAATGGGCTTCCAAAGCAGAAAGGTGATTAAAAACTGCTTCACTGCAACTTAGAGGTTCACACAGGACTGAACAAGTCCCAGGGTGAGTCTAACTCTGCACAGCTAGTTCAGGCATGCAGTGTGGCAACATCGTAAAGAAGGCAGCCAATCTAGCCCAAATGAGCTCTTGCCTCTAGTAAGATTGTAGGTAGTTATAATATTATATGCTGAATGCTTTCTATTGAATAATTTTCCCAAAAGACACACACCAAGCAAGATGAGAAGATGCAAATGTAACTAAACTCAATTCTAAGGAGACAGGCTATAGACTGAATTTAAAATTTCAGGTTCTGATATTTGGACATTTCATGCACTATTTAAGTATATCTAGTACATTGCTTAAAGAATTTAATAAAAAAGGGCAAGTTATGAACCTCTTATGAGAGGTTTTGAGAACTTGAATAAAATTCTTGATCAGTACCTTGACGCATTAAAGGTGACAATGAATTAGGGAGCTTGCAAACATCTAACATCAGGTGTCATTCAAGCTGGGATGGGTTTGGGTACATTTCCTAACATTTGACTAACTTTGTTTTGGGAAAATTTGTAAGACACTAATTAAACACTATGAAACAAGAATTTAGAGGAAAAGACTAAAGTTGAAACTGCAAGTATGGTAGAGGAGCATTGATAGCAAATGCACAATAATAAAAAAAGTTGTGGGGAGAAGTCTGAAATAAAAAAGATCAGGAGATACAATCAACTATGATAATACAAAGAATGTCTCCCATTGTCTATCAGACTGATACATAACTAGGATTGTGTTGGAATTTTCTAGAGAGATCAGAGTTAGAGAGTCAGTTTTCTAATATAAAATTTATGTATCTAATATAAATTAATGACCAGTAACAGCATTAATCACCTCCTGTCTGCAGGTCTTACATGCATTAATGAAATAAGATAGGAAAAAAATAGATGACATAATGAACATTTTGATGCAAAAGACTAAAATAAAACAAAATAATCTCTGGATCTTGGAGGCAAAGGTAGTACTTTCCACAAGAGAGGTGCAGCATAACACATGCAATTCTACTCAAGATAAATATAACATGCTCTGGATAGTTCTAGAATGTATTTGAAGCAATGACTTTCCACCAAAAAAGCTATGAATAGTGCCAGAAGAGCAAGGGGGATAGGCAGCAGAATAACACCACCTTGTTACTTTATTTCACTTTTCCTTTACAGAAAATCTGGACAGTAGCAGCATTCCGGACACGCTCAGTTTTGCTATTTGCCTGTAGACTTCTACTTGAAGCTGTTTCTATCTCTCCAACAGACTAGTTTTCTGTGTGATTTGGATTGATTTTTATGCTAATGACATTCAAGACTTCTATCAGACATGAATTGTACATTGCCTCGATTGATCTTTGTGTTCAAAACAGAGTGAGATTTTAATCACTTCAGTCCAGACCGAAGGAAGCCAAGAGAGTCATACACATATTAATGTAAAAAAAGTCTCCAAGCAGAGGAAACCCTGCTATAGTTTATTTAATTATTTATTTTGAAAAGGAATTAGAACTTCTAGGATACATGTGGACATAATTAAGTCAACATTTTCATTTCTTTGTGCACCTAGACAAGCCACCAAAACCATTACTAATTTGAACCATACTGAGAGACTATTTACTTGACAGGTTAAGAAAGTTTCCATCTAAGACAAGCAAACTATGAGGAATATATGCAATCGTGATACAGCTGCAAGTTATCAGCTTCCAGGCCTTTTGACTTCTGTGCACACCTCCCAGATACGGGTTCGGAAGACTCACAATAAATAATCTGGTGACTTCCACAGTACTGTAGCCAACACTCCTTCTAATATACATATTTCTGACTGATCTTCCCAGGTAGATCCTTTGGAGAGCAAAGCTCTGTATTGGACAGAGAAAAAATTCCTGACTTAGCTCCTCACTTTCACTTCCCCCTAGGGATTTTATTAAGAGGCCAGATTGAAGACAAAATTGTCCATGTGCTTCATGCTATTTGCAATAACCTGTCATACAAGAAAAATATTTTCTTGAGCTGCCTGTGAATGTAGCAGTGTGAGGAGAGGCTCATTACAAATAAATAAGTGCTTTGCTCACAGATTACAAGGGAGCCTGGAAGATATTTTTATTCTCAGATGAGTTTAAAATGAGGTGTGTCTTTCTGAAGCAAATTTTTCCTCCCAAAGGTCAGCCGAGGTAAACTGAGAGACATAACTTCATATGTTAAGTGGTGCTGTATAAACCACAAATAAACTTTGGCAGCAAGTGGTGGTTTCAAGGTAGGGTAGGTATGGAAAGTTCCCTGAAGAACAGAAAACCAGCTGGAACTACTCTTGTGAACAGTAAACTCTCTGTGGATCATGTACATCACATGCTTTTACACAAATCTGAGAGAATCAGAGTGTGGCTGTCTGGGAGCAAGCTGGTGGGCACCTTCTGGGCAGGTCCTATCAACACTGGTGTTCAGAAATATGGAAATTTTAACCAAATTATTTCCTCAGCTTTTTCAGTGGAACAAGTTTGAGAAATATGAGTGTGCACAGCAGATTTATTTATTTTTTTAGCCCAAAGAGTGTTTGACAAATCAAGTAATTTGCAAAATGTTAGAGTTAACATACTAACATCACATTAAAGAAAGTTAATCATCAGGTGCATATTTTTTTCCCACAATGCTTTAAGTAGTTTGACTGGAAGAATCATACATAATTGGTGAAAGGGCCAGTTATATTGATATTGTTGCTTTTAGCAACAGCACTTCGACCTTCAACGTAAAATCTGTACAGTAGAAGACAAAAATTCCAGCAGACTTATAAGCAAGTTACCATATATAGAGTTGAGTTTAACATACCAAAAAAGTGACAATTCCATGGATTTTGAATTTCTATAGTTACTTATTTTTCTTAAATAAATTATGCTAATGAATAACACAGAAATATTCCATATTTGTTATGGTACATATTTTTAGTGTTCAGTAGAAGAACTATTTGTCTTCCAATTATTTTCTTACACAGAATGGGATTGTAATAGCAACTTTAGCATCTGAGTCAAACTTCTACTTTCAACATCCTGGAAGTAGTGTGAAAGCATGTAGGTCATACAAGATCTAGGTCTTACTGCCAAGCTAGCAACTTATTGACAGAAACTGGATTTTCAGAGAACTGAGCAATTGTTTCAGACTGCCTGAAAAGTTGAGATTTTGTTTTGTGCAAATTGTCAGTATTTGCAGCTGAGAAGAAAAATCTTTGGAGGTAAAGCCTTTTCTAGTTTGACTTTTTCAGCCCCAGAATCACACAGAATCACACAGAATATTATGAGTTGGAAGGGACCCACAAGGATCATCTAGTCCAACTCACCATCTAACACCCATACAGAGACCGAGAGCACATCCCAGAGCGGTAACACCAACCTAGATCCCTCACAGTCTAGCAGGCCACTCCGAGCCGGAAGGGGCCCAGGGTCATCCAGCCCTACACCCCCCAGCTAGACCATGTCACTAAGCTCCTCGTCCAGTCTTCTCTTAAACACCTCCAGGGACGGCGACTCCACCACCTCCCTGGGCAGTCCATTCCAACATGCAATCACTCTCTCTGTGAAAAACCACTTCCTAACATTAGGATTAAACCTCCCCTGGCATAGCTTGAGGCCGTGCCCTCTCATTCCAGTGTCGTCAGCCTGGAAGAAGAGGTCTACACCCATCTGGCTGCAACCTCCCCGCAGGTAGTTGTAAACAGCAATGAGGTCCCCTCGGAGCCTCCTCTTCTCCAGACTGAACAAACCCAGTTCCTGTAGTTGCTCTCCACAGAAGCAGCAGGTTACTGGAAGTTCTTCCAACGTGCACCAGTAGAGTTAACTGCCTTTTCTCTACAGCAATTCTGCACCAGGAACTGTTTTTAACAACCTGCCAGCTACGAAATAAATGCATGTTTTATCTATAGGTAAATTTTCTATGACTCGTGGAAAGACATTCCTTCATTTCCCCTTATGTTTTAACTTGTTTAAAACCCCAAGAAAACTATTTTGCTTTTCAGCCATTAATGTCTTTTTTTTTAACCCATATAGACATTCATTAGCTAACTAGTTTTCAAAAGTGATTATTGACATACCTGCTCAAGGTTCTATCAATCAGTTCAGAGCATCTGCCATCCTGGAAATATCCCCTGCATTTTTAATTAACTTAATAGTTTTTATTCATTTTTATAAGAAATTCCTTTTGACGCATAAAACAGTACACTATGCTTAGCTTGTGAAGAGATACTGAAAACTGAAAAGGAGCAAAAGCAAGAGGAAAGTAATATTTCTAAGGAAAATCTGTTCTGAGTTTTCAGACTACTTTTCTGAAATTAGTCATGACATTCTCTTTTCCCATGTAATACACAACCAAATTGCCTGTTTTAAATATAATTTCCGTCTATCATAATTCCCTTATTCTTACTTTGTTTTTCCTCAGTGAGAAGAAGCAGAAATTCCATTTCAGACATCGCAAGCACACATTTCCTTCCATGTAGAAATTTCTAGCACAGTATATTCCCACTGCATTGTGACCCCTCCATTGCTACCTCACTGATTTGCAAGGAAAATTTCTCGCAATTTTGCTAGTGCCTCTGCTCCGAGGGGTGGTGCCGGCGCTTCCTGTGGGGCGGGACTGCCTGGCCCTGCTGGGAGGGCCAAAACTCATGCTGTCCCCTGTTACTCTAAGTGCAGCCAGGGACTGACACCCACCCCTGCCCCTGGGCAGACATGCTCACTCCACTGCGGCAGCTGTGCCCACCCACACCACACAGGGCTGAGCCAGCTGACAGGGCCAGGCCAGTATGGGCATGAACACCGGAGCTGGGGGGAGGGCTGGGGAGGGTTTGGCAGCATGGGGTTTGGGCTGTGAGCACGCGTGTCACAGCAGCAGAGTCAGACAGGGCTCAGAAACAGTTCCCTTTGCTCCCCTGTGCTGAGAGCGCCCATGAGGAGGAGCAGAAAAGTGTTCTCAGTGCTCTGGAGTGGTGGGGGGTGGAGCAATGGGCATGGCCTGCAGGCATATTAATGACTTGCGCATGTTTGCAAATTTGACGTTCCATGATAGTCCTGGCATGACCCGTTCCTCACAAATGAGGGGGTATAACTGTATAAAGCTCCTAGCAGTACTCAGCATCCTAGCAATAATTACAATTTTCAACACAAACTTTATGACAGTCCAAAATTACCAAATGACTGTGTTTCTGCCTTTACCCAAAATGTATTGGTTGCATTCATTTGAACATAGCCATCCGCACATTAGCTACCTTAGCAGTAAACAGTGAGAAGAGGATTATCCACAAGATGAGAAGTGTCAATATTTTTCATTTCACTAGAAAGTCAACTAAAATAAGCCAGTTCCAAAATAATACTTAGTACATGTTGCTTCTAGCCTGGTGAGTGTAAGAAATTTGCATATGCATATATGTGCATTTTCAACACTAAATGTTCCTACTTGCTATTAGAAGTAGTTCAAAGTATGAGTCTGCTCAGACATTTTCTCTGGATGAGAGGCACTGACCAAAAAACCTTTGAGATACTAATTTTGATAAATTTTTCTAGAACTGCCAAATTCTTAATTTCCAGCTTGACTTTGGAATCCCTAGTAATGCTGTATGCTTATGTTCACTACAAATACAAATCCAGGATTCAATACGTTGAACTGTTTTGTTAATGGTTTGATTTATGAATTTTTAAGTCAAGACAAATCCTTTATGGGTCAAACTCATCTAGAGTTTGGGACATCAGAGACAATGTGTTAGGATAGATATGTGGACATAAACCTCAGGGCATTAAAACAGTGGCAATATACACATCAGATTTGGGAATCACCTGGAATTATGAAGGGGGAAAAAAAAAAAGGAAAAATACTAAGTCTCTTCTGCTGAAATTACCCGTAACAGCTAGCAGGTTTAGACAGTTATAACCAGTCTTCTAGGAGGAAAAGAAAAAAATTCAGCATCTTTTCTACCCAAATACCATCATGTGAATTCTAGAAGAGCAGTATCCACAGAAGTCAGTAGCAGAAAGTGTCACTGGGGATAAGCTAGAACTGAAAATTGCCATCACTTACTTTAATACCCAGATACTTCTATTGAAAATTGCTATCACATTTCTGAACTTAGAAAACTGTTTTTTACTTCTACTGGTTTTTCAGTCACACAAAATACTAAAATTATGAGAAATTGGCTGTAGGTAATTTTTGTTTTATTTTGTTTTCACTATGCTCTTTACTAAAACAGATATTTAATTGTCTGTAAAACGTTTTTCTCTTTACAAATGTTTATTTGTATTATTGTAGATAATACAAATAAACATTTATCAGAAGGTTATTGTACTCAAAATAAGTTTGCATATTGTGAGGGTCAACAAACCTATAATAGGAGACTTTGCATAAGCTGTGTAGCCCATGGTTCATTGCACTAACATTACCAGACAACTTCCCTCCCTCTCATCTCTCCAAATATCCAGACTCTTCAAATCTTCAGGTACTAACATGGGCCCATATTACTGCTGGCATGTGACCTACTTTCAAGATACTATTACTGAGCCCTAACTCCGTGCAGAATACCACCGCTGCCAAATTGCAGTCTACAGAGATTTGGACTCCAGTAGCACTTTCAAATCCTCCCATTGTCTTCCCTCCTCTTCATTTCCACTGCCTTTGCTTTTCACAGGCATACACTGAATATTTCAGCTACTTTTATTTCCTCTCTACCACCATTTCAACGAGCATGGTTTTGCACTTGTCTCTGCATGTCTTTCTATGAATGGTAGGTAGACTTCATCTTACTGAGTTTACTAAGCCCAAATTTAATGCCCAAAATTAGACTGAAGATTGTTCTACCTTTAATAAGTTTTATTGACGTATTTTCCTGATATTTTTCTTCTGCCTCATCTAAAAGCCGTTCATTTTTAGGGCTCCAAAGACTGAAGAGCTGATCAAGGATTCCTTTGGTATCATAATAAATTGGGCTTTTGTTTGTTTTTGTTTGGTTGGTTTTTGTTAAACATGTGAGTTTTGTGTACTACTTCATCCTGGGGAATTGTCGATACCAGAACTTGACAGATGTTTTGTTTCCTCAGAAATAAAACTGAAACACTGATACATTCTCCTCATAAGAGAGAAGGAACATTAATAAGGTTGTCCAGAGTACATTGAAACAGTAGTCTGATATTACTTTCAAAAAAACAATTCTTTGCCTCTTGCTCAATTCAACCTTTCCTAGGGCCAGAATTTTAGTTTAGCTTTTGTCAGAAAACTTACAATTTTGGGAAATGTTTTATGGAAAAGATACTGTCACTAGCATAGTCTTAAGTACTTCAGATGTCTTTTCCCACAATTGGACTTTGTTAGTCTATTTCCTGCACTTTGCCTTGGTTTTGTGTTCTCTGTCTGTGTGAGATTACATGGGGTTTTCCTTAACTTGAAAAATCTTATCTTTTGTTGGTGGGAGTGACCTCACTATTTTTAGAGCATAATGCAAGATCCATCTTTTCACATGAGTCTTTCCTCAGTAACGAACAATGACATCATGTCACAGGGATACTTTTAGGAAAATAATCAGGCCCTTAGTAACTGGATATGAAAAATTAAATCAAGACAGGGGAAATTGAGGCCTTTTAAAAGATACCTCTGCACCAGCATCTCTTGCTTGTAACTTCAGTAACATCGATTTGCCTAGTCAAGCAACTGATAACAATACAGCTACAGCAGCTTAGGTTTCAGCAATCCAGTCTACACCAGGTTCCCAGATAGAATTTCAGAGCTACTGTGATTTCTCTGGACTTCACACACCAGGTATGTGTGCAACTGTACCTCTTTATTACAATGCAGCCAAAAGACCGTTCTCACTCTCAGGGGCTTGTGAAAACCATCAGCTGGAAGGGTATGGGTCACAGAAATAGCATTGCTGCATCTCTCACCCATCCAGAAGCTGCTGAATACACACCACACTTCTGCTCAGAGGCCTCCAAGAACATACGTCTCTGATCCTAACTTTCCAGACCAATAATTTTTCCCCAGAGCATAAAACAAAAACATGGAATATCTTTACTGAAGTTGTGAGACTTCCTTGGGCATTTCATGCACTGCCAGAATGCTGCGTATTTTTGCCTCTAATCCTTGCAAATATCATCATGAAAGTATAGTTTTCTTATAAACTCATTTAAAAGAGATTATGCATGAACCATGAATTATGTGGTCCTGCCTTTGACTTTTAAACATTGAACATGTAGAGGGCACTCAGATAACACAGTCAGTGTCAAGAGCACAAAATGCCTGAAGTTAGATAAATAGAATAGTCAGTCATGCATTCTCTTGTGTGGGAGAAGAGACTGATTGATGTGAGTTAACATTTAAGACTATTCAGATGGAAATATGTTGGTAGGAGGATTTATTCACAGAGAAGGATACATTGTAATTGTTCTGTTACATAGAGGGGACTCTCCCTAGTGTGGAGAGGGTTAAACAGCAGAGAGAGGAAGGAGACATTCTTTCAACATGGGCACTCTGGGCAACTTGATTGATCTTAGCTATTAGGATAAGAACTAAATCTGGGGCAGCCAGTGAGATCCAGAGGGGGAAATATTCTACTCCCTGGGGAAAATGGTAAGTATATGTGACACTTCAGAAATGCCTATGACACCCTTTCCTTATTAAGAGAACAGCCATTTTCAGCACACAACTTCTTCCCACTGAGGCAAGCAACTTACCTTGTTAACTTCAAATCTTAACGCCCCCCCCCTCCCCCCCCCAATAATAAAAGCTTTTTCTCAGTAAGCAAATGACCTTATAAATGATAAGTTCTGAACAATGGTTAGTATGAAATGGATTATCCTACTCATGAACTACAAATACACTGCATACCATCAAGACCTTTTAATGGTTTTGTCATGTAGGTATTTCAGAAATGTCTTTAGATGTCTTCAGCATGTTCAGCTGCGAAAGTGGCATGTGTCCAATGTTAACAATACACTTTAAGCTATGGATCACCAGAGGAGGAAGAAAAAAATCTGCAAGAATAATGTTTATTCATGTATGTCAGGGTATATCAGAGCAAGCAAATGTAACCCTGACCCTCAAGGTTCTTTAACCAAATATCTCTATGATAAACTCCTGAATTCAGTGAAAATTTTGCCAATTTTCACCCTACTTTATCATTCAAAGTACCTTGAACCAGCAGCATTTTCAAAGAAACTAAAATATATTTATGAAATCCTACTTCAATGTTTTATTCTCAGTGCAGAGAGCCTTCTGGTTTTGCAGGGTGAGGAATGCAGGGAAGGGAGGGCTATGGTCTAGCATGTTGCATGTGACACAGAGGACTCTGGGTCAGCTTCCATGTGAGTCTTGAAACTCTGCAAGTTATGTCACGCTGCTTGAATAGTAGATGTCAGAGGCCTTATTAAAAACTTCTCATAAATAAGTTGCTTATTACTGGGCTGCCCAGCCCATGGACAGCCAACAGGAAAATCTGATTACATAAACAAATCTAACATAACTCACTTCCGGAAGTCTTTAAGATTGTATGTATCTCTGGTCTGTAGCTAAGAACCTTCCTCCTTCCCCTCAAAGCACTGAGCAAGATCCACTCCTGTCATTATTATTGGCTGTTATGCTTTGGAAGTCACTCTGCTTCATCCTGTTTAGTTTGTTCTGCTGCACAGAAAAAAGATTCAAAACTCGTTTGACAAGAAAGACAAAACAGGTGGGGGCTTGGTTCAACAGCCAGGTAATGACCACACTTGCCACAAAGGAAAATTACTTACTTAAAACATTTTTGGCATTTTATATAATAACCTTTGAATGAGCTACAGGAACATGTAAAGCAGGCAATATCCTAATACCTAGGGCAACATGGCAGATGTGGGTTTGAACTCCCTCCAGCAGAGTATAAAACTGAGCATGGAAGCATCAATCACAATAACCTCAACATTTCACCCAATGTTTTCAATTTCCCGTGTTCTTCAAATTGCATAGCTGGAACACCATATTACTAATATCACTATATAAACAAACATTTCCAACTAGTTAGATCTCTCAAGTTGATTTCTGCAATAAGTCTCACCTCTTTTGTAATATCAAACCCCCACAATTTCTAAGAAATGACCACAGTTAATTACGGAAAGAGAAAGCAGGAGCTGAGCACAAAGCACCAATATCACTGCACAAACTACTGAGAATTAGAGCTCCCCTTAATTTTCTTGTATTCAAATAAACATAGTCTAACTACATTTTTAATTATTGTGTTGAAAGCTTCTCTTCCCAAATAGATCTGTCAGTCACTTGACAGGGCACTGAAACTGGTAGAAATTAGTAAAAAACATATTTACC
>WEKX01016809.1:0-10376 GCA_013390025.1 Pitta sordida | reverse complement strand
GAAGTGGAGAGGGACTTAGGTGTAATGATTGACAGGAAACTCAATATGAGCCAGCAGTGTGCCCAGGTGGCTAAGAAAGTCAATGGCATCCTGGCCTGTTTAGGAACCGTGTGATCAGTCAGACTAGGGAGGTTGTCCTTCCCCTGTACTCGATGCTGGTCAGACCACATCTTGAATACTGTGTGTAGTTCTAGTCTCCCCAGTTTAAGAAAGATGTTGAACTGCTTGAGAGGGTCCAGAGAAGGGCAACAAGGATGGTGTAAGGACTGGAGAACAAGCCCTATGGGGAGCGACTGCAGGAGCTGGGGTTGTTCAGCCTGGAGAAGAGGAGGCTCAGAGGTGACCTCATTGCTATCTACAACCACCTACTTGTGTCGGTAGTAGGATGGCAACAGGTCAGGTTAGGTAACAGGTTTGACTAGATTAGATTAGGTAACAGGTGATAGGTTGGACTTGATGATCTCTATGGTCTTTTCCAACCTTACTGATTCTGTGATTCTGTGATTCTGTGATTCTGAAGGGAGGTTGCAGCCAGGTGGGTGTGAATCTCTTCTCTCAGTCTGACGACACCAGAACAAGAGGACATGGCCTTAAGCTGCACCAGGGGAGGTTTAGGCTGAATGTTAGGAAGAGGTTTTTCACAGAGAGAGTGATTACTCATTGGAATGGCCTTCCCAGGGAGGTGGTGGAGTCACCATCCCTGGAGGTGTTTAAGAAAAGACTCGATGAGGAGCTCAGTGACATGGCCTAGATGATGGGAGGCCTGGATGCCATGGTGCCCATGGTTCCACGGTTGTGGGTTCAATCTCTGGGTGGGCATTTGCTTGGGAATTGGACTAGATGATTCTATGCGTCCCTTCCAACTCAGAATAACCTGTGAATTTGTACCTCCTCACACTAATTTTAGTACTTTTTCCTCCATTTCTCATGATGCAGCTGCCGTTGGAGAGGACAATCTTGAGAAGACATCAAGAGTGAATGCACTGACATCACTCATAATTCTAACTGAAGTTCAAAACCTTTACTCAAAACTATATACGGATCATATAGTTCTTTGAGATTTCAGAGGGAGTATTTTTCAAGGCTGTAGTCTATAATTTCAGCATCCAGAGTAGTCATACCTACTGACCTCATCTGTCTATCTACAGGCTCTAAGAAATATTTAAGCAATTTTTAAAATCACCAAAAATCACTTCCAAGAATGAAACACTACCACTAAATTTAATTACTAATTTCAAGCTCTAGTTCATGACTGCAGCTTGAAAAAGAAGTACAGAACATTGAAATAGTTCTCTTTAAAAATAGGATCATTCTATTAAATAAACATAAATGGACCTATCAAATAGGATCAATTAATGGAGGCAAATTTAAGTGGGAGGATGCTCTTGTAATTTATAAGAAATCCAGAAAAAAACACAACTTATTTTACCTTAAAACAAGACAAATTTCGTACCAAATGATTTGTTGTAGGTTTTCAGCCATACTTCCCCTCTTCCCTCCTTTACAGGCAGGCAGCACTGGCAAGTTTATTGCAAAGTAAAGAGGCAATGTTTTCTATTTCTTTGCCAGGACATCAGTGGTTTGCAGCCGCCATGCCAGGAACCTTCTTGAACTAATTAAATGTTTAAAATCCACTTTAGTACAGTGGTAAGTGTCCCCACCTGGCGTGTTGGAGACCCAGGTTCGATTCCCGCCAGGGAGACAGTGTTAAGAGTTGGACTCGATGATCCTTGTGGGTCCCTTCCAACTCAGAATATTCTGTGATTTTCTGTAACAGCAACACACTTTTACTTTAATACAATCTGACAAAAGCAATTACACCACAGATAAGAAATCCTCCTGCTGTTAGTATGCATAGCTGCAAGTGTTCACTTTTAATAACTTAACAGCAATATGGTTAAAAGAGAAATTGTCCAATCAGTTTCCTGACTTCTAACTGTTGAGTCCTTCATCCAATATACGTATGATGGGTTCCAAAGTTTCTCAGTTAAGTGGTAAAGTAGCATCAAGCCTTACTTATTTAAAGGTGATAATGTATTTCATTGACAAGTGTTAACTTCTTGCACCCATTAGTTTATGTTTAAGTTTACGTACTCATATACAGAAAGTCTGGTTGCTGTTAATAACACTGGATTTACGTCTGGCAGTTCCTCTTCTTACAAATGAACCTTTCCTGGGAACAGCAAGACATTTATGCCAACACATTTATGCCAAGAGTGAGCTCCCCTACACCTAAAAAACCTGTAGTGAGTATCTCTAAGGACCAGCCTGAATAAGGAAATTCCATTGTATGGACTTCTTGAGAAGTTGTTTTCAAATCAGTTTCACTGAAAAATTTTTTGTCTCCTTGATTTTTATTTTTTTTTAGGTCACATCTTAGACTGGAACTCCTTTACAGAGCATTAGCAGAGCATGCCTGCTGTGCAACTCCTGAGGTGCCCAGTCTTGTCAAATCTGGGTGACAGTCCAAATTCCTCAGAAACCCTGACAGGTGGCCAGCTCAATGAGGGAACACAAAACTATCTGTACCACTGCATGTTGAAACTCCAGTAGCTGTCATCCAGGAGATTCAGCAGATCCATTCAACAAAACTGCAAATATAAGTGCTGAACTGCTGACTGAAGACTGCGGATGCTCCAGATCCATTGCCTCCTGGCAGTCCAGGTCCCACATAACCTGCTGGATGGGCTTAGGGATAGATGTCCCAGCAGAAACCTAGAGTTCTTCAGACTCCAGAGAACACTACTTCTGTTGACATTTACAATTTCACAGGCTCAACAAGTGTGAATAGGATCAATTTTTTTTTTTTGACCGATTTTAAATTATTATGACAACTTCTGCATCTTATCTGCTGTTTAGCACTATTGATCTTGCCTCTGTTACAGGAAATAGAATTGGCATTACCCAAAGACATAAATTGGACTAGGTCATATCATACATTTTTATTTTATTAAGCCACAATCCATATTCCAGAGGAGGCTGTGCTCAAAACTACTTTAAGGGCCAGTAAGTTAGTGTATTGTGTTTGCATATGTCCAGGTTTTGGCAGTAGGGTCTATAGCAGCGCATTTTCTGAGAAGCTGCCAGAAGCTTCCTCCATGCTCAACAGAGCAAATTTCACCTGTCTTCAAGATGGACCTGTCAGTGGTCAAGGAGGAACCCATTAGTGATGGTGGTAGTTCTTCTGGGGCTACAAGTTTTAAACAGGAAAAAAATTTTGCACAGCTACAACTGTGAAAGAAGAGTGAAAGAAACAACTCTGCAGAAATCAAGCCCGGTAAAGAAAGATGGGGAGGTGGTGCTCCATGCACTAGAACAGAGATTTCCGTGCAGCCCATGGAGATGATCATGGTAAGGCAGTTGTACCCCCGAAGTCCGTGGTGGTCCATGTAGCTGGAGCAGAAACCCACCTAAAACTCATGGAGGGCCCCACATCAGAGTAAGTGAATGCCTGAAGGAGGCTGTGATCCTCCGGAAAACCCATTCTAGAGCTAGCTTCTGGCAGGACCTGTGGACCCACAGAGACCATGCTGGAGCAGGTTTGCTGGCAGGCTCTGTGACCCCATGGGGAATCAGACTGGAGCAGCCTGTTGCTGAAGGACTGCGCCCTGTGGAAGGGATCCATGCTGGAGTAAGTCATGATGAACTGGAACCCAGGAGAAACTCATTGGAGAAGCTTGAGGAGGACTCTCCTTCAGGAGAGACCCCACGCTGAGCAGTAGAATAGCATGAGGAGTCCTCTCACTGAGGAGGAAATTGTGGTAGTCACAACATGAGATAACCTGACCGTGTGATAATCTGACTACAGACTCCATTCCCTGTCCCCCTACACCACTGGGAAAGAAATTGGGAGTGAAGTTGAGCCGTAAAATAGGAGAGGATTGGGGAGAAAGGAGCCCAAAGATTTGGGTTTATTTCTCTTTTCCCTGATTTAATTGGTAATGAATGAAATTAATTTCTCCAAAATTGAGTCTGTTTTACCTTTGACAATAATTGGTGAGCATTTTTACCCTGTACTTATATATAATCTACAATATTTTATTAATATTTTCTATCCTGTCCAGTTGAGGAGGGGGACCAATAAAACATTGAGTCTGTGTCAATCAATTGTGGTCAGTTCCTTCTTATGCTTTTATTTTAAGTACTTCTAAGAGGCTTCAAGCTCAAATCTCTAATCACTGCAGTCCTCTGTTTTTGCAAAGGAAAAAAATACAAGACATATAACAAAAGTGATTTCTTTCACTTGCTGCTTCAGTGAATTTAAGGGATGTATCTTGCTAACTTAACATATGCCATGGTTTAACTCCAGTCAGCAACTCAGTCCCACACAGTGCCTCTCTCACTCTGCCTGTGGTGAGATGGCAGGGCAGAACTGCAAGGACAAAAGTAAAAAAAAAAACTTGTGGGTTGAGATAAGAAGAGTTTAATAATTGAAATATAACATAATAACAAAATAAATAACAACAAAAGGAAAAATGAAAAGAGTTGCTCACCAGGATCTTTAACGCGGAGTCAGCACCACACAGCAGTTAAATCTACACAAAGTCTGGAGTTGTTAGGGCATTTGTTTGGTGTGAAACACCTTGGGCTCAGGATAGATTGTTTTATCTAGCACAGTAAGGAGAGGAATTCTTACATTAAAGGCTGGTTGTGCTCTCAAAGGATGAAGACTGCCTTAGTGAAGAAAAAGGAAGCTGAAATATCCCACCTAACTAGAAGGTCTCCTTAATATACAGTCAGGTTTCTAATACCATGGTACTACAGGTCCTGCTCCCCATCCACGAAGCCCTGCATCCGCATAGAATGACAGATCATTAATATGCAAATTTGCCCCGCACCCTCACACCACCCCCCAGAGCTCCAGCGCTGTTTCGGCACTGTCCTGCTCTGTATTGGTGTTTGTGTCGATGTTTCCCAGTGTCCACAGCCACCCCACACCAGGAAAAAATCCTGTTCAACTCAGCTGGGAACACTGGTCCGGGGAAGCCGCCCATGCCACTGTACCAGGGTTTCTCTCGGTGGGCAGATGTGGTCTCTCCATACTTAGGGTAAATGACTATGTCTCAGAGAGTCATTAGAGAAAGTCTTGGACACCACGTCTAATCTGACAGTGTGTAAATCTTTCACAACTGCACCCAACCACTTTGCTCCGAGCAGAGCGGGGCAGGCACCACTTGGAGTGGTCCTGCCACAGCTGCTGCACTCCCACTGGAGTGGGGCAGGCTAGGTGCCACTCGGACTAGACCCGCTGTGGGAGCCGCTGAGCTCCCAGTTGAGCAGGATGGGGTGGGCACCACTCGAAGTAGACCTGTCGCAGCTGCTGCACTGCCAGTGCAGTGGGGTGGGCAGGGCGGTGCTTTGAGTGGACTCATCACAGCTGCTGCGCTCCCAGGGGAGTGGGAAGGGGGGGCCAGGTGCGGCTCGGAGTGGACCCTCCACAGCCACTGCCCTCCCAGCGGAGTGGGATAGGGAGGGCTGGCACAGTGTGGGTGTGCCAACAGGGGACCCGCTGTAGCCTTTTCACTTGGAGCGGAGGGGAGTGGATTGATCTGAATATTCATGACTGCCTAATTTGAATATTCGTGTGTGTCAGGTTGCACATGCGCAGCTGTGGAAATGGCCCTCCTTAATCACTGAAAAATCACACTGCTAAGATACAAAGCCACAGTACGGGGGATGTGAAGTGGAAGAGGACTGATTGTATTTTAGATTCAACAAAACAGCGTATTTTCATGAAGACGTTCTATTAAAATATTCCCACTAGTTTAAATTTTCACGCCTGCTGTCACATTGAGAATACAATTAAGGTCAACAACTTTGTTGTAAGGGTAGTTCTTCCAGTATAAAAGCCTTCCTACTCAAGGCAGAGCTGAGATCAGAACTATTTGATACATATATGTATGTGCTACAAGATACAGTGACAAAAGAAAGTGGCATCTTAAAAGCTCAACCTCACAACAGGTTCCATTTTAAAGTATTTGAGCAGGTTTTATACACAAAGTGCTTTTGTATAAACCTTTTCTTTGCTTCCTTATTCTTCAGCAAAACATAAAGTTGGCTAGAACTTGCAGTCTGCACTACTAACTTTCTCGCTGCATATACAATACCAGATTGCTGGTTCAATTTTTCTATGTTCCTAGGAATATAAAATATAAATGTAGTTTATATTGAATATAAAACATAATAAAAACCCCAAACACATAAGCAAAATGAAATTAGAGTATGTATTATGTAACATGTATGGTATTACGGAGCATGAAGTAATTTCCAAGAAATTTGATAGCATTTATCACAGTATTTTCCCCTTTGAAAAAAGATGGAATCAAAGTTATGATTTTTTTCTTATAAAACCCGCAAAATTACAAAAGCTGTATATATTTCCCCTAAAAAAGGAAGATAACATGTAGCATAATTGCTGAGAAAAACAGGAAAGGAAAGAAACATGCAAGAAGTAACAAAAACTTCATCCACGTTTCTTGATATCAGAACTTCTGTTACAGCTTAACGTGAGGAACAAATCTCTCACCTGCAAGTACCCTACTAAAGTAACTCAGAGGTACTTCTGGGAGGGGGACTGGGGTCCCAGCTGGGTCATACACTTTCTCCTTGTCCACCACCCCGAGCTGCACACCTGTGTAGTTTCCTTTGTGCCTGAACTGGCAAATTACAGAAACAATTGGTCATCTATCAGGTAAATGTGCTTTTTCTCTGCTTAACTGTGCTGGTCTCCGAAGTCATTCATCTTGCATTCAGTAAATAGCAAGCACCAGAGGCAGGGTTCAGGAGATCTGTGTGTGACCCAGCTATAATAAAAATTGGCTACCCTGGACTGTCCACAGATGTAGGGAGGGAAAAGTTAAATAAGAAAAACAAGGTTCTCACTCTGAGGTATTCCTAAATGAGTGCTAAATGAATGTGTTATAAGTGTTTATGCTGTTGAAAAGTAAGTGGCCTGTGGGAGAGACAAAAAAGAGAATATGCTGATGACTAAGTGGTATTTTAAAAAGCCCAAGAGACTTTGTGAGAGAAATATATTCAGTCAGCATCCTAGTCAAACTCTATTTTAGGAATATTCATGAGTACAGAAACATATATACCTTCACCTGGAGGAAGCTGGTATTTTTCCCACCTTTCCCTTTCTAACAGATGTAATGCCCATGTGGTTGATTTGTTACACCTCACTACTTGCTACTCTTAGTTACATGTAAGGCTAAAGACTAAAGAGTTTAAAGCACCCACTTTCTCTACCACTCTCCCCTGCTTATTCTTCTCTCCTTTACTTGTGGCTTTTACCCAGACTTACTCTCTCTTTACTGGCACGTTATTTACCTCTTCTTCTGTCAGCTGTGTTCTGCCATTGCCGATTTGACCTTAGGTTATCTATCCAGTCATCCACCTAAGGCCTGTCCTATTTCATATTTCATTTTTTCTGCCTTTTGTGGCATATGCATACTATAGGCAGATACTTTTTCCTCTGCTTGTGCTCTGCCCACACAAAGCAAAAAATGAAAAATAAGAAAACACCCAACCCACTTCACAAGTTAATTTGAGCATGTCAGAAAAACTTCTAAACTTAGACTACCAGTAAAATTTATTAAATTGGGCTCAGGGCTATACTGAGGCAGACATGCAGTTGCGATCCCTCTCCAGAATGGGTAAAGCAGTGTGACCTTGCAACAATATTGTTGCATTTGTATTTGGCTTACAGACAAATACGAACCTGAGCTCCACAAAAAAAGATAGCAGAGTGTCTGAAACAGAGACTCTACCAGCACTGGAATAGCTGCTTTTCTTGCCTTATACACACCATAGAATTAACCTGAGCCTTTTGAATACCCCTACTTGCAGCATAAAATTGACTTCTTCTGTCTTTGTGATCACCACAGACCACCAGAGATACTTCTATGTGGTATCTCTGCTTACCCGAGCCCTGTCTTTTGCAGTCATTTATTGGCTGCCTCTTTCTATTGATCGTATTTTCTTAGTGCCTGAGAAATTTTCATGCTGGAAGTTTTAAGAATTACTTTCCTTTTTTTTTTTTCAATACCAATTTGAGTCCTGATTCTATTCTCTAGATTGCTTACAAATCTCACCTTTGTTTTTGCTATTACAGATTTTATGGCTACATTCTGTCTTGTTTTACTAATTTGGTTATGGATTTCGGGCATCTTTGAGCTCTAGGAGCTGCTGTTCAAAACAAATTAAAGATAAAATATATCTTACAAGATATAGATTAATTTTTATTAGTTAAAAGGTCTGTAAATTGTGCATGATTGTAATGATATGTTTTTACTTGTATTTAATTTATCTTTTTGTATTCCCAAAATAATACTGGGATGGAAAGATATGGATTGCTTTATGTGTGTTGTGAGGTTAGGGAGCTGAGCAAGTCTGTCAGGAAAAGACGTTTTGGATTTTCTGGCAACAGCTCTTAATTATACTAAGGATATATTTTAGCTTGTGCATTGTGGTTCTTCATATGTTTGATTCCTTCATGTTTCTCCCTTGACTTCCCCTGATTTAATAATCCAAAGAGTCAAGTATCCCCACATCTAATGCCTTCTCTAAAAATCATCTTCTCAGCATTTTACAAGATTAATTCCCTAATGCACATTAAAAACTAACAAAAAAATCCTAGTCCTTAGACCATGATAGTGTAATATATGTGACCAATAAGCACTATTACCTGTGGAAGGCTGAGTTATGTGCATCATAGAAAGAGACACAAACTTCATTATTGTTGAACAAAGCCAACTAATCTCCTCAGGGCTGCTTATGTTTTCTTTTGCACAGTATATTTTACACTTATATTTTCTTTGCACAGTATATTCAGACTGTCTACACTGCAGACAGGTGAAGACTGCTGTAATTTATTCTGACGTGGCAGAAATAATCTCATCACATAGCAGAACTTTAATCTACAGGGAGCAAAGACATTGGCCAAGACCCATCCAGTTTAAAATTAAGAGATTATATTACATTATTATGGGTGAAGATCCTATCTAACTGAAACCCTTGCAGGGTTTGGAAGGTACATTTAACTTACTTTTCTGCTTATAAATAGCAGAGGGTTGATACAATCCTAAGGTAAATATTTCTGCTAGGTGCTTCATGTTAAATAGGCTGAACCTGAACCTACATCTTCAGCATTTCTCCGACTGCCAAGTGCAGTCAACTCTCTTCCATTTTGTGACCCCCCATGCTGCAACTTCACACCTTAGCGGCATGATTTTTCAAAGATTACAGAAGCCTGTATTGCAACTGCACATGCGCAACCTGACACACGAGAATATTCAAATCACACAGTCATGAATATTCAAATCAACCCCCATGCCATAGTGCATGGACCATGGGTGCACTGCTTTGCCCGTGGCAAGCCACATTGGCCCTGAGGCAGCCACAGCGGCCTGGCTCCTGCGGAGCTGAGCCCGGTATTCGTCGTTCCCACTCAAGTGCGAGCTGCCCCCCCTCCTCTGCTTGAGCGTGAGCCACCCTCCCCCTCCTGCTTGAGCATGAGCCACCCCCCACTAGATGCAAAGTGGCTCTATGCAGTTACAAAAGATTTACACATTCTCAGGTTAGATGCGATGTCCAAGATTTTCTCCGAGTAGACTTGTTTTCTGAAACCAGACACAACATTTACACTGAATATAGAAAGATCATGTCTACCCGCCCAGGGAGACACCGGGACAGTGGTGCAGGCAACTCCCCCACACCTGTGTCCCCAGCCGAGTCAAAAAGGGTTTTTTCCTGGAGTGGAGTGGCTGCGGGCACTAGGGAGCCCTGATGTGAACACCAACACACAGCAGGGCAGTTCTGAAACAGTGCCAGAGCACCAGGGCGTGAGGGTGTGGGGCAAATTTGCATATTAATGAGGTACCATTCTACACGGACAGAGGGCTTTGTGGGTAGGGGTCAAGATGCGCAGTACCGTGATGCAGGAGACCCAACTGTATATGCAACAGTAAAACTGCCCTTGCTTTTATCATTGACAAGTTATGATACTGTGCTTATCACTGAGTAACTAAGAGGTTGTAAGTCCTAAGTTTCACAGCAACATTCAGAAAGAAGGCATGATATGATTTCTCACTGCTCAGAAATATTCTAGATGAGCGTATATGGTTAGTCTAATCATGACTATGACTAGTTCCATGCAGCAGAGTACTGTAAAGCATGACGGCAACAGACTAATTTTGAATTCCCTAGTCTTGCCATGAAAATCCACAAGTGACTCAAGGTAATAAAAATACTTTGACAGAATAGTCTCAACCTCTGGGCATCTGAAACTGCGACAGCTGACAAAATAGCAGCAAGATACAAGACATCAAGACACTGAATATGTAGAAAGACCACATTTTCACAGAATCACAGAATCA
>WEKX01016808.1:12640-29842 GCA_013390025.1 Pitta sordida | reverse complement strand
GTTTCTCAGTTTTTCTACCTCTTCCTTAGTTCTGTTATCACGGAGAGGAGCTCGTGCGCCAGATCACAGCAAGCACAGGTGTTTTGCAAGCTGGCCTTATTCCTTCTGGGGTGCAATAATTTTGTCATTCAAATATACTTAATTAGTCTTAAACATAGTCTTTTTAACTCTTTTTAAGATTCCTCAATCATGTTGGGGGAGGGGTGTCAAACTGGTCATAGTAAACTTTTATTTCTCTTATTTGCAATATTTTTTCTTACATCTGTTTATTGTTTTCCCTAGTATGACTAGTAGATACATCACAGTTGCTATATCACATGTGTTAGCAATTTTGTCCATTAGCTGTAGATCCAAAATGGGAGAGAGGCAAGAGTAGGGGGCACTTCAGTTACTTAGGGAGTAACTTGTGTAACTTGAGTAACTTGGTTTTTGTTTTGTATGGTATTTATTTTTCCCTCTAGTTTTAATGTATGGATCTAATAGACTGGACAACATCCCACTTCTTTCCAAGTCCTTCTGTGTGAGACTTCATTTACCTTAGGACCTGCTTTAGTATATTTCAAAAAAGAATAAAATCCTATTAATTGTAGCAATTAGGCTGAAACTGATCCAATAGTTGTCTGATTTTGTTTTCATTTTCTGGGAGAAGAAAAATGAGGGTCTTCTATTTTTGTGGTTTATCTAACATTAAAATGTTTGATTTTTGGAAAACACGGTCAGTTCAAGGAATGTGCTGCCAGTTAATAAAAAAACCCCACCTTTATGTATTTCCTGATTTATGAATTCCCTCTTTTGCCCTTACCCCCTACCCAAAAAAAAAAGGCAGTTAGAGTAGGCAAAATCAGCAACATAGGTAAGAACAATAGTCTGTGACTCTTTTCCCCTTCACCTAATACTGCCGAATGCACATCTTCAGGGCCTCCTCTGGACTGTGGGACCCTGGCTGTGTTTTATATTTCTCATGGGTGTCCTACTGTAAACACACAGAGTACATATACCTCATGCAGAACTGGTTTGATTGTCTGATGCTGTGCTGGTAGACTTGTTATCAGCATAGTTTTATCACTGTTATCCTGAGTGATGGCCCAGAAGAGTGAGGAAGCAGTGGCTTATAGCAGCATGTGCTGTCACAGTACCTCATGTGTGAGATAGGGAAAGGGGCGAAGAGGAAAGGAGGGAAACTTGATGGATGCCCTGTAGAAGTCATTCTAGATGTGTCACTCTCCCTACAGTATTTAAACTCTGATGTGACCTACCTTGAATTTTTGGTTCTCTGAGCTATTAGAAGGGAGGTGGTGGAGTCGCCATCCCTGGAGGTGTTTAAGAGAAGACTCGATGAGGAGCTCAGTGACATGGTCTCGTTGGTGGGAGGCTTGGATGGATGGAGCGTGGTGCCCATGGTTCCACGCTTGTGGGCCTGGTCCCTGGGTGGGCATTCGCTTGGGAGTTGGACTAGATGATCCTGAGGGTCCCTTCCAACTCAGAATAACCTGTGAACTTGGCTTCATTTGAGCAGGGTTTGAGAATACTCTGGGATGAGGAGCATAAAGGCACCACTTTACACCTGCACTAGGGTTGGGTCAAATTGCCTACTGAGTTTTGTCTTCATGGTAAGAGGGTTTAATAAATGCTAATTTCTTCCAAAAGCATCCCTTTTGATTCTCCTTCTTGTGGGTGCATAATCTGATAAGCATTATGGCTTATCTATGGCTTGCTATGCAGATCTATATATACTATGGCTTGAGTCCGGAAAAAATTTCATAGTGATACATGTATTACATGAATTCTATTACAGTGGTTGTATTTGATTCTGGATGTTTTTACATTGTTCTCAATCTCTTTTATAATGGACTGTGGCATGTGGTTGCAAGCTTACACTAATCTATGTATGTGAGTTTAGTATCACCCCATCTTTTAAATGGTGAAAGGGAATGCTGACCCTGTCTGTAGTGTTTCCTCTACCTGGTTCATTTTCTGCCCTGGTTTATGGGCAGAGAGAAGGCTAGCTCAGGTTGATGATGGTTGGGCTTGTTCTCCAGTCCTTTCGCCACCCTTGTTGCCCTTCTCGGGACCCTCTGAAGCAGTTCTCACTGTGTTTTCTTTATCTCTTCACTCAGGCTCAGGTTTCCTTTATTTTCTGGGACAGTTTGAATAAATTCAAATCATATTTTCTTTTCCTCCATGTTCTCTGGAAGTTTAGGCAGAATGCTGCCTATGAGTTGTACTCAGATCCTGGTGAAGGTGTTTTTCATATCGGTAGCAGTTACAGTGGCATGTTTTAAAAGTGAAGGAAAGCAGAAGGTAATTTGGCAAAGAAGGTTTGGGTCTTTTTTTTTTTTTTTTTTGCGGCTGTTCATCAGATCAAACCTCAGAATGGCCTGAGGCTTGGATAAAGATAGGTGGAATTTTTTGTTAGTACTTTGGTAAAGTTAAGATTGGATTGGGAGCTTTAACCTGTATCTTTATGAGTTAAAGCTTGCTTTAATATTTCTAATGTTTCATATTTCTCCTTTTGCACTTTTTTTTTTTTTTTGAATAAAAAGCAATTCTTATTACTGGTAAAAGTGCCTATAGATCATGTTAAATTTCTGAAGTGGTGAATAGAACCAACGTGTTTGTACATATTACTTATGTGTACACTCTTTATACCACTTGCTTTAATGCTGTTCTTTGGTAATGGCTTGCCAACAAACAAGAAAGGAGGAAAATCAAACAGCTCTGGAATATAAACTGAAAAGAAGCGTTGTGTTACAGGATCATATAGTAGCTTTAAAAAATGTGAAAAAATCCACCCTCAAAACCACAAAGTCACAAAAACTGGACTGTGTGAAAATGAAGAAAGCCCAAAGTAGCAACCATAAATGTCTAGTTCTGATAAACATGGCAATTGTACCCCGTATTTCAGTGTTTGTGTCTTGGGGAAATGGTGAGCACTTCACTGTGGAATGTAGGAATTAGGGTTTTCTAAGAGTCATATTTTGGGGGAACTGCTGTGAGGGCGAGTAGGTGAGAAAAGAGAGGAGACTGAGAGTAGGTAAGAAGTAGTGTAGGAGACTGTAGACCAAGGACTTAAAGAGGTAAATGTTGCCAGATTTCTTTGTGTGGATTCGACCTGTTAGTTCCTTGCCCCTTCAGTTAGATGTTATCATCCCTGTGATATGCCAGTTCCTTGGCTTTTCCTGTCCGTGTAAAATAACCCTGCTCAAAGCAGTGCAAGGGATCATGGCATACGTCCTTCTCATGTGATCCAAGTGAGATTTGACAGAGATCATAGGCAAGAGTCATGAGGATAGGCAGGGGATTGCCATATGAAAGGAGGAAAATACATAGGAAAGGCAGTAAGGTAAATTATGACCGGGCTTGTTTACATTGATAACAAAATGGGGACAGTGCTCTGTCTCTCATGTTTGTGGAGACAGAAGTTTAGAGAGGTGGGAAATATATAAACTTGTCAAAATTTATGTCACTAAATGAGTCATCTAGGGTGTGTTACTGGGAATTTAATGTGAAAATTTGATCATTAAAAGGTCAGTAAGAGCCAAGGAAGTATATCTTCATAATTAAACATAAAAACTTATAAGAAGAGCTGCTCAAAAATAGTGCAGCTTTCTTTAGTCTTCTACTTGTCATGTGGTCTGCTTGTGAATTCATATTGCTTGGGTTTGGAAGTATTGTTTAAGAGCTCATCTTGGTTTTATCTGTTCAGCCAAGCAGAGTGCAAAGGATTTACCGCTGTTGAGGGGCATCGGGAAGACCCTTCAAGAACACCATTGCTCAGGGTGTAGATTTTAAGCAGCATCTCAAAGGTCTCCCTACCCGTCTCTGAGGCTGTGCAGCTGCTTACATGGAGTATTCAAAAGGATTATTTTAAAGTCATTCTTTCTTTTTGTGGATATAGAACTTGGAATGGCGCAGAGCTGTCTTCTGAAAATCCCTCTGTTCTCTTTCTTAACACACCAGCTTTTAGGACCTAAGAGTTTGCTGTCTTTTCCCTCTTACTCCCCTCTTTGTTTTTTCTAGCTTTCTACTTTCCATCTCTTGTCTCTCTTCCACGCTCTAAGAAATTAGTGTCATATCCACAGACTGCCAAATTTGCCCTTATGTGAAATGACGTTTTAAATTTCCATCCAGCCTATAAAAGACCTACAAACCAAAGACCAGGGAAGTGCTTTTAGGAGGAGTAGGGACAAAAAGTAAGAGGAGGGAATGTCGTCATGAGGTTTGGTACATGCAGTTTTCGTGTTTCAAAACTGCCCCTTTGCACAAAAGATGAAGTTTTTTTGCCCCTTGAAGCATCTTTGAACATGATTTGACATGCCTGCTTCCAGTATCTGCTCTGATTTCTCAGATGGTTATGGTTTCTTCCTGTTGCTAGCTGCTCCAGGATTATATATTACATTAAGTCTCACCTCTTTCCTTCTCTTAACAGCTGCAAATCAAAAAGAGCCCCTGACTCCTAATTTTCAAGTGAAAGAGGAGCCTAAGGACGAGGAAGCTGCCAGTTCAGCCGTGTCTCAGCCTAGCTATGTCTTCAGCCAAGAATCTGAAGCCTCAGTTCCAAACATCCCTGAGGAGAAACTCAAGCCACAGGAAGGACAGGCAAATGTGATGAGGCAGGACATGTCCGTCAAGGCAGCATCTGAGCTCCTCATGAAACTCTCAGGTAGATATGTATTTCATTTAATAATATTGAACTTTTTTTGAACTTTTTTTTTTTTTGTCATGTATGCTGGCAGGGTTACCTTGCAGAAAGTATGTTTAGCTTGAGTAGCAATCAAGGAACAATTGCAAAGGCCTGTCTGCACAGTTTCATGTACATAAAACACCTCAGTTTGGTCTGTCGCCGTAGCATCTAATTATCTCTGGTCTGGTTTTCAAATTAATGACTATGGGAGAAGTCAGAAGAAATGATGCCTTAAGCTTTTAGATGCTGGAATTTTTAAAATGTACCAAAACATGTTAATACCACAATATTTTTGTGTCACTTCATTAACATCATAAGAACGTGTGTCTGTACTGAATTGTACCTGACACAGCTTTATAAAAGGTGACTAAAAGCTTTTTTTTTTTTGACAATATCTTGTACTCAAAATTACAAGATATACTGTTTAAAAAATGATACAAATTAAACCAGCTTTCTGCATTTAGTGAGACCTCTTGAACTTGCCTTCATTGTCTTAGTGATACATTCTTCTGCCAGACAAGTAGAAGTATGTATGTGTACACACAGGTAATGTTAAAGCTGGAGAGATTACAATAAAAATGTCTAACTGTCAGAATCAAGGTTTAACTTTAAGGGAAGTAAAAGGGGCAAATTCTTCCTTCTGAGAACAGGTTAAGTGAATGATGAAAAGGCTTTGAACTTCTAACAGACCAATTTTTAGTGCAAATTTTTAGACATGAAAGTGAGTCTGGCAATCTGAGTTTTGTACTTCAACACCTGAAATGGATCTGTTAGTTTTTAAGTCTTCTCCTAAACTTACTATGCCAAAGTCATGCAAGAAGTGCTAGTGGAAATGCTTTCAAGTTTAGTAACTTGAGATCCCTGTGAAACCTACCTGAAATTATTTGTCTTGATACTGTCAATCACAGAATATCCTGAGTTGGAAGGGACCCACACGGATCGAGTGCAACTTTTAAACAGCACCACTGCCTCCCTGGTGGGAATCAAACCCCCGGTTCACAGGTTCACAGGTTATTCCGAGTTGGAAAAGACCAACAAGGATCATCTAGTCCAACTCCCAAGCAACTTCCACCCAGGGATTGCACCCCGAGCCCTGGAGCCATGGGCGCCATGCTCCACCCACCCAAGCCTCCCATTGTCTAGACCATGTCACTGAGTTCCTCATCGAGTCTTTTCGTAAACACCTCCAGGGATGGCAACTCCACCACCTCCCTGGGCAGACCATTCCACTGAGGGATCACTCTCTGAAAAAGCTCTTCCTAACATCCAGTCTAAACCTCCCCTGGTGTAGCTTAAGGCCATGTCCTCTCGTTCTGGTGCTGGCAGCCTGAGAGAAGAAATTCACACCCACCTGACTGCAACCTCCCTGCAGGTAGTTGTAAACAGCAATGAGGTCACCTCTGAGTCTCCTCTTCTCCAGGCTGAACAACCCCAGCTCCTGCGGTCACTCCCCATAGGGATGTCCTCCAGTCCTTTCACCATCCTTGTCGCCCTTCTCTGGACCCTCTCAAGCAGCTCAACGTCCTTCTTAAACTGGGGAGCACAGAACTGCACACAGTACTCAGGATGTGGTCTGACCAGCGCCGAGTACAGGGGAAGGATAACTTCCCTAGTCTGACTGACCACACTGTTCCTGATACAGGCCGGGATGCCATTGGCCCTCTTAGCCACCTGGGCACACTGCTGGCTCATATTAAGTTTTCTGTCAACCATTACTCCCAAATCCTTCTCCATTTCACCACTCATCCCCCAGTCGATAGCGATGCATGGGGTTGTTATGTCCAAAGTGAAGAATCCGGCACTTGGACTTGTTAAATCTCGTACCGTTAGCATCTGCACATTTCTCCAGCCTATCAGTCCCCCGCATCAGAGGCAGGGATACTCACCACTGTACTAAAGTGGATTTTCAATATTGAATTTGAGCTCAATTTTGTATCTGAAAAACTTTGACTGACTAGGATCTCCCTCATAAAACATGTAATCAATTCACTCCTGTTCATGCCTGCACACTTAAATTTGAAGGATTTGAATGTTTGATTTGCAACCCTTCCATATTAATGGTGCAAAAGCATACTTCCCATGTACAAAAGTTGATCAGAAAAGAAGTTTCCAGATTTTTCACGGACTCCCAAATACTAAACATTTGATTATTTGTATCGTTCACTGCAGTTGCTGGTCACTGGCTTGAGTGTGGTGTTTTGGCAGCAAAACTTTGCAGCCTAAAGAATGCTAATTGGTAACTCTGTTTTGCTCAGTGCATACAAATTTATGAAACTATAAAGAAAGAGATCTATAATGTAATATTTTCTCAAGTAGGTCAGAGGCAGAAGGGTTCTGGGTTGTGAATCTTGAGTTCAGCATTAGCGGCTTGTATTCAAATAGTTTTAGTACTGATCATTATGTTAGGATATTTATGCCTTAGATATCTGTTTCTGTGAGTGAAGTCTTTCATGTATAAAATCTTGGTCAAGTCCTCAGTTACTTCTGTTGGGACCGCACAGACTTTAAAGGCTGTAGTGACTACATACTACTGTAACATTTCTCTTATGATCTCTTAGTGGTTGAGCAGTTTTTGCTGATAGTGGTCTTTTTGGTTAATCTGTAGATTAGAAGGTGAATAATGACTAGGATTTACTGAGTTAGTGTTGCTGCAGTTGGTATTCCTGCATCAGCCAGTGGGTGGGGTTACACCAAGTTTATCACATACAGTTCTTCAACTTGCACTGAATTACCTGAATTGCTGAATTACCAATTAGAAATTAGAAAGGAGGAAAACAGATATTTTTTAATGTAGGACAAATAGAAGAGGAAATAATACAAACAGCCTCTTTAGTCTTTCCCCAATCAGAGGTGCTGTGTTGCCAGCTCTTAGCTGCAGAGTGTAGTGGAAGGCCTTTCCAGCTGTGGAGCCTAGTCTGGTCCGGTGGGCAAAGTAGACTTTCTTCAAATCACCAGCCCCTATAATGGAGGGTCTTGTCAGCCACTCAAAGTATACTAAAGCTAGGAAAAGTTAGAAGAAGAATATTTTACTCTAGAAGACTATTAACAGAACATTTGTTAGTTGCTATTGTAGAACTTGAGGTACAGAAACAAGAGAAAATCACACAGAGCTGTCTATTTTAGTTCTACTACACATGGCTCACTCTTTCAAGCTAAAGGGCTACTGGGACACTTGCAATCTTCTAGCAACACACAACCAGTGTTTAAGATCAGGCCCTTACCCCTCATGTCACTTTGTTGGAATTGGACCTCATCTGGACATGCTATGGCTTTTATATTAGACTTTTCTCTACCATTTTCCACTTGCATTCACATCTTCTACCTCACAGTTCAGTCTTGATATCTAGTCACCTGATACCTGCATGTATTCTTCCAAAGGAATATCCAAGCTGGGAAGGCTAATGTCTCTTCAACATGTCTAGACAGAAGCTGTTTTCACCCAGATAGTCAGAACAAAACTTCCTAACAGCTGAACTGCTATTTAAAAATAAATTAAATGCCCATTTGAAAGAAATGGTATTTGGGGGTTAACAGGCAAAGTTTGAGCCTCGGTGCAGACTTTTAACCTACATTTTATAGAAGAAAATGAAAGTACTACCATGATATATATGAGTATAAAACAGTGAGCTGTGTATTCTGTCCATTATTAGGGCTTGACTGAGACTAGATCCAATGGTAAGCAAACAGATTGGAGGAGATGGTGGAATGAGGCAAACTGCTCTCATCTAGCTTTGGAAGGGTGCCATCCCTGCAAGTTTTAAAATACCTATTAATTGTTTCATAAAATCAGTTGTAAGAAATGGAAGTAATGTATTTAAAATTCACATTTTCTAGATTATTGCCAATTGTCTTTCATGGGAAAGCTAATTTATTTCTCAAAATATCAAATTAAGTGGTGCACCCAGTGATACCTGGTCTGTTTTATACACTCAATCTTGTAAATTGAAAGGCAGGTTTCAGAGGAGGCTGACATGTACTTGGACCTTAGCAAAGCCTTTGACACGGTTTCACACAATAAGCTTCAGGAGAAACTTGTGAAACTTGGGCTGGAAAGGAGCATNTTGGGGGTTAACAGGCAAAGTTTGAGCCTCGGTGCAGACTTTTAACCTACATTTTATAGAAGAAAATGAAAGTACTACCATGATATATATGAGTATAAAACAGTGAGCTGTGTATTCTGTCCATTATTAGGGCTTGACTGAGACTAGATCCAATGGTAAGCAAACAGATTGGAGGAGATGGTGGAATGAGGCAAACTGCTCTCATCTAGCTTTGGAAGGGTGCCATCCCTGCAAGTTTTAAAATACCTATTAATTGTTTCATAAAATCAGTTGTAAGAAATGGAAGTAATGTATTTAAAATTCACATTTTCTAGATTATTGCCAATTGTCTTTCATGGGAAAGCTAATTTATTTCTCAAAATATCAAATTAAGTGGTGCACCCAGTGATACCTGGTCTGTTTTATACACTCAATCTTGTAAATTGAAAGGCAGGTTTCAGAGGAGGCTGACATTTAAAATAAATATTTGCATTTACATTGCCAATGTTTGAGCCTAAAAGCTGTTAAATTGTTGTGCTGATGATATGTTTGGGGCATGTATTAGCTTTTAGAAGCGTAAAGTGTTTTGCCTGCTTGTCCAAAAATGGGTGGAGATGTTGCCTTTATTGCCTTATGCCTTTATTTCAGATGAATCCATTTCACAAATAAGATACATTTTGCATTTCAGGAGAAACTTGGGTTGTTTTCCTCCTCTGTTTTTTATGTTGGTCAATTCCCCGTGTATTGCACATATCCTTGTTATCACTAGCAAATGTGTGACCTTTGTACCATTCAGTTCCTTTGGACTTTTTGTTATTCAATCCTTAAGTCACACAGTTCTTCTTGTAATACACTAGTACGAAAATGTGTCTTAATTTTGGATTATCAGCAGATGTAATTAGTGCATACTCACTTTGTGACCTCAGCACATAAAAAGTAAAATGTTGCCTACAATTGGCTCCAAAAGCATTCCTGATCAACTCCATTTATTATCACCTAATTATATGACAGTCCCTCTTTCAGCACAATATATGGTTATTATGGGGAGGATGGGGTTTTTTTTGCATTTTCTTTGATTAAGCCTTTATCCGCTTGAAAATGTTTATGCTGATTTCCTATTTCATGCCTTGTAGTTAATTTTTTTTGACACTATATCATACATTCAACTGAAATTGCATGGATTAGAACTTTTATTTAGAAAGAGTAGGACAAAGGAGAATGAGTGATACACAATTCTGTTATACGATGGAGGCCAAAACACCTCAAATGCCACTCCCATCCCCAAAATTGACACATGGCGTGTTAGGTCACAGTGAGTTGAAGGACTATCTGAGAAGGCTTTAAATTAGCTCATACCAAAACCAGTCCAGTCAAAACAACATAGAATTTCAGAGGAACTAAACAACATAATATTCTGTGAATCTGTGAACAGTATCACTTTAAAAAGTTTGCTAACTAGGGAGTGCTGTCAGAGACAGCGAAACCAACTGCTACTAATTTCTTTTTCATGACTTTGTGGACTGTTCTGGGAAGTGCCCATGTGGAGTTAGGCTGCTGTCTTTAGAGATGGCTATTGTGGTAAGAGTCTCTGCACCTGGACTGTCAGGAGTGCTTTCATCCCTGCTTAGGAAGCCTTGATAATGGGCAGTGGAGGAAAAATACAGGGAAGTCTTTTGTTCCTTGGTCTCATTAGAAAGCTCCAGGCAGTAGCAGCTGCTTCAGTAGAAGCCCAAAAAAGTAAGTGCAGAAGTGTATGATCCAAAATCATACATTCTCTTGATGGGAAGTAGGGAAATGGCAAACCATGGCAATCATATTACCAGATTAAATCCGGCTGCTAGCCAAGTGGTTTCTGTTGAGTTTTGGGTTGAGTTGGTGGTTTGGCTTTTGGGGGGTTTTTTGGTTTGGTTTTTTTTAACCAACAGTAATGTGGAATTGATTGTGAGTGGTCAGAGCAAAGCTGTGTTTTCATTATAGAATAGACAAAGATACAAGTTTCTGGACTGCAATAATAAATCCAGCTATGTGTCAGGTTCCAGGTTGTTTTTTTTAAGATTTTGACTCTCCTACCAGTGCTGGACTAGATAAAGTTTGTATCAGACCACAGAAGGTTCATTCAGTTTAACAGACTTTTGATGGGTTTTGCCATGCTCATGCCAACATTGCTGTTTAAACTCAAAAGCAGGAAAAATGTGAGAAGCCCCTGCTTTTTCACAGGACAAGTATAGGGTGGGAAATACGGAAGTCTGCAAAGTCTAAGGTTTGGGGGTTTTTACTATAGATTTTTAAAAAATCCACAAAACAACAAATACAGTCGGGTCTCCTATATCACAGACCCGCGGTCTTAATCGGGCTCCGTGAAGCCCTACTTCCACGTTGAATGGCAGCTCATTAATATGCAAATTTGCCCTGCGCCCTCAGACAGCTCCCCGGCGCTGTTTGGCACTGTGTTTCTGTGTATTGGTTGCCATGGTGGCCGTGCTGAGGGGGTGGGGAAGTAGCAGAGCTGCCACGACTGGGACAGGGCAAGCAGTGGAGCCGCCGCGGCAGCTGTGCAGGTTGATTTGCATATTCATGAGTGCCTAATGGAATATTCATGCGTGCCAGGTTGCACATGCGCAGTTGTGAAAAGGGGCCTCCTTCATTGCTAAAAAATCATGCCGCTAAGATGTGAAGCTGCAGTATGGGGGGCACGAAGTGCAAGAGGGCCGACTGTATTACAGAAAAACAAGCATCTTCTAACAAAGCTTAGGTTTGAGTTCAGTAGATGCTATACTATGCTTTTAGGTTATTGCAATTCATATTCCTTTCTTCCATGTCATGATAACCTGGACACTTAGTGAAAATTGTTAATTTAAAATATTAGATAATTTGTAAGAATAAATCCTAATATATCTGATTCAGTAATGCTTCTTCAGGTATTTTGGAGTTATTGTTATTATTATTATTGTTTTGCTTTTTTTAGGAATGATCACTAAGGAGTTTAAGCAATGCCCCCAGTTCTTCACTTTACTACTAGGTATTACTCGATGGTGTTGAGACAGGTGGAAGTGGCCACACAGCTGTGAAGTATGGGCATGTCAGTTTTGTTCAGAGTATCAGGTGATTGGGGTGCACAGTGTTTGCAGCAAGTGTTCCTTGCCTTTGGAGAGTTACCATGTAAAGACAGGATAACTAGAGCCAGACTTTCTGCTAAGGTATAGCTTGCTGCAGAAGTGCTGGACTAGAGTTCTCTTGAACTGGGAGACTTGGATAGACTGGAATATGTTGTAAAATAACAGCTCACTGTACATGTAGACTTTTTATTAAATTCTTGAACTGTTTTGAGGGGTTGGCTGTGTTCTGCAGGTAGGGTCTTACAGGTAAAGCACCAGAGTCCTACATTTGAACTGAAAGAGCAGCAGATGCATATCACAACTCTAGTTAGTCTATTGCTTTATTTTGCTCCTCTTTTTTCCCTTTTTTTCTTGGCTTGTAGTTCTGTGAAACAGCTTGTAGTTACAAAATTCTGTAACATGAGAGTTCAGAGGTTCCACTTTAACAAATACAAGCCATTTTATGATTATTTTTTTAATGAAGGATCCTGTTACATTGATTCATTGACATTGTCTTATATAAAACAGCAGTTTGAAAAAAATACTAGCAAAATAAAGCATCAGACACAGCGCCCTAGGGAACGTCAGATGTTACTTGTTGTGTCTCTGTAACAGAACCTTCAGGGCTCGCCAACTGTTCCCTACCTCTGAGGTTTTATTTAAGCTGCTTTAGGGCATGTTTATTTCTAGCAAATCAGAACAATTAGCATAACAAAATGCCTGATTCTCTGTACTGAAAGCTTTTGAAGTCGGTACAAGTTGACCCACTAGTCACCCCTGTCTGCTTCATTGTGAAAACTAGTACATGAGTCCAATTTATGAGACATATGGGAAAGACTTTCTTTTCTAAGTTGATTCATAAAGTTGATTTGTAAAGCTGACGGGCATTTCAGCAAATATGAGCAACTTAGAACTTTAGTTACAGGATGAAGTTTTAAATAAAATGATGGGGGAAAGCATGAATCATTTAACAAGTATTCATTTGATTTCAGCAATGGAAAGTCATTAGACAGCTACTGCATCAGCAAAGGAAANGGGGGGGGGTTCAGCTGTGGCAGCGGAGTGAGCATGTCCCACTGGCTTCTGTGGCCAGCCCAGTTCCACTTTCCTGGGGCACTACCTTTCCCCGCCTGTAGCCATGGAAACAGTAACACGCGCCTGCGGGGGGGTCAGTTCCCCAGCTGCGCTCAGAGTAACAGGGGACAGTGTAACTTATGGCCCTTCCCGTGGGGCCGGGCCAGCACCACCCCATGGGGAGCTCCAGCGCCACCCCTCGGTGGAGCAGAGGCACTGCGCATGCCTGAGCCGCAAAAATTCGCAAATGGTGGAATCAAAACTGTGATAAATTCACACCACAAATGCACGGGATTGTAATGCAGAGGTCGCAATAGAGAGGGGATTCACTGTATTTACTTGCATGACTTGGGTTTTTTTTATGAAATCTATTCACTTGCTTTTGACATTCATCTCAAATAAAAGGAAAACCAGACTGTGCTGCATTAAAGAAGAGCATATTTGGTATGTCCCCTCTAGAGCAGGTGAGAGGTCTGAGTTGGAAGGGACCTTTAAAGGTCATCTAGTCCAACCCCGCAGCAATGAGCTGGGACATCTTCAACAATATCAGGTTGCTCAGAACCCCATCCAACCTGACCTTGAATGTTTCCAGGAATGAGACATTTATCACCTCTCTGGGCAACCTATGCCAGTGTTTCATCACTCATATTGTAAAAAATTCCTTCCTTATAGCTAGTCTCAATCTACCCTCTTTTGGTTTAAAACCATTACTCTTTATCATAACAGGCTATACAGTTTTCCCAATCTTTCTTACAAGCCCACTTTAAGTACTTGAAGGCTGCTCTAAGGTGCCCTTGGAGTCTTCTTTCTCCAGGCTGAACAACCTCAATCCTCTCAGCCTGTCTTTGCTGGAGAGGTGTTCCAGCCTTCTAATCAGGTCCATCAGGTACATGTCTTTTCTGTGCAGGGAGGCATTGAGGGAACTGAGCCTGTTCAGTTTGCCAGAAGGGGACTAAAGGCTGATCTAATAGCAGCCTGCACCTACTTGAAGGTAACAGAAAAGCTGTGGAGTCCAACTCTTCTTTCCATTGGCAGATGGTAAAACCTGCATCTCGGAAAGTTCAGAGTGGACATTAAGAAAAATTTCTAGTGCTGCGTTATAACAAGTGTTACCCAAGGATGCTGTACTTTTCCCTTTCCTGGAGGTTTTGAAAGTTCTGCAAGATAAACCTGCAGCTGACCTAGTGCCACAGGTTCGTGAAATAATTTCATTTGGTGGCGACCTCCAGGGTTCATCTGGTCTTGACTTTTCTCAAAGCAGATCCAACAAGAGCAGGCTACTGAGGGTCTTACTATGTTTTGAATGTGTCCAAGGGTGGAGAACCCAACGACTCGCAGCAATGTGTGCTAGTATGTATTTCACTGTCCTGATAGTGATTTTTTCACCTATATGTATAAACATAATTCCCTGTGTGCCAGCTTGTCTGTCAACTCATACTATCACTGTGTATTTCTGAGATAAGTCTGACTTTAGCTTCTCTATACCTTGGCTATATACCTTAAAGAGTTGTTGACAGCACGTGTCCCCTTAGTGTTGTTATTTTAAAGCTGAACAAGCCCAATTCTCTTAGCTGTTCTCCTCTTCTGTCTTGCAGCAGCCCTCTAACTACCTTGGTAGCCTTCCACTGAACATACTCTGGGATATCAGTGTCTGTCCTGTGCTGGGAAGCCCCAGATGGGGCGCAGTATTCTAAATGCAGCCCCATCAATGTGGAACAGAGGGTAAGAATGTCCTCCCTCTACCTAATGGCTACAAGTTTGATAATGTGGCCCATGATATAGTTGGCCTTGGTTGCCACAAAGGCACTTTGCTAACTTGTGCACAACTTGGATTGGATTGTGATAGTCCCAATTTTGTCAGAGAAGTAACTTCAGCAAACCCTTTTTAAAACATGCAGCCTCTGTCTTAGGCTGTAGAGAGTTGTTATCTAAGACTAAATTTCAGAAGTGCTCTTACTGCTACACCTGATTGAGGTGACACAGTCAGGCCTTCAGGGATGAATGCTTTTAGATAGCACAGGATAAGTAGTAGCATTGTTCTGTGTTTGTTGTGTTTGGCAGATTTTTTAGTACCACTACTTTGCAATTCCTTGCGCTTCTGAATGCCAGAGAACCTGAAAACTGTGGAAGAAATTACGTAGTTCCTCCTGGAACAAGCCTGTCCAATATTCCATTTCTCATATCTGATGTGGAAAATTTTCTCACTCAATGTGAGCAGGATAAAGTTCATTAAGGTTTTTATAGATCAGCTGATTAAAAGTTATACTTTCTATAAAGAAAGAGCATCTCTGTGGCTTGATGAAAGTATGTCCATATATAAACTAATTTTTTCTTATTTTGTTAAGGTGTTTCAATATCACAAAGTTAACAGCAGAAAACAGCATATTGAGTGATTTAGTTAATCTCTTGCTAGATGATCTGTCCCAGCACGGCTGTGCTGTTGTTCTGTACTTCATCCAGGTTAGTTTTGAATGAATAGCAGATTGTGTTTAGGAGATCACGGTCTGGATGCTTCAGAAGTGCTTGACTCTTGACCCCACTGATTTTTGCTAGGAATTAGAAAGAATTATAAAAATTTGACATGAAGAAAGAAAAAGACGGTCATATACTAACTTTGTATTCTGATATTGTGGATTATTTAACCTAGCTCATCTAGTAGGTCTGCTGTACAAGTCAAAGATAGCATGATTTTCATTCTTTGAACCAGAAGACCTTTCAGTGTACCTGTCCTTGACTTGAAAAACTTTAGCTGCACTGTGACCTATGTAAGGGGATAAGAGATATCACCTTACTCCACAAATGAACAGTCTGTAGCACAGAATGGAAAATAGTCTTCAAGAAATTACAGTTTGGCTGCCTGTGTGGTGAAATAAATGTGGGTATAACCTTAATTACAGCACAAAATCTAGCACAGCAGGGTTTTATGCCTGTGATTGCTGCTCACGGGACAGTCTGACTGTGTTTCCCTTTCATTAGCTCATGTAAAATCATCAGGAACCTTCCTTCAGTCTTCTTTTTGTGTGTTTGCTTTTGGGAATCAGGGTATGACAGAATTCACATTTGGCAGGGACATTCTGTCAGATCAAAAGGGTCCAGCTGGGAAGATAAAGGTCAAAGGAAATGATCAAATATGTAGATTTAGTTAGGGCAATTTGAGTGCTCACTGATGGTGAGGGAGAGAAGGTCATCGGTATTGCTTGACTCCTGCCTTGGTTGGGGTCATATCAGTTTGTCTGATACAAAAGCATTTGCAGTACAGGGAATTAAACTGTGTGGAACAGGAACAGAAATAGAAAGAATATTTTAAAAGCAGAGAGAGCAGCAAAGGTCAGCTTGACTCTGCACCTAAATTTGGCAGCTGGAGGCAGGGCTCAGTCTGCCAGACATCTGAAGAACTCATTTGTTTGCGGAGTTACCTGAGCTTTTGATTGACAGTGTTACCTGATGCATTCCTTTGCTGTTTGTGTTCACTTTCAATGCACAGCCTGCTATTTTTACACTTTTGAACGCAGATGCAATGTTCTGTGATTTAATAATAAGAGATTAATGGAAGCTTTAAATAAAATTAAGAAAAAACCAATCTGCTTAACAGGACAAAAAAAAAGCATTACAGTGTATGTTATTTCTAACTTGTCTTCAGCCGAGAATTCACTATAAAAATTTCTGAAGTCTGAAATATATCTGTGGATAGTAGATGGTAAAGATTTTCATCAATGTTTATGTGTTTCTTTTAAAGGTCAAGAAATGTCATAAGAAAAGATTGAAAGCACTTCATATAAATAATTTCTGGAATATATCCAAGACAAGTGGCTTTTATCTCCTGGCTTTTTTTTGTTTGGTTGGGGTTTTTTTAAGAGCTGTAGAAAGTAATGCCTACATTTTTCTCTACACCAGGAATTTGGGGAGAGGCTAAAAACAGATACATGAAGGACCTGGTGACACACATCAGTTTGATTTTATGCCTTCATGATAAAGGGGTTCTTCTCATCTCTCACTAGAGACTACAAGATGACACCAACTGGTTGGCTAGCTTGAGGATGTTATTGAGGATGTTATTGAGGATAACCAAACCATGTTTTAGAGCCTCTGATATTCATTGTAATACGTATTGGGTAATTAAAAACACAAGCCCTGGTGGTGTTTGAAATTTTCATTCTTGGAATACAGTATGTCCCCAGTGCATCGCGATCTCACCATTGCGACCCCGGCGATTTGCGATATAAATTCCCCGCAGTCCGGTTTCAGGCAATTGCGAGGTTCCGTGGCTGGCGCATGCACAAATGCCTCTGCTTTGCCGAGGGGCGGTGCC
>WEKX01016808.1:0-12334 GCA_013390025.1 Pitta sordida | reverse complement strand
GCAGATGCAGAAGCGACAGCATGGCTGAAGACAAGTCTAGGGATTCTCGGGGGGGGGGCCCCGAGGCAGACAGGGTGCAGAAATGCTTCTCTTTCCTCCCGTGGGAGGAGTCGAAGAGGCTCCCCAGTGCTCCTGATTGGGGGTGGAGCAATGGGCGTGGCCTGCGTGCATATTAATGACCTGCACGTATTTGCGAGTTTGACGTTCCGCGACGCCTGTACGCTGTCCCGTTCCTCACGAAGGACGGGGTATAACCGTAATATCTGTAAAGGTGACACAATCATATGTGAGTTAGAGAGGATGGGAAAAACAGAGAGAGAAGGAACAGATTAATTAAGTGAAGTTAGTAGAAACCAACACCTATACCCGTTTTCTTCTCTCTGACTCAAAGCTAATAGAAAATACTGTTTGTATTTAGGCTTTTTTTACCATCTGGTATTCTTTTTTTCTTTCTTTTTAATATCAGATTCTTCTAAGTAGTAAAATTTGACAGATGACAAGGAAACTTCCATTTGAGAAAACTCATTGTGCAGAGTGCTTCCTTCCATCAGTGACCTGATGCTCTCAGGAGGGCCAGCCTCTGTCTGCACCAGTTAACATGCTGGCCCAAGATCATAGATCTGATCACATTCTCCTAGTCTGGACAAGGGCCAGACTGTGCTCTCAGATACTAATCCACTCAGCATCCAAGCTCTCTGCTTCCCTGGCTCTGTGTGCTGCAGAGTGCCCGTCCTTACCCTCCACCATGGCCTCTTTTCCTGGGTACAAGGGTTGCCTTCCTTCGTGGCTCATGAAGTCTTAACAGTTCAGCCTCAGGCTTTCCCTGGCCTCCAGCTCTGGAGGCTACATAGGTGGCCATTTAGGGCATGTGCTAGTCATGAGTGAGCAGCCTCTCTTTGGGCTGTTACCAGAAGTACGTGTACGTGATTAGGCACAGTTAGTACATGTAACAGTAATACATGTACAATTTTGTTGGAACAATTCCTTACCTGGATTTCCCTTCTGGTATTTAACTGTGTTCATGCATTTATTTATTTTCTTGATTCTCCAGGCATATTGCCTTCCTTAAGCTGCCTGTTTCTGGTCAGTATCCAGCCAGCAGAGGCAGTGCATACTTAGGCAGTTTTGCCATTATACCAGTGTCCTTTCAGGAGTGCTCTGAATGAAAATGATTTTACAAATCTACATCTTTCTCTGAAACTAAATTGAGAATAAATTCTATGGGTTTCAACTCCTTTTTTCATAGCAGAAAGTCTGAATCACAAGGGCAGTATGAGTATTTGATAGATATATTACCTTGGAACCTTGATTTTTGACTTTTCAGAGCTTTTATTTTGAAGAAAAAATGATCGCTTTGCAGCCAAACTAAACCATTCAGCAAAACCCAAGGGATCCCAGGCTTAGAAAGTGAACCACAAATTGGCTTCTAGACTATGGTTCTGTTTGCTCCACCTGGGACATTGGAGAGAAAGGCAAAGAAGGGAGGATATAGATTTAGCAAAACTGGCCATTAAGGTTAATGAATCTTCTAATGTATGAAGGAATATCTGTCAGACTTTAGAAAGGCATGAGCCCCAGAATACACCTTTTATCTTGAAAGCATTTGCAGGTATAACAAATATGTCCTTTACATAGCTTGAATTTTCCATAAAAGAGAAAGAGAGTGGAAAAGCAGCAGATGAAGTTTCCTCCTCCAATCCTGTCCCTGTCCCAATACTTCTAGCTGTCTGTTCTGGTGCTTCTGCTGGTAAAGAGTAATTTAGAGTTTGTAAGAGGTTCTTCAGTGCTCACCTTAGGAGAGCTGGTGCGTGGTGGCAACTTCCCTTAATAAGTAGAAACAAAGATCCACTAACTGGTGTGGGATCACACAGTATTCATACAAAGTGATAAAGCTCTCACATTTACAAGTATTCAACTGTTTTCTGCTCTCTAGTTAGAAAAATTATCTTCAAGAAAGTGCTTCTATTTATAAGTTCCAGAAGAATACTGAGGCAGTCAGCTGCTTGCTTCCCTTACCATTTGCAGTGCTACGGTATACAAATTATAACTTTGTAATTGTGACTCCTTCTTTGAGTACTCTGAAAAATTGTAGCCTAATTAAATAATTGTGGTGGTTGTTTGTTTTTTTAAATACATATTTGCAGCTGAGAGTTTCAAGGAAACCCAGATGGTAAAGATAAAGGAAGAACCAATGGAAGTTGACATTCATGACTCACAGGCTTCAGTGTCACCCAGCCAACCCAGCCAAAATGTTGGCTACAGCACTTTACTAGGGCGAGACATTAGTGAACGGATACAGAAGGCACCAGAAGGCCGTGTGCTCCCAGAAAGAAATCTATTCAGCCAAGATATATCAGTGAAGATGGCATCTGAGCTGCTCTTCCAGTTATCAGGTAAAAGCAGCGGAACTAGTCAATAGCTGAATTTAAAGAACAAAACAAGAATTTTGTAAAACTGTTAAGGTGCTGTCAATGTACAAGTTCACTACAGCTGAGTACAGTTAGAGCCCTCCTACCCTCACATTTAAAACCAAAAGCCTTGCCCAGTGTCCCCCATAGTTAGCATATGCTTTAAAGCACAGTGACCATCATGTCAGGGTCACAGTATTTGAACTGAATTGGAAAAGCCAGAGCTCAACTCCTTTATTTTTGAAGCTAATGACATAATTTGTGATGGCTGGTTTGATCCAGGCTTCGGGGTATAGGGAAACATATGGAGGGTAGTTTCTGGCCTAAATGGCCAGTGGCTGCAGCAGGCAGTGCTCCTGGGTCTGTACTGTCTAATTCTCTTGACAAAGAAGATGAACCTCAGCTATCACACAAAGACAATGTGTGTTTAATGAACACTTGTATTGCACACTTTGCATGGAGCACTAACACCAACATTTGATACTGAAAAAATGTGTCAGGTGTTAGTTTACATAAAGTCATGCCTGTTCTGTAATCATGCTGAAACCATTTACCCTAAATTACCCTGTTATCTGAAAGCATTAAAATAGTTCTGCTGAATAAAATCTGATAGGGAATATATGATATGTGCTAATCACAGGAAAACATATGTGTGTGTTCCTCTGCAGAAAAGGTGAGCAAAGAGCACAACCACAATAAAGACAACACCATCAGAACCACAGCCAGGTAAGTACTGCCCACTATTATCTGCAAAGCTGTACTCAAATGTGTCTGTCTCCTGCAAATCTGACCTGATATTATAAATGTAAGATATTTTCATGATAAATGTAACCTGCATCTGAAAAATTGCAACTATAGGTCTAACTGCTTAAAGCCCTTTGGGCCAAAATGACTGTTCTCTTCAGATCAAGTATTCACATTTTAAGAATTATTTATTGCATTTTTTTCAACAAAAACTGAAACTTAAAAGAAACTGCATGATATATGAGGGCACACCAGGCTGACAACTGGATTTTAAGATGTGGACCAACATAGGAAGTGATTCTGATTGCCTTTGATTGTCTTCTGTCCAACTTGATTTCTTTAGAAAAATTTCAGTTTAATATTTCTGTGATCTCAATACATTCTAGAGATGAATTTTTAAAAGTCAGACTGTAAGACAGTGCTAACAAAACATTTGCAAAAGACTGTGGTCACATTAATATAATTTAAAATACCCAGGAATTTAGAACATGATCCAATTGTAGCATGTGCTGTTAAAGAAATGTGCACTTAACAGTATCATGGCTGAGAACAAGCCCAAGAGTTATTTACATGTATGGGATCTGGAAGGTAGGTGTCCCTATGGGAAAATTCAAAGCCCTTATCCAATAAATGGCAGCTGAAGTTGATAAAGACTTAGATGCCCATGGTGAGGAGCAGTCAGGAATTGGCAAGGTTACGTTTATTTCCTACCTGAAACCTCGCTAATTGTTGTGGATGGGTTGGAGACTGACTACACTGAAGTGATGAAGAATTCCTTCAAAGATAGAGTAAGCCTTTCTGTGCCTCTGCAGCCCTTCTATAGAAGTTCTCAGTGTTCAGAGTGTTCTCTGAAATGTATTGTTCTTAAATTTCTGGGTCTATTCCATTCATTTGTGGTAGCTGTAATAAATAAATAATTCATTTTTAATAAACTGACCAGCTCAGTAAATGTACATTAGGGACTTCTTTACGTTACAACTGGAAAGATAATTAAATTGAGCATATAGCTTCTGGTTACAGTGAATGCTTCCCATATTTGCTAGTTTGGGAATTTGTGGGATATGCAGCTTGCATAGCCTTTCATTGACTACTTAATAGCATAAGCTTGAGATACAAATGGAGATAAATGCACATATTGTCCAACTGCTCATTAACCATCCAGTGTACATTGCAGGGAGGGGGTGACAAATGGCTGAAAATAGATTTCAGTGTCTTGTGATGTTACCAGCCGGACTGGTGTGAGAATCCAGAGCTGCTTTTGGATCTATCAAAGATAATGCAAATTGGAAAGGTTGAGGACAGTTCAAAGATAACTTGCCCTTCTTCTGGTTGCCAACTTTTAAGAGAGCAGCAGAGTTAGCCCGTGTCAAAGAATGTTTTACTGAAAATGTCCTTATAATGGCTGCTATCTATCAGGGCAAGAAATGCTGAGTACCTGGCTCAATTTTTCCAGGTGCTTTTCTTATCTTGCCTGTTTATCAACAGAAGAAGACATGAATGAGGAGAGCTTCTAAAGGGAAGTGAGTCAGTCTATTTTCTGTGAGTTCAAACAGACTGACTTGAAAGACCTTGCCAAAAAAAACCCCCACCCAAAATCAAACAGCTGGAAGTCTTTACTGGTAAGGGTATAACGCCTTCTCAAAAATAGAATGTGATGGAGCAGCCAGTGGAGGATAGAGGCACTTGGACTGCATTAAGAAAACATGTGGTGTTGCAGTTTGGCTCACCAACCCACATCTGGAGTAATGACAGGCATTTGAATCACAATTGCTATTTGAAATTTGCTGACAGCTGCAGAGAGCCAAGATGAGGTCAGTGTTGTCCACCAGTGAGCAACTGGGGAGCAGAAAGATTAATCTGTCATTGGTGAGTCTTAAATCAGCAAAGCCCAGCAAGATGGGGTACACAAGCACTTTTTTGCTGTCTTGTTCCATATTAACATTTCTAACTGTCACCTACCTGTTGCTGTTCCTCCTGTGAGTATTCCTGGACTTTGCCAGCATATACTTCCATATGACTTTGCTCAAGCAGCTGAAACTGGCAAGGATTCCTCACAGTTCAGTGGCTGCGTGAGATGGTAGAGCCTGCCATCTGTGATAAGAAGACAAAGTGGAGAAGCAAAAGTGATCTGGAAGTGAGTACACCAGTATAAGGTGCCAAGACAAGTTTCTTTCATCTAGAGGACTATGCAGCCATGAAACTGGAAAAGTGCAGCCAGATTAATCTTCATCAGAAAGGACTTTGCACAGTAATAGAGAACAATTTATGTTATTTCTTACTTTGAAGCGGCAGCTCCTCCCTCCATACTTTACACTGGGAATTGGAGGACTTATCTTCTGAAATAGGAATAATAACAGGGCCAACACTGAAGGGATTCAGCTGCCATTCTAGAGGAAGGCAGAAATGCGGTATCCAAGGATGGTTCTGTAATTAACCAGAGGCCGATGGCGGAGACGGAAATCCTTGGGATATGCCATGATGCAACCTTCAACAGCAAGCTGCTCATGTTGTATGGCCTGGCCTGAAACAGATAAGCCCTGCATCACCCATTTTGCCTAGAACCAGCAATAAGCAATGTCCCAGTGACTGATTCTAAGGCACAAGCAGCACAGCCAACATGGAAACCTGAGTGGATTACAAGATTTTGAAGAGTTGCAATAGTAATAAAAACATTTTTATTGATGTTTTTCTTTCAAATCGTTATTAAACCAGTGAGAGGAATGTTGCAATAAATCATGCCCTATTTTTATACAGTGTCAGTCTGTTTCATATTATGTCGCCCCTGAGTGGGAGTGTGAGTCTTGGAAGAAGTTAAATTTTGCACATATGGGTTGGAGCCGTTCTGTCCTGGTCACTTGTTTCCTTCAGTATTATGAATTGTTCAGCTATCAACATACACTGAACTGTTCAGGTTTGGGGCAACTTCATGCCTCACACTTCAGCCTAATGTTTACAGTTATGTTCAAAGTTTTGTAGAAACACAAAAATATCCCACTAACTGTCACATATGGAACAGAACAAAATTAATAACGTCAAAGAAACCTTAGTGAGAAAGGAAACAATGTGATTGCCAAAGTGTCTCATGATCAAGTTAACTAATTATCAACAAGTTTCCCAAAGGCAGAAGATATCTGACTGAGAATACAAGTGACTCAGTGGAGAGGACCTTGTTCACACTGCAGAAAAACTGCACAAGGGAAAACATAGGCAAGTCCATTATTTAGACAGACACCTTGGCTTTCTGTGCTGGTGGGGCCAACTTGGTTGCTGCTGCTGGCACATACTTTAAAAGTCTGAACTACCCGCTGTGTAATGCTTTGTAAAACCTCAGAGTACTTTCTTTACTCTGACAAAGTTCTTAGATCTTATTACTGAATAAGAGCAGGCTGCAGAAATTATCTGCCCTCCTGTCCTGCAGATTTAAAACATTTACGATACATCAGCCTGATAAGGATTCTCAGTCTGAGATCAGATTTAAGGTAATCTCACTTTGCTTAGAAGAAATGGATAGTTTGCATGCAGATGGAAAACACTGCCTTAGGAAACAGTTCTTCAAGAAAGACTGTAGTTTTCCATTTTGAATTTTTTTGATGTACCTCTTACTGATGTCTGTCTGTACTGTAGGACATGAAATTCTCATTTCTGCTACAGGCTTTAACTGAGCAGAAAACAAATACTTTGACAGAAATGCCATTTCACTATTGAAATTAATGTTAAATAAAAGACTGTTAAATAAAACCAAAACATTATATGCTTTTTGGAATCAAGTAGCCGATAATTTCTGTACTTAATACTCTTTGGAATATACCCATTCGTTTAGCTTATATAAATTGTTTACTCCTTTAAGAATCAAACTCACAGTGTTAATTTTGTTCATGGAATGTCATGTCAGAAGAGAACTATTTAGAATATTAACCTAAAATTTGAAAAGTTTTGTTTTAAAAATAACTACTGCATGCCTCAGATTATTAAATAGTATTTTTTATCTTTCCCAATTGTCCTCTCCAGATATGAGAACAGAATTCAATTTTTTGAAGTGTTACTTTTAATTATCCATATTGCATTGTGATATAGCAATTTTAAGATGTGGAAATATAGTTAACAGTCTTTTGTGAGGACTTCAGTTTTCACTCCGAGATGCAATTTTACCATGCTGCTTCTCCACAGCTTGCCTCATGGTCTGCCTATTTTTCAGCATGAATGCTGTGAATGAAACAGTGCTTTTAAAAAGATTGTATTTCATATAATATTAAGATGCTCAGATCAAAAATCGTATTTACTTCTCCTGTTAACTGCTGTTTTCTTTAAAAAAAGGCATCTTATTTTTCCCTATAGCCCTTTCTTTTCTGAAGACACATTTAGACAATCACCATTCACTTCCAACTCAAAAGATCTCCTGACTAATGAAACTACTCTTCATGGAAGGACATCTGCACCAGGTCAGACCCCTTGTTATTTCGTTGCTTCCAGTTAATATATTCTTTTTAACATTTTCTTACTGTCAATTCCACCACCTGACCAATGCTCTTTAAATGTAGTTAGCTTGTCAAGGGGCAACAATCTCTCCATAATAATAAGTGCTTATTATTAAGAAGAAAAAGAAAAAAGTCTAAGACTGCTGAACCATTTGTACTAATAGTCTTTAGGTTACTATTTCTATGAAGTGTGCAGTAGTGTCTCTGACAGATTAAACTCAGCAGTATCAACAGAGGTGGGGGGTTTGTGTGTGTGTATATCCCACATGTGAAGGAACAGCACTGATTGCTGATTAATTACTGTCTGCTGTTCTCCCGCTCCTGGTCATTCCATCTCCACCTCTGAGTACAGATGAAATGTTTGCAGTACATGTACTGGGCTGGCTGAGCTTGGAAATACAATTTTCCTGGCGTTAACAGTAATTTAGAACCTTTCTGGAAGGATGTGGAGTTATTTGACTGTACTGAAAAGCCTCAGTATTTGCAGGTATATTCCCATGGATCTTCTGAACTAGTTGGCAGGCATTTCATGTCCAGATATAACTTGGGTTATATGTATTCTGCATTAAAATGGAAAATATAAGCACGTAACAATACCATTCAAGGTCGCACTGAACACAGGCAAAAACTTGATACGTGCCTTTACTGTCCTGTTGCAAAATGACTCGTTTGCTAGTTCACTGCTATCTGTTCTTAAATTAATAGCTGTTGGGTTCTAAAGGTCAGTAATTACACAGTCAGCCATAGGGGGGGTTATTCACCTTTTCTTAGCAATCAATAAAGTTTGGGGCACGTTACTGCTAATTTTCTGCTATAGACTGTCATTTAATTTACAACTTAACAGACCCTTCATTTTTTTTAATGCTTGAATAGTCATTTGACAGCTTGTGAAGTGGCAGATGAGGGTAAGAGCTAGATGCTGTCTAAGAGTAAATATGCATGGCAAGAAGAAAAAAAATTTTAGCATAAGAACAGGGGTCTTCAGGCTTAGCTGCAGGTGCAGTTTTGTAAGGAAGTAGTGGGTTTTGTAAGTCTGGGTGAGGAGAACAAGATCAGGTGTGGTGCTTTTAAGTATTAAAATGTAAACTAGGTTAGCACCTCAATCCTGGCTTTTGACCTTGGTATAACATGGAATATTCATATGGCCAGATGAAAGATGAGAACTCAAAGACTGCTCAGGCAATGCTCAATACCTCAGAGGACATGGCCTCTAGCAGCAATAGTCTTACATCATACCAAGATGAATGCAATTTTAATTCTCTCTAAGACTTCATTTTAAGTGAGGCCACTCAAATGTGCATGGGTTTTGGTGACATGTTTCATCTGCTGCTTAAAAGATGTAAAATATCTAGTTGGTTAAATCATCCTGGAACGTTAGAACAGCTTCTGAGGAACTGGAGTTTTGTATGCTTATGCTGCTCCATAATCTGTTCTATGGAATAGAAGTACTACCTTGATAGGTCTGCGTATTATAATACATATTGCTCTGTGGTTATGAGACTCTGATATATAATAGCAGCATGTATATTGAAAATTTTTTAAATGTCAGTTTCTGCTGCACTTTTATTTTTGGAACAACACTGTCATTCCAAATGCGTGGGTTTTTTTTCTCAGCTTCATAACAAATTCTTGGACCTGAAGTGCAACTATAACTATGATATAACTATGATATTCATGTAAAAAAACAGCAGAATACACACAGGTAAATTTCCTACTAGTTTCAGCATCACAAGAAGAAATAGCCTATATAATGCTATGGGTAGCTCAGAAGAAACTTTATCCTTTCAAACACCAGCATAAAGAAAAAGTAACAAACCATTGTAAAAGACCTTACAGAAAACGCTGTGAAAATGTGTATGTGGTCTCCCATGGAAAAATGCTTCCATTTGAGATTGGTTTTGGGTTACTTCATCCCTGAAACAGGATAGTAAGGAGAAGAAAAGAACAGCACAAAAAATGACAGGAAATTCCAAGTCCAGTGTCACCTTCAAGTCATCAACTAAAATCTAAGGAGATTAACTGCTAATGGCCAGGAGTGTTCATTAAGCAGTGCCCATGTCAAACAGTGTGGCTCTGTGCTCCTGTCACCACATCCAGCAGAGTGTGGTGAACAAGCTTGGGCTCTGAGCTGCTGCTCCATGCTGGCTCTGTGACCAGGCTTGACTCAGACAGGCAGAGTGGCACAGGAAAGCCTGTGCTGTCACTTGGTCTGGGTGGCCTTGGTGGTGCTTCTTTTCAAGCGAGCACCAAAATGGGTGATTGTATCCCCAGGCTCCTGCCAACCTTCTGTCCTGTAGACTTTTTGGCACCCTGGGAAAAGTGACAGGAACATAGGACAGTAAGATATTTCATGTGTCATAAGTCTTTGCTGTAACAGGTAACATTATGCGATCTTATTCATTACCAAGCTCTGTCTTAAACCCTGTTGTCCTTATTATTTGTATGGGGATGCTGCTACAGAAGCTCCCCCTTTGAAGAGCTGGGACCATTCTCTTTTCAGCCTGAATTTATACACAGCAAGTTCTACTTTTGTCGTTTCACCAGTGCTGTCCTTCAACTTTGATAATTGTCCCTTGTGATATTCTCCATCTGATGTGCCATCTTACATTCCTCTACTCCTGTCTTCATTTTGGACAAGTAAGCCAGCCAGTGTCTTTTAGTCTCTTTTAGTATAGCTTTTTTCTGCCTCTGTTTGGGGACATTAATTTCTGCAAATATGATTAGTCAGCATATGCCCTTTTATAGGAGGTTTTAACAATGGCTTTTCCAGAGACATGCAATTTTCTATATGTATATTAGAAGTGTCTCTCCTGATTAATCACAGTGTTTGTAACTAGAACATGCTGGTGCTCTTGCTAATGAAATGTAACATGTTTTTCTCTTCCTTTATAACTTTAGTGGATGATTTCAGCATGCAACAGATACCCTTGTTCCTACATTCTGGGCATATTTCTTTGTAATTTGAATTGTTTCCTTTGTTGCTCTATCTCTCAAGATTATTTCTTTAGTACTCTGAAATTTCTACGTGTTGATATTGCTTTCATTAATGCAATTCTGGTTTGTTGTTTTTGTGTATGTGTTGAAGCTATTAAAGAGGATTTTTGAGTAGAGTGGGTACAAAGTTCAGTCCTTGAGACTTAAGCTAAGTGGCCTCCTCAGCGCAAACCACTTCTCTACATAGCTAGTTTATAAGAAAATTATATTTAAATGGAAAAGCACTCTTTGTAGGGCATTAAGTATCTAAGATCCCCAAGGAGTACAGAATAATTAGAAAATATTATTAAAAGATGTGTGAAAGCAACGCAGTGATCAGGGCATTTAGTGGAGGAAAAAAACCCTAAATAATTAATGATATAGCAATGGATTTGGCCTGAAATAAAGGTGAAGTATTCCTGATCAGCAGCAGTATCAGAGGCAGGAAATTCAATTCTCATGTGGAAGCTTTTAGGTCTGGTACTAGAGGAAATAACAATGAAATCTCCAACAGCTGTCAGAAGAGGACTCATCAGACCCACAGAAGTCACAGTATCTCCCTGATAATCTGGGTGAATTCCTAGTACTCTGAGAAGGGAAGAAAGTAGTTTCCTATACTATATATGTAGTACAAACTTATTAAATGGATATGGAGAGTTGCTTCCTTTTTAAGGTATTTTGTATGTTAATAACCATATTATTTTTATTATATTACACTTTTCTTTATTAACATTACTGTCCAAATAAGATAATTTTTACTCAAAAATGGAAATAATTTTGATGTCCACATTCATCAAACACGCTATGGTCCAAAATCACCATAGTCATATCAAAAAAATTCAATAATTTCAGCTGTCCCCTGTAAGAATAGTAAAATGGCCTTTTTTACCCTAGCAAAAGTGAGGGACAAGAAATTAAAATATTCATTTCAAACCATCACTTTAAAAAGACATTTTTATCTTCTGTTTTATAAGACTCTTCTTTTGACAGAATAGTTTAGTTTTATGTCAGACTATATAGTTCAGTTCAGATCACTAGAAAAATTGAAAACCTGATCTTATGCTGGTGTTCCTGACCCTTAGCCAATCTTTAATGTGTTTTAATAGTTTTCCACTATCTCATTGACTCATTCTGGAAATCAAACCTGCCTTCATGAAATCAAGATGAGTGATATTCCCTATTCCTTTTCTGTCCAGTTCATTAATATTGGTGCAAACTTTAGCCATGGGTTTTGGGGAATATTTTTTTCTCCATGTGTATCTGTGTCATATAGTAATATTTCATTATTTTCTCTCCTGTTCACCAAGGATCTGTTATTCTCCTTCATTTACATTGATAGCACCAAATATTGAAACAATCCTATCTGTAGAGGATTTAATTAAAATACAACAGCTTTTTGTGAAAAGTTACTACTAATTGCAAAGCTGTAATTTTGATGGTACTAAATGAATTTCACATGGCTAAAATAAACTTCTGGAACTGGAGGATTGTAGGGTTTGGGGAGATGGGGTCCATGAATAGTCCTGGCTTATTAAATTAGCTAGATTTACTGGTGGTGTTTCAATGAAATAAAGCCAGTTAAGCTTCTGTATTCTAGTAACTTTTGGAAATGCATCAGATCCTCTTCTGTCATGTGTGTCCACCGTCTTTACTGACCTGTAAGATGACAGGCCATACTTCCTCTTCAGAAATGTCCAGAATCAGTAGCATGGTCACAGAATCACAGAATATTCT
>WEKX01016806.1:1226-21822 GCA_013390025.1 Pitta sordida | reverse complement strand
GCCAGGAGGAGGTTTCTGTTCCCTCACCCTCTGGGACCATAGTGGCAGTGCTGCCTTGCTGCCTCTTCTGGCACCGGTGGATGTTAAAGGGAAAGAAACTTCAATATCGAAGTCCCCGCCCCGCCATAAGCACAGGGGGTGTCTCAGTGTTGCAAAGTTAAGGTTTTTCCAGGCTCCAAGAATGCTGACCAGAGCTCAGGGACACCCCTTCCCCGCTGTGGTGGCAGCGCAAGCACGCACGGACAGGGCGAGCACGCGTGGGATGGTGCTAGCAGCGGGGTCGGGTCGGGCCAGGCTGGGGGGGAGCTGCAGCGCGGAGTTTGTGCTGGGAGCACACATGGTCACCACAGCTGCTCAGAAAGAGTTCCCTTTGCTTGCTTGTGCCGAGAGAGACAAGGGGAAGGAGCAGAGAATTGTCCGCAGAGCTCCAGAGTTCAGGGGGCTGGAGCAATGGGCGTGGCCTGCATACATATTAACGACCTGCAGTTCTTTGCGAGATTAATGTTTTGTGAGGTCTTTGGCCCGTCCTTTTCCTCGCGATGGAGGAGGTATAACTGTATTATCTTAATTATTCACATCAACCAATTAATAGGAAATTAGGACCTTGATTTATCCTACCTGACTTTGAAGGATTTACTGTGGTACCTACTCTAGATACTCTCCTTCCATAATCAGTGGAGAGATACTCTGCAAGGAGGTGATTAGGAGGGGTTAAATCTTAAAAAAGAAAATAAGCAATATACAGACATGGTAGTCTCCATTGCTGTTCCCAGCAAGAAATACTGGAGACACATCAGCATATTTACGTGGGAGATATATTGTAGGTACCCCAATCAGAACAAATTTTATCAAATGAAACTCATGCCTTTTAGGTGTTAACATCAGTCAACTGCTGGACACAGACCCACAGAAAACAAAATATTATTGGCTCTGCTCCACCATGGACTTGGAAAGAATTTCTTGTCACCTGAAAGAGCTCATTAGTAAGAACACCAACATAGTGAAGGTGAATAAAAAACAACAAAAAAAAGAAACCAAATCTAGCAACATCAAAGTCCCTCTGACAAAAAAAACCCAAAACAAAACAAACCAACAAAAAACCAACCAAACCCACCAAAAACAAAAATCTCTAAACAAAAAAATAACCTAAACAAAAAAAAAAGCCCATCACAACCAAAGCCCCCAAAAAACAAATAAACACAATAAAAGTCTTTAGGATGAGAAGAAGTCATAACACAAAACAAGCACATGAATAATGAATTTCAGGAAAAATAAAATAAAGTTTTGAGGGCTATTTTTTTAGCATATATATGTTTTCAAAATATTAGTTTCATGGCCACTTATAATAAGCCTCAAAATAAGCTTCATCTCTTTGTACAATAATACCTCGCTGCATTGTGACTCCTCCATTGAGACCTCGCTGATTTGCGAGAAATTTTTCTCACAAACTGGCCTCAGTGATTCACGAAGTTTCCCAGCCGATGCATGAACAGTGCCTCTGCTTCTCCAAGGGGCGGTGCCAGTGCTCCCTGTGGAGCCGGACGGGCCTGACCCCGTGGAGAGGGTGCTCAGTGCCTCCCGCTCACCGTCCGTGGTGTTTATGCCCCCACAGCACCGTGCCCCTGTCCCTGTGTTGCACCTGTCTGTCTCCATGCATTGTCCCTACAGTGGAAGGCTCACGCCGTGGGATACCTTGGGTGGCCACTGTTACCAGTGCAGCACTTCCACAAGCCACGCCATCCCCTGTTACTCTCACCCGGTCAGGAGACTGAGCCCTGCCGGAAGTGTGGCCACTGTGGGCACTCCAGAGCTCCTGACGGCGGTTCAATAAGTAACATTAAACCATTGAGAAAGTGTGCATAAAAGCTTCCACAGCAGCCCACAGACAGGCTAACACACAGGGACATGTTTGTCTACACCTGGCCGCGGTCCCCTGGCTGCCCTGGACTGCACACTTATGAGCACAGCCTGGCTGTGGGTGCAGAACGCATGCGAACTGCAAGTGGGCAGTGCCCGTGTACCTGTGTCTGTGTGTTACTGTTTCCATGATTACAGGCAGGCAAGGCAATGCAGGCTGTGCCCAGGGAGTGTGCACCCAGCACACCTGGTGATGACATAACCCCAGGGAAAGTGGGAGTGGGCTGGCCGCGGCAGTGGTGGGGAAGGCGCTATGTGCTGGGACAGGGCAGCACTGGGACGTGCCCACACCGCTGCTGCAGCTGCTGTGCCAGGAGGAGGCTTCTGATCCCCCATGCTCTCCCCTTGTAGCAGGTAGAAGTGGTGCTCTGATGAGTCCATACAGCCAGCGCTCCCACTCCTGGCGGATGTTAAAGGGAAAGAAATTCTGACACTGATGCCACCCCCACCATAAGGAACACTGAGTGTCTCAGTATTGCAAAGTTAAGGTTTCCCCGGCTCCAAGAGCACCGATCAAAGCCCCAGGACACCCCTTCCCTGCCGTGGCCCGGAGCTTCCCTGCTTTGGAGGCAGTGCAAGCATGCACGGTGGCAGCAGCCCAGCAGCAGCTGCAGAAGCAGCAGCTTGGTCAAAGAGAAGCCGAGGGATTCTCTGAGGGTCTCCCCATGCAGGGAGGGCTCAGAAATGCTTCCCTTTGCTCCCCTGTGCTGGGAGAGCCCATGGGGAGGAGCAGAAAACACTACCCAGCGCTCCTTATATGATGGGTGTGGAGGGATTGGTGTGGTCTGTGTGCATATTAATGACCTGCACGTGTTTGCAAATTTGACAGTTTGTGAGACCTTGGGGAGACCTCACGAAGTGTGAGGTACCACTGTATTTCAATTCTGAATTTCAGAGTAATGAATTCCTTCTCCTGTGGCAGTCAGTAGCCACTTGTATTACGGACCCTACCATAATTACCTGGTACATACATGTTTCATCCCTCAACGGTACATTTTTAATATATTAAATACTGATTTTTTTCTGTCTACAAGTCCTTGCTTGCTGTTTATTCCAATACCACCATTAACAGAGTGTACGATAGATGTTCAAAATGAGTTAAAGGGGCTTTCATCCCCCTTGGTCAGTTTACAAGGAACCAAACAAAAATAAATGAGTCCTTATCAAGTCAAGTCACAAACTTACTCCATAAATTAACATGCAAAAGATGCTGAAAAACAAACCCAACACGTCAGCATCCCACATCAAACAAGGATAAATAAAGAGGATTGACAGGCTTTTTGTTATCTTTTAGAAAGGTAATTGCAGGTTTCCATATTGGTAATATAATGGAACTGATTCCAGTTTCAATAACTCTCTTAAAATCCAAGATAGCACTCTTGACTCCAGTGAAGTCATTCTGGACTTACACGCGTGAAAGAGAAGTAAATATATTTTGACCTGATTGCAGTTTTTATCCTATCATTCATTCAAAAATACCTGTGTTATCTTCTCTACTGTGAATACTAACTTCTAAATTATCAGTACTGAAAAAGCCAAAGGGTCATATGAGTGACCCTTTTTGGTATGACTGTATCTTTTATCATTCTTGAGCCATATCTCCACATGCTACAAAATGACTTATTTTCATATATTTTGTAATAAAATTGGAATATATTTCGATGACAAAGGGTCTACTCTTGTAAAAACTTTATCTGGCAGTAAGATCACACGTAAATGCTCTCCGACACATCAATGGGATTGTTCGATAGTGCCCTATTCCATCAGAAACATTCATTATATTGGGCTCTAATTTAGCCCAGAGGCACATGCTGATAAAAAGCAAAAATGCACCTGAATAGCAACATCAGATTTTTAGTTAAACAGTGGCTGTTTCACTGTACTCAGCAAATGGAGTACTTTTGTCAAGAAACAAAGCTGATTTATGGAAGCTGAAAGGAAAGATCAAAGAAAACAAAACAAACAAATATGATTCAGAAGGTGTGCTTTTATAATTCAAGGCAATGACCATGGCAGCTGTTAAAGCAAAACAGCAGGAACAGCAGTTCTACTGGAGAAGGAGCAGACCCCTGTGATTGCTAATTAATGCTAGGGAATCATGGGACCCAATAGGAACAGGGCAAATCCCTGTTACTGGTCCCGGTAATATTAAAATGCTATTCCACAGGGCTTGGTTTTCTCCTTTCAGTAAATTCCCACATATGAACTTGCGCCAACTTCAGTAGTCCATGAGTTTTAAATATTTTACTGGTCTCATTTTTTTTCTCCTTCACTTCAGGGACTCATCTTTCACTCTTAAAATGTGCTTTTTATTCATATGTGAGTTTGTTTAGGTTTTTGTTATTTGATTTGGTTTGTTGTGGGTTTTTTTCTCTTAACCATTAAAGTAGGTAATTGAAAACGTGAATGCCTGACTTTTTTTCCAAATCTATTGCTATTTAAGTGGTCAATGCTCTATCCTTGTTTACTAGGCTATAGATAGAAATCCTAGTAGTTAGCTAGTTCAAAAATGTTTTCTGAATTGTAAGACTTAATTAATGGTTGCAAAGCAATTTGAGTAGCATGGACAAAATGGTTTTCTGCAAGTACACAGTAATTGTTCTAGAAGTAATAGCCTCTTTAGCTGTGGGAGATTTTTGCATGCTGTAGGTCTGTCTGTAAGGTGTAGGTAATTGCAGTACAGTAAATCCTATCCAAAGTCCATTCAAAGTCTTCAAATTAAGCTTTATTTAAGAACAAATGTGGAATAAATTTGGACTCCATAAAATAAGAATGAGCTGAATCACATACTGTATGTCCAGAGGAATCAGATACAGTGTAGTCAGCTCACTGATCTGTATCAACACATTAATGATTTATGTAGCTTTTAATTTACAGCACAGACATATCTAAAATAATCAGGTAGAGGCAGGCATTAAAAATTCACTGCATGGGTCATAAAACGATTAGTTATTCAAGTGACTTGAGATTTGTATTTCATTAAGGAATAATTTTAATTTACTTTTAAACAGTTTATATACAGAGATTTAGGAACTCTTTGTAGCTGATTATGCAGAACTACCACTTTTATGCATTCAATATATTTAAGTCCCTTTTTCAAGCTGTTTTAATTTGTTTGAAAGCACATGGAAAAAATATGGCTTGATAATTTTAGGAGTAGGGGGGGAAACTCCTTTAATTTACAGAAAATGGTAGGTCTATTTTATTTGCATTTTTTACACATTCAAGAAAGCTGATAGAAGATCAAAGGGGAGTCTGCTCTCCCTACTGATCCAGCCTGATTGTATCCTGATCCTTCCACTATAACAAGCTCTCAACTTGCAGCTGATTTGGCTGTATTTAAGCAGCTGCATTCCACTCAGTTGCTGAAGGTCTGTTTTCCTGCTTCATTGCGAGCATTTATTTTCTGCTATTCTTCTTGATCACATGCTGCAACAATCCGTGAAACAACAGAATGACTGGGGTCAGTTTTCACCTTTTTTCCTTTTCATGTTTTTTCTTTTTATTTTTTTAAATCTTTTTTTCATCCTTTTGCAATAAACATTTTTAGACATCTCCTGCAAATAGAAGAATTAAATTATGTCAAAAGTATTGTAGTTATCAACCTTGTCTAAGCATCAGCCTAGCTGATCATGAAAGTAGTCTTTGTGTTCTGTTTTTTAACTATTTCTTTATTCACTTCCATTTCTTATCCTGGATCACTGTAGCTTTTAACCTAAACAGATGCCTGTCATGTGGAACTTTATTGAAAGCTTTCTAAAACTCCAGATAAATCATGCTGTATGCGCTGACACTGTCAACCTTGTCTGTAACCTTCTCAAAGTCAGAATAAGTTAGGCAGATTCCTGCTTTTCCATGTTCACAGACTGACTTTATTTTTTGTTGAGGAGATTGTGGGCTACACTCTCACTTGATGTAAATTTCTGCATCTCCATGGAAATCAATGGAATGGTGCCATTTTACATCTTGCCTTGCAAACCTTTGCCTTCCCTCACTGAACAAAGTTTCTATCTTTGATGCATGCTGTAAATGCCCCAGTTTAATGATGCGGTGCACATTTACTTAAAATATGGACCCTGAGATACATAAGTTATCCACAGTTGATTAATAACCTTGCATCTGTGTTTTTCCCTTTTACTCCCAAACTTGCTTAAAGTGAGCTTTCCATATCGTTGCAAAAGAAATTAACAACGGCAAGAAACAGTAAAATATTTTACAGGAGATAGTAGTCCATTCAGAAGGACCTGAATCATGTTACACCCAAGTCTGGTATGACTCAGATTGGATAATGGAGGAATATGCATTGTTTTTAAGCCTTTCTAAATATGTAAAAAATCTTTTGTGAGAGAGTTCACACATTTTCACAGATAGGACACAGAGAGAATGGCTGATTTTTCAGAACTCATTGCTTTGTGGTCCTCTTTCACTTTTCATCACTGAATTTTCCAGGAAACAAACTTTCACCTTCAGTAAAAGTTTAAAAATTAGGTGTGTTGAATGTTGACTTTTATAATGCAGCATAAGTCTTTATATGATTACTGAGCAAACCCAAACACGTTACAATATCTAATATATGGCATGTAAAATTATTATCAGCATCTGGAAATTATCAACTTTTTACTCCACTCTAGAATATCAGTTCTAAAAGCATTACTGGCAGGTTTTCCTCCTTTTACAACCAGCAAGGATAACCAATTTTTTCTAAAGACATTAATGCTTTTTCACAATCTAATACAATAATCGGGCACAATTCTTCATCTGCTTTTTTGAGCTTCATCCAAGACAGTCTATGCTTCCTTAGTGTCGAGCTCTTGTTCTGCCCTGTATCCACATGAAATCCAATGTTCCATTCTGCTTCTGACTAGGATATTGGTGTGAAAACCCACTGCTACTTATTTTCCTTGGGAGTTGTGATCATGAGATCCTCTCACTGTTTTAGAGGTCTTTCCCTGATTTTGATGTCTGATTTTGGAACAAAGGAAACAAGATGGGAACTAGAGTGCAGGGAGGAAGGGATTAGTGTATGACAGTGAAGGAAGTATGTTTTACCTATGCCTTACATTTTCCTGGTATCCTTCTGATATTTCTTGTCTTTAGAGACTTGTGTAATCCATGGCAGACATTCCCATTGTTCTTACATGAAAGAAAGAAAACATTTCTTATTATATCATCTATCCTTGCTGTCACCCAGACTATTTAATGACTCATGTGAGGAAGTGATATTAGGCTCACTTAGGTCGTTAATAATATTTAAAGACATGTCCTCAAACATCCCAAAAGCAAAGGCAAGAGAAAGTCTCTCATGGATTTTATTGTGCTTTCACTGAGGCACGTGTTCAAAAAGAAGGAAGATGTTCGTAGGTGAACTTTTCACAGTATATTGAGGAAAAATTCCTTAACCCTCAACAATCCTTTTGTGCTGTTTCATTAGATTTTTGGAAGGTACTGGAAGCTGAATGCTGTGCCTATGGCTCTCCCCAATGGCATCTTGGCCTGTATCAGGAATGGTGTGGTCAGTCGGACTACGGAGGTTGTACTTCCCCTTTACTAGGCACTGGTCAGACCACATCTCGAGGACTGTGTCCAGTTCTGGGCTCCCCAGTTTAAGAAAGACGTTGAACTGCTTGAGAGGGTCCAGAGAAGGGCAACAGGAGTGGTGAGAGGACTGGAGAACAAGCCCTATGGGAAGCGGCTACAGGAGCTGGGGTTGTTCATCCTGGACAAGAGGAGGCTCAGAGGTGACCTAATTGCTGTTTACAACTACCTGAAGCAAGGCTGCAGTCGGGTGAGTGTAAATCTCTTCTCCTGGCCTGACAACACCAGAACAAGAGGACGTGACCTCTAGCTATGCCTGTTGAGGTTTAGGTTGGATGTTAGGAAGAGGTTTTTCCCAGAGAGAGTGATTCTCAGTGTAATGCTCTTCCTAGGGAGGTGGTGGAGTCGCCATCCCTGGAGGTTTTTAAGAAAAGACTAGATGAGGAACTCATTAACATGGCCTACACAATGGGAGGCTCAGATGGATGGAGTGCAGTGCCCATGGCTCCATGCTTGTAGGCTCAATTCCTGAGTGGGTGTTTGCTTGGAGGTTGGACTAGATGATGCTTGTGGTCCCTTCCAACTCAGAATAACCTGTGAACACTGAAAGATAGAATTTGACCCTTTGAGTACTTGTGATCCTGACTGTAGCCTTCATAGCTCATGTAGTATTCAGAGAGTTGTAATGACACCATTATTAACAAAGGAAACTGAATCCTGACTGAAAAAAAAAAAAGGGAAAAAAACCCACCAAACACAATAAAGAATAATTTTGTAAATATGGATGCCCATTTCTAGCCACAACCCAGACCAATTCCTATCCCTCAAAAACTTTGAGAAACATAGTACTAGTCATCAAACAAAAGATTAACATCCTTAAATTACCTTGACATATCTATTCCTAGTGTTCTTCTGTGGAAAGAACTCAGACATTGGTAATGACCACTATTCATGAGCAACAGTATTGATACAATGATTAATCATTGATTTTTTCATACTCTTTTTCTCTTGGTAAGTATTGATGCTGGGAGACCTGTCTTTCTGCAAGCAATAGCAAAAATACTGAGATCTCCTTTCACTTCAGAAGTGAGACTGTCTACCTGCTTCACTGGTATCCTGCAGAGGAAGACAGATGCTGTCTGAAAAGGTGTCTGCAGTGTATTAAACAGGACCCAGCTCAGACATTGACTGTTGCCAGTGCTTTTTCATAAAGAGAATGAACTCAAAAATCACAGATCCATCCTTGCAAAAAAATTTACCATTTTTTACATATAGCTACATCTTTGGTTTTTTTCACTTTCTAAGCTATCACTGCTCTGCCCTGCTTCTATTTTAACAGAAATATCTTGTGTGAATATACCTGTTTAGAAAAAAAGATCAAGACACTTTTTAATCTATATCTTTTCTCTGTTGTTAATTCAAGGAAAAAAGAAAATGAATGAAAACTGGAACAAAATGGAGGACTTAATGAAGATAAAGATATCAGAAATTTATTTTAATAAGATGAAGTCCTAGACTTTACTTCTTAAAACAGGTGAAGATCAAATTCTGATACCAGTATAAATCAGGAGACTGAAGAAATGGTACATGACAATCCTAAGTACAATATGTCAATTCAGTCCCTAAAATGCAAAATCATGAGTCCACCACAATAATAAATTCTGTCTCTGGGTTGACTACTAATACATGTGACATTTTAATGTCAGATGACATTGTTTGTGTAATTATGGCATACAGTTTCTCCTTGAGTGATGCAGAGCTTTTGTCTTTTTGTCCTTCACATATGTATTTCAGATTCCAATTTTTGTGTTTTCTCCGTATTGATGCAGAGGATATCAGAGATAAACCTTTGAAAATAAACATCAAGTATTCACGGTTCATTATGAAAAATCACACAGAATCACACAGAATATTCTGAGTTGGAAGGGACCCACAAGGATCATCGAGTCCAACTCTTAACACTGTCTCCCTGGCGGGAATCGAACCCAGGTCTCCCACATGCCAGCTGAGGACCCTTACCACTGTACTACAATGGATTTCTAAAATACTTTTGGATATTATACAGAGGTCTTTTAATACCTGGCTCAAGTTGTGAGAATTTCAAAACATTCACAGACAGGTAATGCGTCAAACAGAGAACAGGAATTTGAGTGAGTCATAGGCTCTTTTTGTACTTTTTTGGAACTCTACAGAAGAGGACTAGAGAGGTAGACTACCTATGCCATATTTTCCTTCTTCATGTCAAGAATAGTTGGGGGGAAAAAACCAAAAAATTAAGAAGTCCCAAAAAATGAAAAGAAATTAAAAAGAAAAAAAAATGAAAAAAACCCAAACCCTCACTGACATATCTCTTAAGTAATGGCCTTCAGAAATTTTAGATACTCAGATGAAACTCTAAAAGTATATGGAAATGCTGAATATCAAAGAACTGTCATAGATCTAAGGCATCCTTTTCTCATTTAGATCAGGAATCAGCAGAAAGGATACCAAAAGTCATAGAATTTGGGGGGAAACGGGTATTACATTTAAAAGAAAGAAATTTTTTAAAGGACTAAGATTCATCCCCTAGAAGAGTTTTTTTTTTCCTCAGAACAAAACAAAGAATGCTTGGAAAGATTAATAGATAAGTGCACATGCTGACAGAGAATCTTCTTGCAAAATAGCTTCTGCATTGGTAAGAAATGTAGTTTTGTTTGGAAAACTTGGTCTCTTGTGGACCTAACACTACTTAAGCACCTTCTATAGAAGCTGAAAGGAATAATTCATCTTTCCTAGTTGACACAGTATTGGCAGTTTTAGTCCAAATGATAAAAAAATGGCGATTTTTCCTTCATGCTGCTCTCTGCAAAAATGTCATTGCAAAAGACACTAAGCAACTAAATATTCTCAGACAGATTTTCAATGAGGTTAGGCCTCATTGATAGTTGGGGTTCTGGCCCTAAGTTTTTAATTTCTCCACACTTCAGTATTGGGGGGGGGGGGGGGGGTTTTTTCTTTTTNTTGGGGGGGGGGGGAAGGGTTTTGTACTTTTTCCTAGCTCTTTCTCTTGCCTTTTTTTTTCTTATTTGTTTTCTTTTTTTTTCCTCTCTAAGGAGGAAATAAAGGATCATATTTTTTTATTAATAAAAAAGAAAAAGGAAGGGGAAAAATATCGAAAGAGTAGAATTTGTCTTTATGAAAGAAAATACTGTAGTTATTTTGCCAAAAAGGACATATAGTGAAAATAGATTAGTTCATTTGAGCAGTATGAGGGAAATATATATTTCCTGAAGCAGGTGCTGTGAATGAAGAGGATAGGAAGAAAAATGTCTTGCGGGGAAAGTATTCTTCAAATGTGATTTCTTTCATCACATGAAGAGGCAACAAAACATTACACCACTGAGAGCTGTAGTGTTTCCTAGGAGGCTCTCCTTGGAATCTTCATTTATTCAGTTACAAACACAGATCTTTTGGTTACCAATTTTCTGTGATTGTTGGGTGTTTTTTTTTATCCTTTCAGTGAAGATGTGTATAAAAAGATAAAATGGTATATTAGGTAATAAGGTGAATCAGAACAAAAAAAATGGGATCTGGGGGTGAAGATGGGGCATAACTATGTAGCAGAAAAGTTTCATCTTTTGAAGAACAGTTTCTATTCTACAACCAATTCTTCTTTGTTTATGTCTTTTCTTATTCATTATGAATAGCAAAGTAGAGGCAGGTACTGACTTCTTTTAACAAGAGTCACATATTTCTCTAATTAATAGTTGGATTGCCAGAACATAAAAATCTGGATCACACAAACTGGTTCATACACATGTGTTGAATTTACAAGTCAACATATCTTGGCTTAGATTTCTCTGGAGGGGAGGAAGTGAAACATTTTGGAAAGAAATTAAAGACCGTTTTTATAAAAAATGAAATTCTGATTACCATCACCTGTTAGTCAGACCCAGGACTATCTTTCCATTATCAGTAAAACCATTTTCTTCAGTAGACACTGGCAGGCCTGCTATAAAGTAAATGCCTGAAATTCCTCTTTCAGTAACTAGTTAGAGCTAAAACTAGTCCATTTATTACTGTATTTACATAGACTGGGTTAGAAATAGGCACAAAGGATTGAAACTCATCTCAGAATAAAGATGAGTAGAATCAGCATCTCATGTGAAGAATTATAGTCCAGTTAGCATGTTTTAATAGTTCATTAGGTAAAAGTATAAGGCAAGAGACTTCCTGGTAGTAAGTGCATTCATTTGGGAAAGAGGGTTATGGATTCACACAGGATCACAGAATCACAGAATATTATGAGTTGGAAGGGACCCACAAGGATCATCTAGTCCAACTCACCATCTAACACCCATACAGAGACCGAGAGAGCACATCCCAGAGCGTTAACACCAACCTAGATCCCTCACAGTCTAGCAGGCCACTCCGAGCCGGAAGGGGCTCAGGATCATCCAGCCCTACACCCCCCAGCTAGACCATGTCACTAAGCTCCTCGTCCAGTCTTCTCTTAAACACCTCCAGGGACGGCGACCAAGTCCACACTTCAGTCACTAACAGTTTTTTCCCACTGAGTCCTCCACGTGAAATTCAAATATGTCTATAGACCAGGGATTTTACACTTAGATGAGTGGTCTAGCTACTGGGAAGTGTGTTGTCATAGTTTTTTTACTTATAGTCACTCACTCTGGATAAATGACACAGAACGACTTTAGTCTCTCCACATTAGGTTGAACAAATTTAAGTAATGGATTAATTTTGGTTAGCTAAAGCTGTTGATAGCCCTAGGTGTATCCCATCTTAGGACAGGGAAGACTTCCTGGAATACCTGAATAATAAAGGAACATGCTGATGAATGACAAATGAAATATTGTCAACACTTGACTATGCACAGACAACTAGAATTAAAACTTCAGGTGTCAGGAAAACCCCAGAGTTTATAATTTAGAAATCTCTATGCTGTAGGAAACTTCAGGGCTATGCAACAGTAGAACAAAAATTTTAAGAAGCAAATGGTAGTTAAATTTAATTAGCATTAATTTGAGGATTTGAGTTAAAGTGATTGGGAACTTTCGTGAGATGTAAAAAGACTGAAAAGAAGTCCATCAACTTCTAAAGACTTAGCCTTTTTTGCCTCAAAAAGAGCTCATGAAAGAGCAACAGATCAAGGAATAAGTGTTGATGGAAAGTCATGGGTTTCCCTTAGTTAGGTACTGAAACATTAATATTTAAACATTCTCCAACAGTGAATATGAAACTCAAGTGGTGCAACGTAGGTTTAGATTGGATATTAGGAAAAATTTCTTCACTGAAGGGATTGTTAAGGGTAGGGAAATCAACATCCTCAAAGGTGTTTGAAAAGCATGTAGATGTGGCATATAGGGACATGGGTTAGTGCTGGACCTAGCAGTGCTAGGTTAACTGATGGACTCAATGATCTAAGATGCTTTTTCCAACCTTATTTAATCTATGATCCTAAATAACTCTTTTAAAAGCAGTTTGCAGAGGTCGCAAAAACAGATAACAAGAGTGAAAGAAAATGTTTGCCAGAGAAGGACAGAATTGTCAGCACAATGTTCTTCCACCTCTAAAGAATTCCTCTTCAGTGCTGTGCAGGGCTCAGTGATTCTCATCAGCTGCGGGAAGTTTTTTTTGTATATGAAAATGTCAGCAAATCTAAAATGTATGCAGAATTAGAAACCAGGTTGATGAGAACTGAAAATGTGTTTGGGTGTGGCGATAACTTCCAAATCCACTCTGTGCTCGTAAATTTTACACTGCTATTTTTAAAGGTTGTTTATGCTAACACATTTTTTATAATTGGAACTTGACCAGATTGTGCATATTTTATGATGCCGTCACTTTCACGAATATCATTCACAGTTTCTTTTTTTCTAACATTTACAAAATTTAATGACTTTCCTCCTATAAAACATATAGGCATCTGCATTTTTTGAAATACAATCAGTTTAAACTGTTTAAAAACAGGAGGGGGGAACATCCTGCTTGATAGTTTACCAATAAAAATGAGGAAACATATAAGAAACAACAACTGAAACAGACATCCCCTACTTCTAGCCTCAGATTTCTGCAAAACAGAATGTACTGTGTTTTTCTTCTTTGAATGAAAATGCAGATATAAGAATAATGGGATACAGAAGGCTAAAATTTTCTCAATTAAACTGTACTTATTTAAAAACTGAGATTTCATTGATCTCATTGTCCAAAAACTCCTAAGGCAAAAGGACTATCATACAATTGTGAGAGAAATTTAAAATACCTGGAAGACCTGGATCTCCAGGATTTTCAGAACTCTGGTACTTCTCCTGTGGGGAAAATATTATTGTAATATATTATTGTAATTTTCCTACAATAATTAGAATACTCTTTTATTCATGCAATTGAGTTGATATTATACTGATCTGGTATGGATGACCAGCTTTTCCTTAATTAATTTATTTACATGGTGTACATGAAAGCTGATCCTATAGCTCAACTTCAATCCACAAAATTTCCTGCTGTCTGCAAATGGAACGAAAACTCTGGACTCATTTTTATAAGTTGGGCTGAGTATGAAGGGGCTGATGTTAAATTAGTAGACAGATATTTTTTAAGACAACAGCCAAAATTTAGAAGTAGTAAGTTTTCCAGGCTGTGTGCTACTAGGGACAGTCCAGATTACTATCCTGACTTTGCATATTGTAGAAAAAACAGTTTTGAAGTTTATTTTGCCATTTGAACCTTTCACTTCAAGTAATTAAAATGAAGTCTAGTTCCATCCTGTTTGGCCTCCCTTAGGAGAGGAGAGAGCACATGATCTAGTGCTCTATGCACTGATTTGGTATAAATACACTTCCCTGCAACCTTCAGTGGAAAACTCATATATCTCATGTCTCTATAGCTCACTTGTCAAATAGAGGTAACCCTAATTAAAGGGTTAAAGAAATACTCGATGTATTGCTTATTGTGAATTCCTCCTTAAAATCCCACTTCTACCCATATTCAGAACCAGACACTGAAAAACAGGAGTTCCCATCTTGTTTTGCGACTTCGAAACCAGCAGATGACTTTAGAATAATTTTAGCTACTGATGCTGTAGTAGACCCAAAACTGGTCAGTAAATTATTTTCTCTGTTTTTATTTAAATATGGGTCTGAATTATAATTTTTTCTTGTATATTTTTGCTACTTCTGAAGCTCAGATCAATCTGTCTTATTTTTCAAACAACTGTCCCTTTACTCAACTGACTTTTCTACAAATACTTTCTTTGTTCAGATGAATTTCTTTTCTTTTTCTTCATCTTTTTTTAAATCAACCTAAAGGTAATTGTGTTCATCACTGTATGCTGAATTATAATAGCCACTTTTGAGAGTAGTGTTTTGTACAACAGAGACCACTTGATGATGACCTGACTTAAAAATAAACCTAGGAGAATAGATTGACTGAGGAACAATATCCCAGAATATGTGCTATAACACTTGTGAGAGAAATGGGACAAAGATAATATGAAAGACAGTAGAAATCCTTTGACATGCTGAAGTTCTATTGTGGCACAACATAACATACGTAACCTTATAATTGTCCAGCTTTCAGTAGTACAAGGAGTTTGAAAACTGTAAGAAGTAGGGAGAAAGAGGAAACCAAAATGACTAAGAAGATCTGCAGTACAGGAAGCAAAACAGGAAAAAATCTTGACCTAAATTGAAGAAAGATGTATTATCTATTATTTGCCTTTTGTCCCTGTTTACAAAAGGATTAAAGCCTGTGCAGCTTCAAAGTACAAAACTTGATTTTGTTGATTTGTTTGCTTCAATCCAAGAGGAAATAGTTACCACACTGATATTCCTATTTCAGTCCCAGGTATTAAAGAAGACTATAATTTTAACATGTGAAAGTGTTCAGAAACTCAGTAGTGTTTTAGAAGCACTGTTCACAGCGTTATGTTTGCTTTTTTATATTTCTTAATAGCTTGGGATTTTAACCACAGGTCTTGCTTTAAATAAAACCAGAAACTTCACAACTGGATGCTCTCCTCAGCTGCACGGAGCAAGTATGTCCCAGCAGAAGAGACTTAAAGACGTCCTTCCAGTATCCGTCACTGTCACTAAATCTTGCTGTACCCTATTGAGGGTACAAAGGAGCTGCACTTTTCAAAATTATAGAAGCTGACCCTGGTTAGGTCACAAATTTGATCCCAGACTGCATAGGCAAAAGCAGGCACAGCCACAGTTTTTCATGAGAAGAATAATCCCATGGTCATAGAAATGAAAGGCAGTGGGAGGCAGAAGAGAAGTTACAGTCGCTATGAATGTACCTTTGGATACAACTAAATACAGGATGAAAAGCATCACGGTAAGGATATCAAGCTACTCTTTCTGTTTGCTGTCATTGCTATCCTTTCAGGTGTCAACAAAATATTGGGAATTCTATAGGTTTATCTCTTCCCCTCTCAGTTTCCTCCTCTACCAAGGTACTTAGACATCATTTCTTATAGCTTGGAGAATTTTCTGCCATTGTCTCGAGTTAGTCATAAAGGATATTTTTTTTTACATATAGAGTATGTAAAAAATAGACAGGATATATTAGACAGGATTAATTATTAGCATCTGTAAATTTCCATCAGAAATTCATACCCTGATAGACATATTTAAAGATAGACCTTAAAATATTTAAAATTTCTTTCTTTCTTTCTTTCTTTCTTTCTTTCTTTCTTTTCTCTTCTTTTCTCTTCTTTTCTCTTCTTTTCTTTTTTCTTTTCTTTTCTTTTCTTTTCTTTTCTTTTCTTTTCTTTTCTTTTCTTTTCTTTTCTTTTCTTTTCTTTTCTTTTCTTTTCTTTTCTTTCTGTGTTTGTGTGGTTTTTCATTTATATCAGTAGGAGCTGATGGCTTAACACACCTGAGAGTCTGAGAGTCTGTCCTGAGTGGTTTTGAGCTTGTTGACAGCATGTAACTCCACTAAGCCCACTGGATTCCCAGGTGGTGACCCAGCAATAACATTCCTGGTTGAAAGCTACATGATCCCCAGGGCATAAGGCAGCCTGTATGCTTGGGCACACATGTTTTAAGTAGAGGTTGATGTTATTAGATATGAGACTCTGTACCACATTTTCAGTTCTATGTATGATTTGCAAAGGTAGCTGGAAGTAGACAACAGAAAGTAGAAGAAAAACCTGCATTCACAATAGAGGAGTGTCCTTAAGTCGTGTGTCCTTGGAAATGTTACTTCCCTGTTCTTCAGATTTACATGTTGCCAGACATTGCACCGTATCTCCTCTGTAGAGGGGATAATGCCAATAGAATCAGCCTTTTATATTCTCAAAGAAAGGTCAACATATGCCTCTATAAACCTTGAAAACATCCCTTTTGCACTTTCTAATAATCAAATGTGTTGAAAGAACCAATCAATCCAACATAAACATTTCATGTACAGCAGTGTATAGTCACGCAGGACAGAGTATAATGAAAAGCTCCAAAATAAAGAATAGACAAAAGTACATCCCTATTAAAAGCATAGATTTATTGACCTATCGATGTGTTTAAAAGGTCTCTCTCTGAAACTAGGCTATATGTAAATAAGAACAATTGAAAGCAAAGGACAAATTCATAGGAAGAATTGAAACTATATGAATCACTCTGACTTTCTCTAGTTGGACTTAAAAATTATTTTTAACCTGTACTTGTCTCTAATCTGGAATTCTTTTTGTATGATTAAGGAAAGCTTATTTCTACAAAAGAAATTCTTACTAAATTAAAAGACTGTGTCTCAAAGACTTCTGACTGATGTATTTTTAAATCATAAACATTTTAAAGGACAGGAATATAAGAACTCTTATTGCAGCCATTTTTTAAAGACTGGAAAAAAGAAGCAAAGTAACATGAATATTTAAAATGAATATGGAAGAGAACTATACTCATTTCTTTAAAAAATCTACAGACAAACAAGACTAAACAAACAAACATAGCTAAACAAAAACACAACAACATATTTTTGTACTCTTATTTTTAAACTCCTTTTATTCGAGTCCATAAATTCTCTTATTTTTTCTTACTAAATAGACAGCATACTTTACACTCAACCTTGTAGACATAAAAATAGTACTTCAAGTGTAGTTTTATGATTTCTATCTCTATTCAAGAAATAATATTGAAGAACATATCTCCATATGTACGTACTTAAATATACATACCTATTTTATAACTGACGTTCACTATTTTGCAGAACTCATTGCCTTCAGACAACTTGGGAAGCAAAACTTAAGTCTTAGGATGCTGACAAATTATCTCTGGGAAATATTTCAGTGTTTATGGCTCCACCCTGCTTAGAATACACCTTCCAGCTACTCTGCAGGTCACAGAACCCTGAAACACTCAGTAAAAGAAAAATACACTCTTCCCTTAGATGTTCCAGATTGGAAGGGTTACTTCTAGTTTAAATGAAGATGGCAACAGGTTAGGGAACAGGTTTGGCCAGGTTAGGTAATAGGTGATAGGTTGGACTTGATGATCTCTATGGTCTTTTCCAACCTTACTGATTCTGTGATTCTGTGTGATTCTGTGATTCTGTGCTAGTTTTCTTATGGCGTAGCTGAAGTTCAATGATATGTAACCTTTTGCCAGCATTGCTGTAAGTCTAGAAGCAGTGAAGACTTCTAGAGGGGAAGACAGCAAGAGACAGTATTATCTTAAACCACTGAAGCAAGGATTTGTATATCTCATTCAACAGAGATTTTAGATAGTGTATATACAAAGATAATATAAAAACTTAAATTAAATGGGGCAAGAAGGTAGTAGGAAGAGGGGTGTCTCAATGGATCTCATACACATACCTTTGTTGAGGTACTAAATCTTCCATTGAAATTAACAGAGGCTTAGATATCTAAGCAAATTTCCAAATCTGACACCTAGACTAAGATATTTCAATGTTTCATTGGAATTAGGAAAAAGTACAGTTTAGAAACACACATATCATTAAAGAGTCACTGATTTCTTACCATTTTACTGAAGTATTACATACAGGCTAGTGTCAAAGATGGGAGTAACATGAAGGTTTATATAACTGCAAACTATGTTCAAGCACAGCACATGTTCAAACTGCTGAAATGATCTTAAAGCATGAATATCAGCAAATGAATTTTGGTCTTTAGGCATGTGACAGAGATGCCATTTCACTTATATATTTATAAAAAACCCTATTCCTTTCAGTTTGAAATACTCTACTAACTGCAGAAAGAACTATTACATTAAACAGTTTAGGAGAATGTTGGAAGAAAGATAGAAAGTTTTAAACTGTACCCACTGAAGATGAGGAATGGTTTGGTAGTTAGAAACCTGTTCTTTGAAAAAAGACTGATAGTTTGGGAAAATCAGCCTGAACATAATTATTTGAGAAGTACCAGTTTATCCTGGAGTTTCACTTAGAGTATCCTTCCAATGCCTTGATTCCACCAAATAAAATTTTCAGCATTCCCAGGTGACAAAAGACAAAGTTGTTGGATCATTTAATTTCCCATAGTCACCCAAGAGTAAAAAAGAGAAAAAGTAGAGGAAGAATGGCAAAAGACATGATGCTGAGTTATTATTAAAGTTCTTCAGAGAGATTAACAAGATACTGCAAATGGAAGGAGGAAAGTCTCGAATGTTGTTCAACTTTCAGGCAGAAAATTCTGGGTGAGATTACAAAAATGTTGAACAATTTTTTGTTCTTCTCTTTTTTTATGTACTGTTAGCTATGGAGTTCAGCAATTTCAATTAACTTATCTACAGTAATACCTCACTGCATTGCAAATTTTCTATTGTGGCCTCACAGTTTGCAAGAAATTTTTCTCACAGATCTGCCTCAGTGCTTCATGGAGCTTTCCGTCTGACACGTGCGGTGCCTCCACTTCACTGAGAGACAGTGCCTGTATTCCATGTGGGGTGGGACTGGCCTGACCACGCAGGGACAGCGTGCAGTACCTCTCACTCCTGTGGTGTTTATGGTCCCATGGCGCAGTGCCCTGGTCACTACCCTGCTCCTGTGTGTCTCCATGCCTGATCCCTTCAGTGGAATGCTCACGCCACAATATGCCCTGGGTGAGCACTGAGACCCAGCACAGCAGCACCACAGGCCACGCTGTCCCCTGTTGTTCTAAACCCAGCCAGAGTACTGACCCCCACCAGGTGCAGTCTGTGCTCGGGGACTGCATGCCTGGTGCATCTAGTGATGTTGGAGCCCCAGAAAAGGTGCCTCACAAAGGTGGGAGTGGGCTAGCCATAGTGGTGGTGGGAAAAGCACTGTGTGCTGGGTCAGGGCATTGCCAGCACATGCCCACACCGCAGCTGCAGCTGCTGTGCCAGGAGAAGGCCTCTGTTCCCCCATGCCCTCCCCCTGCTACAGCAGGGGGAAGCAGTGCTCTGCTGGGTCCAGATGGCCAGCACTGCCTCACCCAGGACAGGTGGATGTTTAAGGGAAAGAAACTCTGACACTGACGCCATGCCCACCATAAGGGGTCCTGGATTCATAGGTTCACAGTTTCACAGGTTATTCCAAGTTGGAAGGGACCCACAGGATCATCTAGTCCAACTCCCAAGCAAACGCCTACCCAAGGATCAGACTCACAAGCATGGAACCATGGGCAACACGCTCCATCCATCCAAGCATCCCACCAACTAGACCANAATACAGGCCAGGATGCCATTGGCCCTCTTAGCCACCTGGGCACACTGCTGGCTCCTATTAAGTTTTCTGTCAATCATTATTATCAATATTCTGTCAATACTATTCTGTCAATCCCTCTCCGTTTCACAACTCTCCAGCCACTCATGTCCCAACCGATAGCGATGCATGGGGTTGTTATGTCCAAACTGAAGAACCCGGCACTTAGTTTTGCTAAATCTCGTGTTGTTGGAGTCTGCCCAGCCATCTAGCCCATCAAGGGCCCTCTGAAGGGCCCTCCGAAGGGTCCTCTCAGCCTCCGGCTGTTCAACATTTGCCCCCAGCTTGATATCGTCTGCAAACCTGCTACTGATGGACTCAATACCCCCATCCATATAATCAATAAAGATGTTGAACAGTGCCGGGCCTAACACTGACCCCTGTGGGACTCCACTAGTGACTGGCTGCCTGCTGGATGTGGCACCATTCACCAACACTCTCTGACCTCGTCCATCCAGCCAATTCCTAA
>WEKX01016805.1:0-31253 GCA_013390025.1 Pitta sordida | reverse complement strand
CATTTATTCCCAGAGATAATAGCATATTTGTTTACATGCTTGCCCTATTTGAAGTTAACCTTCTCTTTCCTGTATTTGCATGAGTCCCTGTCATACAGAGATTTGGCATATAAGTTTTAGTTGACTCTTTGTCTTTGATTTGCTTATTTCTTCAGTTGGATCTGTAGCTATTTTGAAGCTACATCTCTTGAGGTGGTAGATACAGTTTCTGAGTTTATTTTCTGTGGGTTTTTAGCAAGATTCATGGATGNATTTTCTGTGGGTTTTTAGCAAGATTCATGGATGATGTTCTGTAATTAACGAAGAATTTTCTCTGAACAAATGCTTAGAGTAAATTCTCAGTCTCTATGTGATGGGCAGATTTTCCTGCTCTGCATGAAATTTAATTGAAAAAGTTCCCTAGGGAGCACAAAATGTAGTGTTCACTAAGAATCTTGTCTCGGCTAAAGTAAAATCGAATAATGACATAACCATTTCTTTATGAAGTACGTTTTGCATTCAATAGACTGCTGAATCATTTAGAGAAGTATTTTGCAATATGGCCATGTTAAAGTTAGCAAACAAACCCTTTGTAGTGGCTAAATCATCCCAAAATTATTTTAAGTCTGGTTTTATGTGATAAGATTGTTCTTCTTTGTTAATCATCCAGCCTAGTCTTATTTTTATATATAATCATCTCATAAAATCCAAGCATCTTTATTTCCTAAATAGCATAGGTGAGTTGTTAAATATGCTATTGCCAGTTCCTGGCAAACTGTTTCCTACCAGCTTTATTGTATCACAGTTTCTCATGAAAGTGTACTTTGGTTTCATACATGATCTTTCTGCAGTTTAGAAGTCAGTTCCGTATGAATAGCTAGTTCTTTATGTTGATCCGATGGAATCTCTTGTTGATCTTGTTGATCAATGGGATCCAACCCCATCTTTTCTTAGTTAATTCTCTATGTTGGAGACTAATCTCTTATTTTCCAAGGCTGCAAGCCTGAGTTTCTCTCTCATCTTACAGGTTTTATTTCTCATCTGGACAGTGATACACCTGAACTCTGATAGCAGCTATATAAGGATTCAAAATGTCATTCTCTGTGGAAAACAACAGAAAAAACATTGGCACGTATTTTGTCATAAACTCCTCTTGGAGTTATGATTAGTGAGGCAGTAAAAGCATACTTCCATGCTGCTCCCAAACACTTCACTAAATCCGATTACAAACTTGAGACCTACAGTGTAGGTCCTAAATTAACAGTAGGAATAGTGCAGGAGAGACAATTTGTTGTTCTGAACAGATTTTGAAGTATGACTATGCTGGGCATCCACCATTTGCTACTGGCCAAGAAATAATGCACATATTTATTCAATAAATTGATAAAACCTCCATAGTAATCTGTAAGTGATAGCAGGTCAAATAAATCAGAAAATGTGTGACCCAGAGACATAGTGTTAGGTTTCAATTTTTGTCTTGGGCTTTTCATGCTATTAAAATGCCTGCCACTGAAGGATTTTCTGTCTTTGAGTTGTACATCTTGTTTTAGTTTGAATTATCTGTATGGGTTATGTCTTTCCATAGGATATGATGCATTAGCTAGCGAAAATGTTTCTCTGATTTGGAGTCACTTAGAAGATGGAGATATGTATTTTGTATTGATTAAAGAATAGAGTATACATACAATTCGATACTTCATTCTACTTGTGTTACACTTGGGGTCTGTGTTCTTTTTGCATTTATAGTTAGTGGGTGGAACAGATGGTGAGGACAGTTTATTGTGATGCATTCATGAAAATGAGCACTTCTTGCATGCAATTGTCCTGTATAAGAGGGCACTCATTTATTTGTAATGGAGCCATTGCTGTACTGAAATACAGTATGTTGGACGTATGTGTTGGAAAAGGTTAGCCTGTGCTGAGTGCACAGTGCCTTGTCTCATTCAGTTAGTATTGTCTGCTGAAAAACTGAAGGAGATTGCAAGAATGTTTGTGGGAGGCTGTAGCTGAAGAGGAGCTTTTAGAATTTATAAATCTGCATTTTCTTTCCTTTGTACANCGATGTGTTGAACCCATGAATGATGAACCACAAAGTAGCAAGGGGTTACTCTGCATATATCACACAGTATCACAGTGTAGATAAGGCTGGAAAGGACCTTGAAGACCATCTAGTCCAACCTATAGCTCAGCTAACCTAGCATCTGCATCTAGATCATATCGCTCAAATATACACCTTGAAGCAAGGAACAGTAATTGCTCTTTAGGCTTTAAAAAGTGTCTTCTAAATATTGTTCTAGAAATAATAACAAAATCAGACCAGATGGGACCTCCAGGCACAGGGAAAACTCAGATACATATATGCCTGTCATTCATTCCTGACAGGTATTTGTCTAACATAATCTTAAAGATTCCCACTTACGAAGACTGTGTTGCTTCCCTACATATCTAATCCAGTGTCTCCTTGTCCTTGATGGTTAAAATCTTTTCCCCCAGTATCTTAACAGATATATTTCTTACTGTGCAAGAGTTTAAGCTCATTGCCTTTAGCTATCCACTGTGTACACTAAGAAGACCTTTTCTTTACACCTGTGCATCAGCCATGTATGTATTTCCCCTTCCTTCTGCTGAGTCTTTATCTTATTCCCAAGTTTGTAGTGTTCTTCACAGACCCTGTTTTCTAAACTTCTCATATTCCTACTGCAAACCTTTTGTGTGATTGATTTAGATGATCAGTTCTTACAAAAATTCTGAAAAATGCGTTTTTTCAGACACTGATTCAACACACTTGATATTCTCATCTGTTTGGTCACTGTCTATTCACACAGGTAATTTTTAGCAGTTGTTGTGGGACACTGCAAATGTGGAGCATGGCAAAAGAGAAGCTGTCCATAATGATTGATTCATATCAACCTCATCAGACAGCCTTTTGCCTGAAAATAGATGTTTATAATTATTGTTGATGACATGACAGGAATGTTTTCTGCTCCTGTTGAGTTGATCTCTTGAGCTGTAAGTAAGAGTATGTCAGCTGTTATGTTTACTGAAACATGAATCCTGTAAGAGCTCAAGAGACAAATCCAGGGAACATAAAAGAAGCTGTTAAGACACCTAGAAAAATCCGTGTTACCCTTCTCAGAGTACCATTTCTCTGGAGTTTCATGTATTATACAATAAAAGCTAAAAACTTTTTAAAAAGACTTGTTCTTACTGTCTTCTTTATTTATGTTTAAAGTTATTTCTGTTTATTCACTCCAGGACATTTGAAATGGACCAAAGCTGAGGATATTGACATAGAAACACCGGGATCTATTCTAGTGAACACTAACCTGAGGGCTTTAATAAATAAACACACCTTTGCTTCTTTACCTCAGCATTTTCAACAATACCTCCTGCTTTTGCTTCCAGAAGTAGACAGGCAGGTAAGTACCATTAGGCAATATTTCTTTCTTTAATGAGACTTTTTATGGTGTGTTTGCATAGGCGGATTTGATTGACTAGGAGTTGTTCCAGGAAAGAGTAAGGAGCAAATTTCAGTACTTTCATAGGTAAAACTGTTAAATGTAGAGTGACTGTAAATTTTATCTATAAGCATCAACCAGCTTCTGCTTCTTCCTGAAAACTTTGCAGCTCCCTGATTTGTCTAAATGGAAACTGGCCAGCAGATCTTCCAAATTCCACAAATTTCTTAATTAGCTCTTCTACCTGCGGTGTTGAAGGCAAACTTCTCATCTTCAAGACTTTATTAACATTGAATCTCTTTTCACCTGTGGTCTTCCTTGGCACTCTGCCAGCAATATCTGGGTTAATATTAGTTCTGTTAGTTTCTTCTCCTCCTCACCTTTTACTCAAGCCTACATGTGCTCTCACAGGTACTGTGCCCTGAATCCATTCATTGGTACCTTTTGTTAGGAATTTCTTTGCCAGAGCTTACGTCTGTATGCTCATATGGGTCATTGATCAGTTCTGTTGAGGAGAATGATTTGGAGAATTAACAGGCTGGAAATAAAGTATCAATTTCATGAGAGTGTTTCATCCTACCTGCATTTTTGGATCAGATTGCAGGGTTTCTTAGAGCCAGAAAAAAGGCTTTCCAGCATGTCTAGTAGTTAAAATAGAGAAGAAAGCATAAAACCATTTCATTTACTCACTTGCTTCACTTGGGGATTTAAACAGTCTAACCAGTTTCAATGGTTAATTCAGACTCATTAACTTACCCAAATAGAGCATTAAATTTTCTGCAGATGGTCAGTATCCCTTTTTTTAATATATAATAAGCAGAGAACACACGTCACTTAAATGACTAATTTAAACCTGCATCTTAAAATCAGTGTTTCATTTCAGTATTGCAGATTTAATTTCTTAAAATGTTAGTAGTTAGTCTGCCACCAATGCAGGGGAAAACAGTGCAATATGAGACCAAAAGAGAAAGAAAAACTGTATTGATATACATACTCTGCCTCGTATCAAATTAGATACCGTATGTTGTGGACTGTCATTATGCACTTAATAACAGAACGTTTGAGAAGGAACATTAACACCAGAGACATAGGAGAAACAATGTAAGTGGATTTATTCTCAAGCTCCCACAATGCAATCAAAGTCAGTATTGACAAATTTTAAAAGAACTTTTTTCCCTGCTGTGAAATAGATTTTAACTTCATGCCCAGCAGATACTTTCCTAATAGTTTTGATTTTTTGTTCTTTTTTCTAGTTAATCCATCAGAAGAGATACAAAAAATTTACTAGGCAAAATCATGTTTTCTCTCCAACAATCAAAGATCTCAGTGTTCATAAATTACATTTCAAGTGCAGGGACTTTATTTAGAAGGTTTTTAATTGCAAAATTTATTTTTAAAAACAGAGACTCTAGAACTGACAAGCCACTTACCTTCTTATCAGTGTTCTTACAGCAGAGTTTTTTGGCAAGAAAATCAAGGGAATATTTGTTGAATTTAAACATTCCTCACTCTTTAAAAGCAATGCATTTCTTTTTGACTTTTACTTCAGAACACACTCACATAATGCATCTAATACGTTATTTCTGAGGCCCAACACTACATACAATGTTGCTTTGGAAACAAAGTAGTTGCAAAAAGCAGTTTTGATGAGACATTTTCAGGTGTCCTTCTGTCTGTCATCTTCTTACAGCATTCTGTGGGTTTGAGTAGCATCCCATGTTTTCATGGGCATTTGGAGGGCAGGAGTCTGTCACCATTCATCTCTGGACATTTAATGGAAATGTGTTGCTTCACAGTGTGATAGTTTGAAAATTGTTCTGGTGGAGAGTGGAACAGCTATGAACCCTCACTTTGCAGAAGTCTTATTAGGGAAAGAAATGTGTCTTTTTCTTAATCTCTGAGAATATGTCCTTGGCTATTCCTAAAGAGTGTCATCACAGATACACACTGATGAAAGCAATTGAACTGACGTTCTTTTCATTCCTACGTGTGGCAAGTGGCGAGTGCCAGTGTAGTGGCTCAAGGATCACATGAGAGAGAGTTCTAGCCAGGAAGCTCTGGTGGAAGACTCTACTGTTGGTGATTTCTGAATGGAGAAGGCAAGAGTATTCAGTTTTCCTCTTTTTTTTCCTACAATCAAAATCAAATGGGGCATCAGGGAAGCAAAACCAGTGTAAAGCTCTTCTTTGAGTTAGCTGCCCATCTCCAGGCAAACCCTCAGTTTCATTGTTTAATATTAGCCTGTGCTTGTTTTGTCTGAAAATTCTTTTTTCTGCTCTTCTGGCTCTGAAATGTTTCCTCCCTGTGTGCTGCTCTGCAGCTGGCTGCTGTTGTCTTCCCCAGAGAAAGCTGCATTTCTTGTGTTGTCATGTGGATATAGTATGTGAAGTACTGTAATAAATGGCACTATAAAAATGTAATAGAGTTATGCTATTTGTGTATATATAGTGATCTGTGGAATAAATTACTAATGAAGTGCAGTCTCATTTAGGCTTTATTACTGCTCCACATAGGAAAACCCTATGATGAATGATTCTTTGTCATTTCTGTCATAAACACCATTTTTCTGGGCGGTATAACTCCTCCTCCTTAAATCGTACTGAACTGAAACTTGTCATGCATGTGTCAGTTTGAATAAGCATTTTTAGAAACCATTAGTTAAGGGACTTGAGGTTTTCTATTTTTTTATGTCCAAGTGTTTATTATAAATAAATGACTTCTGTCTCAACCCTGGTTAGCCTAATGTGTTCAAAAAGGGTTCAGGGCCAAGTTAATTTGTTTTCTAGTTTTGTGGTTGCTATCAGGGAGCCATCGGAGCCCATTGAACAAAAAGCCCTAGGAAAGATGTCCCAGAATGGAAGAATTTGAGAACAACATCTGCTGATGTTGGTGCTGTCATGTTTCCTATTGCAGCTGGATTTTTTGACAAAGAGGTGTAGGATTGTTGCCTTTTTTATTTCTTTTCCTGGGGTAAAAGATAAATTGTTTCATCAATTATTCACAATTGAAATTTATTTCAGCTTGTATATTAGTTTCTGTTTTATTTTGGAAGCAATGAGGCCTCTGTGTTACTTTCTGTATTCAAAATGCCTATAAAAAAACATAGAATCATGGAGCATCCTGAGGTGGAAGGGACCTACGAGGATTATGTCCACGCACAGGACAGCCCCAAGAATCATGCCTGACTGTGTGCCTGAGGACATTGTCCAAACGCTTCTTGAAGTCTGTCAGGCTTGGTGCTGCAAGCACTTCCCTGGGGAGTCTGTGCAAGAGGCCAGTCACTCTCTGGGTGAAGAATCTCTACCATATATCTAACCTAAACCTTCCCTGATACAGCTTCATGCTGTTCCATTGGGTCCTGTCACTGGTCACCAGAGAGAGAAGAAACAGCCATATCGTAGACGTGCCTGTTTAGCAGACTAGTCTAAAATCTTGCATCACTGGGTATTGGGAGCTTCATGACTGAAATCTGAACATCCAGATTTTCAGCTCTTTGTTAATCTGTATGGACTCAAAGACTCAAAACCCTTGAAGGTCAGCTGATACAGAAGTCTGTTCAGCCATCTCCCAGGAGACCTGGATGACTGAGCTGGAAATGTGAAAAACATGAAGGTATAGAAACTATATGGAAAGCAAAGGTTCTGCACAAAAGATTTCAGTTGTTACAAATTCCAGTAAATTTTTCTCTATAGCTCTAATTAAAACATTTTACAGCTAAAGAACAATGGAATTTTCATCAAATTATACCTGCTTCTAGCATTGGTACATAAAGCTGATAATTACATCTAACAGAAGCTTTCTTGACCACCTCTCAGCAAATATTCATCTTCAAAGCAGAAAGTTTCTCTCTCTATCTAGATTGCTATATGAGATCAATGCCTCTCTAAATATTAATTAAACATATATTGTGCAAGGATGAGTAACAGGTCTGTACAACATGGTGCTGAAAAGGAATGGCAGCTGGCAGTATCGTGTCTACACCAACTTTTTGTTGGTGCTACTGAGAAGGCAAATTCCTGCTATTAACACTTTGATATGGGCAGAAGTAGGGGGAAATACACTCATCTAATAGCCTAGGAAGTGCTGCCTCATCTGACAAGTAGCAGAAAGCTGAGGTGATTTTACTAATCCTTAGAGAGCTAAAGAAAATGTTCTTTCCTGAATGCTCTAAAAAATTGTGTCTTTACAGACTGTACAAATGCTTAATGTGTTTCTGATCTTTGAGAATTTAATTCCCTGTCCTGTATTTTGTCTTCTGGTAATACTGGGATCTTCCGGCCCTGTTGTGATTTGGATCTGCCCTGCCTTTTTCACATAGGATGGGACTTCCTTCCAATAAAAACACCTCAAAACCTTCTCATATGCATGTGTTAGGTGGCAGTGCCATTTTATCTGACAAAATCTATTCAGGAAAAGCATTTAAAACTGTACAGGAAATCCTAGTAGTAGTTATATCTTGTTTCAGCCTTACTTGTTTAATGAAAGAAATTATGTCTTCTTTTATCCACAGTTTATAGTCAAGTAAGTTATTTAAATTAAAAATTTCAATATTCTTAAGAATTCCTTAAGAATTCCTTATGCCATGTAGTACTGCAGAAGCGCCTGTGAATATTTCAGGTTTCTAGTAAGTCTACTAAAAAGAAAAACATGATATACAAATCAAAGGATTCTAAAATGGGTCAAAGCCCACCTCAATCTCTTTCTTATAATTTCTAGATCAGTGAATCCCAATGCAGTAATCCCTTGAATATCGTGGGGGGTTGATTTCAGAAAGGTACCGTGATAAGCTAAATCCATGAAGTAGCAGTAAATAGGGTAAATGCGTTAAATACGGTAAAGCCAGGGGGAAAAAAACACGATGTATTGAAGCCAGGAATGGTGAACTGCAGAGTAGTGAAGAATTATTGTACAATTACTCTCTCTTGAGTCAGTGCCAGTATTGCCATGCAATAGCATAGCGGCATCCTTTCATTTTAAGGTCAGCACAGTTTCTGTGTTTCCGTCTTGGCCCGTTCAGTTCAAGTTGGTGCTGGCACTTCCAGTTTGGTTCTGTCGCCTTGCAAATCTTCCCTCTCACCTTGCACTGAAAAAAGGCACAGGATGTTGTCAGTTAATGATTTACTCTGTTCTGTTTAAAATAGTAAGAAGTAATTTTGGGGAGGTTATCTACAGAAATCCACCTCAAAAGCTCTTTGCTTTCATGTAGTAAGAAACAGCTTAATATTTGTTCCTACCACTTGAGCAATGATAGGAAAGGGTAACCATTATTTTTGATATGCACAAATTACTCCCAAGCACATCAGTTTGAATGCTACAGTGGGGAGTGGGTAATGAATAATAGAAAATATTCTTGCGTTTGTAAAAGACAAGGAGAGACGTCTGGTATCTGACATTCTGAACACTTAGTATTTAATATCTCATTGTATATTAGTTTTATGTAAAAAGAGAATAAACATGGCTGGATTTTCACAGTTCCTTTCTTGTCGCAGTATGTCGTGGTTTGACCCTGGCTGGATGCCAGAGACCCACCCCAACTTCTCCTGAAGGAGAGAAACTGGAGAATAAACCTGGTTACAGGCAAAAACAAGGCAAAACTATAAGTAAAGAACATAAAGAATTTATTNCTCTTGTGGGCCTGGGGGCCTTCAGTCTCTCAGTCTCCCGACACAGGTTCTGAGCCGGCACACTACATCTTACTACTGAACTTTTTTTTCTTCTCTCCCAAGTATGTTATTCACAGAGACACCTCTATCTCTATAACCTTGAAGGCCCTGGCAGCACAGAGAGCTCAGGCAAGAACTGAGCTGTTAACCCCCTTGCTGCCAGAGCAGCAGAAAAACCCCCTAAACCATAACACAGTATAACCATCTTCCTGTTTGCTTTCTTAACTTCATCAGTGCTTGAGTATTATATTTGCCATTAGTCTTTTTCAGAATTCCCTTTATATAAGGACCAACTTCAGAAATAAGTGCTGTATGCATTATTTGCTCCCAGGTTTATTTTATGTTTCTCACTTTGGAATTATTGTGTAGCAGTAGCTAAATGGGTACGTTTTCTTACTCAGCTGCCTTTTCTGCTAATACTACAACCTTTTAGCTTTGTCCTTTTCAATTCTCTATCATCAGTAGCTTTCAAATATTTATTATGTTCCTGTAAATGTTTGAGTTTTACGCTGAAATAGTTATAGGGTTATGACAGAAGTACTTAGTTCAGAGGAGAACATTTGCAGTTGAAGGTTAAATGTAACATATGTCTTTTGCACCTAAGCATATTTAAAAAGCTGTTAAACTGGCACCCCTGTGTGTGCAGTAATTGAAGGTCATTTTATGTCACATTTCTCCCTTTAACTGACATTTTTTCTGTTGGTTTTAGTGGTTAATGTGGACAGCATGGTGTCGTTTTAATGTGCTTTATTTATACAGCTTTATTAGGGTAGTTTTAATGTAGATATCTTATAGACTAGATGGATGACAAAATTCCAAAGCATTCAAACTGCCTTTTTAATAAGATTCTGGAGGTCGGATTCCTGCGCTGAGCTAGCCAAGGGTGTTCAGGCAGGTTTCTACCCCCCAGCTGGCCCCTCATCTCCTTCTGCAGCAGGCCAATACCTTTTTTCTTAAACACAGTGTGGTGGTTTGACCCTGGCTGGATGCCAGAGACTGACCAACAGCCACTCTATCACTTCATGCCCTGCCCCTCCCCCCAAAAAAAACAGTGGAGAGAGAAAAAGAAAAAAAACCTGAAGGGTCTTGCTACAGCAGGTATGAGGACTATTAGAAATCTTTTACTGTCACAGGCAAAACAAAGTCCAAGGTGGGGACATAAAAAAATTATTTCTAACAAGATCTGAGCTTAAAATGAGTAGTATCATTTTAAAGGGCAACCTTCCATCACCCCCCTCCATCTCTTACAACCAATCACAGGATCACAGGATATTCCGAGTTGGAAGGGATCCACAAAGATCATCAAGTCCAACTCCCAAGCAAACACTCACAGAGGGATCAAACCCACAACCTTGGAGCCATGGGCACCACACTCCGTCCTTCCGAGCCTCCCATTATCTAGACCATGTCACTGAGTTCCTCATTCAGTCTTTTCTTAAACANGGGACAGGAGTAGGGGAAAACCAGGCAGTTGGTGTTTCTCTGCCGTTGCTCAGGGGAGGAGGCCATTCCCCTGCATTCCATGGGGTCCCTCCCATGGGAGAAAGTCTTTCATGACCCTCTTCAGCGTGAGTCCAATCCCAGTGGCAGCCGCTCTTCCAAACACTGCTGCCCTTGGGTCACTCCGCAGGGTGCAGTCCTTCAGTACTGGCTGCTCCAGCATGGGTCCCTTCCCAAGGCACAGATCCGACCGGGCAGAGTTCTGCTCCAGTGTGGACTCTCCTCTCCACAGGTCTCTCCCAGGACCCTGCTCCAATATGGGCTGCTGCAGCCTCCCTTCAGCATCCACCTGCTTCAGCCTGGGTTCCTCCATGGGCTACAGGTGGATTTCTGCATCCCTGAGAGCTTTCCATTCGCTGAAGGGGAGCAGCCTGCTTCACCATAGTCATCACCACAGGCTGCAAGTAGACGTCTGGAACACCTCCTCTCCCTCCTTTGGCCCTGGCCTTGGTACTTGCATTTGCTGTTTCATCTTCTCACTGCTCTTCTATGGTGGCCATGATTGTCTTTCTCTTTTTCTTTCCCTTCTTAAATATCTTATCACAGAGGCATCTCTATCTCTCCTGATTGGCCTGGCCTTGGCCAGCAGCAGGCCCAGCCAGGAGCTTTTTGGCATTTGCTCTGACAGCTATAAGGGAGGCTTCCAGGAGTTTCTTGAAGAAAAGCCTCCCCCATAGCCCCCCCACTACCAGAAACCCAGCCACAGTAAAACCCAATACACACAGCCATATGGATGTGTGCCTTTTTCAGTCATCCATTAACAACAAACATCAATTACGCATTACATGAGTTGAAACCTGAAGGATTTTACATCAAAATTCCAGTTGCCTTCAGCAACAGGAATACTCTTTTAGCTTCCCTGGGCAGTCCAGTGAGGCTCACTGCGACTGCATTGCAATCTGGCTGCTCTGGTAATGCAATTCTTGTTTGCCGGTTTACAGTAATCCCTAGAGGTCCCCCTCGCTATCAGTACGTCTATGTATATGTGAATAGGAAGCTTTACATTTTTGATTGTCATGTTTTTGTATTTCTGCAGGCTTGGCCATCGTATTTCAGAAGTGTGAATCAGTGTCTTCCACCATGTCACATCCATGTTGTGGAAGTTCTTGTTTGATTTCTGAAGTCCTAGTTACAAGCCCTTATCACACTTAAGACGTCTCACTTTTACAAACAAGTTTTGCAGAGGTGTTGGCAGAACTATTGCATTTGCTTTTGTCTGTAGCAAGGTACAACTCAGAGCATCTAGTAGGACACAGCAATGGTGCTGTGCTGACTGAAAGCTAGAAATACAGGAGCCACAGCTGTCTGCAACATCCCTTTCCTTAAGTCCTTCTGCTGTGTGAGGGGCCCTATACTCAGGGTTGTTCTTGCTATACAAACTAGTGAAGCTTTTGTTCCCCTCTCCTTACCTCCAAACGAGTTTTATAAAGTATGGTGCACAGCTGTTAGTACTTAAATAAAAAAGAGGACCTTGTCTGCAATACAAGTTCCATTTACTTTAAAAAGAGAAGAGCACTGATAAAACACCCCAGTTCCAGTGGGAAAGTACTTACATAAGCGCCTTTTTAAAAGACTGTGCTTGGAGCTGTGTTATGAGAGTCTAACTAATATGTGGACATAAATGGTAAATTATATGAACACAAGGGACTGATGTGCTTCAAGTTATGTAGCTATTAAGGATGCATTGCAACACTTCAGCTCCTAATGTTTCAACAGTTCTGCCCTTGCAGAGTACAAATAATTAAGGGATATGAATTGGTCTGCAGTGCCTCCAGTGTTGCCACTGTAGGGCTGCACAGGTATTAGATGGAGAACAGAACATTCCTTACAGGTCTGAATCTGAAGACAGCCAAGAATTTGAAACAGGATTTTGGGTGCAGGTGAAGTGAAAGGAAGAGCAAGAAGCGATCCATCCCCGCCTCTAAAGCAATCTCTCTCCGTTTCTTCACCCTTCCTCTCACCTGCTTCTCCGCCTCTCCCCTGTGCCTTTCCCCCCTCCCCTTTCCTCTTTTTTCCAATAGTATATTTGTTTTGCTTAAATAAGGGGAAAAGAAAGCTGAGGCTTTTTTCCTAGTTATTTATAAACATTACTTTTCTTTGTATTTGAATTACTTAATACTCAAATTTCACAGTATCACAGAATATACCGAGTTAGAAGGGACCCACAAGAATCATCAAATCCAACTCCCAAGCAAACACCCACACAAGGATCAAACTCACAACCCTGGACCCATGGGCACCACACTCTGTCCATCCAAGCCTCCCATTATCTAGACCATGTCACTGAGCTCCTCATCGAGTCTTCTCTTAAACACCTCCAGGGATGGTGACTCCACCACCTCCCTGGGCAGACCATTCCAATGAGAGATCACTCTGTCTGTGAAAAACCTCTTCCTAACATCCAGTCTAAACCTCCCCATGTGCAGCTTAAGACTATGTCCTCTTGTTCTGGTGCTGTCAGCCTGAGAGAGGAGATTTACACCCACCCAACTGCAGCCTCCCCTCAGGTAGTTGTAAAGAGCAATGAGGTCACCTCTACACCTTCTCTTCTCCAGGCTGAACAACCCTATCTCCCGCAGTTGCTCCCCATAGGGCTTATTCTCCAGTCCTTTCACCATCCTTGTAGCACTTCTAGCTTGTTCTTATGTTAAGGACATGGAGCCATTTTTTGTACAGGAAGGCAGTATTTCTGATGCTCAGAGAAAAGGGATTGGATGGATGATTTTTCTTTATGACGCTCATCAAAAATGACTGACTGATTTTAAATGCTTACATGTAACTTCCTCTCACCTTTTGCTTCTCAGGCTCAAAGGTCTTTCATTTTTATGTCTTTCATTTTTATTAAAAGTTTGTTGAATAGACACTGACTATTTACATTCCTTTTTCCACAACTTCCTCAACATATGAGAATTGTACTTTCTCAAAGTCTCCTTTTTAAACAAGTTCCATACATCCTTGCCTTGATCGCAATCCATATATGTTTTTCTACATTGTCTTTTCCCCCCTCCTTTCCTAGTACCTTTATAAATACTTACTGTTTGCTGTGTGTTCTGACATGCTTGGATGTGTTAGAAAGTAAATTTTTAATTGTTATTTCTAGAATTTGAATGTGCTTAAAAGGTACACTGTTTGCTGCATCTTCTGGTTTTCTTTCTATATTACTTAGGTTATGCTTTGTTTTAAAATGTGCTTTATCTTTCCATTTTGCCAGATTTATTACTCGCCTTAAATTCTTCATTTAATTTCTTGCATCTTAGCTCAAACAGATTGGAGTCTATTGTCTTTTTTGACGCTACAGTGTATTGGAATGAATATAGCTATCCCACTTGTCTTCTTGATTTAGACAAGGTCTAAATTAACAAGTCACATTTCATTTTGAAAACACGTGTTTGCAATTCTTCAGTCTTACTCGGCATATTTCCCACTTTAGTAAAGATGGAAAAGGTCTTTGTTTCTTTCTCTAAAAGACGCTTCTTCATTTTCTTCTCTTGTCTGAAGCAATTATTCCTATAGTAGTAGATACTTTCTTTTTCATCCTTTGATGTTTAATTTCTGAGTTTAGTCTGGTTATTTTTTAAAGGACTAAAGTAATACTCAGAATTAACTTTCACCATCTGTTTTCAAAATCTGTCTTCATTTTGTATTTGAAGACAAACTGTTTATGTTATGTTAATGATCAGCTGGCAATTATGAGAGCTTTTCTTACAAGGACTAATAACTTTCTAATCATAACTAAATAAAATTAGCCATTTTTGGATCACAGGCTATACTCTGCTGTGAAAACGTGAGCCCCATGGAAGAGTGCTTATACAGAATGAACGTGAGCACTCAGGTTGTATTACATCAGAATTGCTTAAAAAGGCATTGTGTGAGTTGGTATCTTTCCATGTCACCTAGCCAAACCTGAAGTTGTGGTGGCTGAGTTTATTGTTCTGGCAGCAACTCTTAAGTCAGGTTCATGTATTGCTGTCTACTGTATTCCAGAGTGTTGGATGTATCTCTTACCATTATTGTACTTTTGAGTGTTACTGTAGCTATTTTGTGGTCACAACAGCAAAAAGCCCCTGATAGGTATTTGCATCCTGTCAGAAGCATTTTTCTTATCCTCCTGTTTATATATTTTCTACTCAGAAACTCTTCCATTGTTGGCTTGAAATACATGGTAACTGTTTTAAGGAAGCATAGATTTTTCATCAGTCTTAGCAATGTGTATAAATGTGTGCATGCATTTTTCTGTTTGAGGTGAGCCTCCGAGTGTTCCTTATCTTCAGGCCAAGAAACAGTTGCTATCCTTTTGTCTCTGTGGGGTTTTGCAAGCCTTGTCTGTTTTTTTAAAATGTTCTGTGTCTTTAACTGCATTACTTTTGCCACATCAAGACCTGCAATCATCAATGTTTTGTATTAAACTTGGTAATTACCGATTCCTTAACTAATCATTCCTGTTCCTTTTTTTTGCTTCTCTCCAATATTACACTATGCCTTTCCCTGCACATTTCTCTTTTTTTTTGTCATGTATAGCAGAACTATTGACAAGCCTTTGCCCTCTCCTGAGGCAGAAGATGGGCAGAGAAGGAAAGGGGAGTGGGTTTTGTCCTCAAAGTAATCAGCATATGTGTATGGACCTCTTTGATAGGGTGGATTACAGTCTGGTTCAGATTTTAGGGGTCAGGTTCAGAGAAGAGACAACTGACATGAATGCCATTGTGATCGGAGTTTTACGGGGCATCCAATCTATGTCAGCACTGGTAAGACCACACGTAGAGTACCTTGTCCTGTTCTAGGATTTAGCCTAGAGAAGGGAAGGATCAGGGGCAGTGTTACCAATGTGTATAGACAACTGAAGAAAGGATGTGACAGCACCAGAGGCAGTGGGCACAAACCAAAAGACAGGAAGTTCCGTATGGACATAAAGTGAAACTCTTTTTAGTAAAGGCACAGGGTGCCTAGAGACGTTGTGGGTTCTCCATCCTTGGATGTACTATAACTGATCTTTATTCCCATCTGAAGTGTATTATTATGTGTAGTTCAATAACACAGACTTATTAATACTTTCAATGGGGTTCTTGCAGGTCTTGGAGATTAATGAAAGGCCTATGCTTTGCCTTGTTAGATTATCTATCATACGTATGGGTATTTCCTGTGGACTCTTGAGCTCTGTATCTTTATGGCAGTTTCTCTCACAGTGTGAGGCATACCCAAAAGTTCAGAAGTAGTCCAATATTGAGAAGTTCTATAATAAGGCAGTCTAAGCAAGACATTGAAGTTTCATGATGGCAGTGAGGCTGATCACGTGCTACCTGGAGTTCTGTGTCCAACTGTGGACCCCCCCAGCATAAAAATTACATTAGAGGAAGTCCAGAGCAAGACCATGAAGATAATCAGAGTGATGGAGCACCTCTCCTATGAAAAGAGGCTGAGAGGGCTGGAGTTGTTCATCCTAGAGAAGAGTAGGCTTTGAGGGGACCTAAGAGCAGCCTTCCAGTAAGGAAGGGCTACAAGAGAACCAGAGACAGACTTTTTGCAAGGATGAGCAGGGATGGCTTCAAACTGAAAAGGGACATGTTTAGATTAGATAATATGTTACATATAAGGAAGAAGTTCTTCACTATGAGGATGGTGAGTCGCTGAAACAGGTTGGTTAGAGATGTTGTGGATACCCCATCCCTGGAAGTGTCCAAGGCCAGGTTGCATGGGTCTTTGAGCAACCTGGTCTAAGGGAAAGTGTCCTTACCCATTGCATAGGGATTTGGAACTAGATGATCTTTTGAGGTCACTTTCAATCCAAACCATTTTATTATATAGTACAGGAAAGCATACACCATTTTGCACTGAAAATTGTGTGGGTTATGTCATTGCTAGTTTCTAAATCAAATTTGGAAAGAAAATATGGCTGCGGTTGTGAACAGTTCTGCAGAAAGATACCTTCAGTCAACCTTTAAGCAACACCACCAGGGAGGCTGCACTAAAGACAATACCCTTTCATCAAATAAATATTTTAATGTTATCGTCTTGAATGTTAAATGTGTCCAGTTCATTCTGCAAGCTGTGGAAACAGAGCTGTGTCCAGAGAAGGGCACAAAATCTTGAATGTGCATAAAGATTTCTAAAGAAAAATTACTGGATTTTAGGTTTTTAATCTACCAAAACTAAATTAAAATTGAAGAGCATCAGCTTTAATACAGTCAACTTCTGCATTTCATACAATGGACAACTAACCCTTGGAAGTCTTTTGTGTACTAAAAGTTAGCATTGATTGTTGGTACAGTTTAACATATAAACAGAAGATAGCGGATGCATGTATATGAGTAGTTGCTACAGTTACATCAGACTGGAATATTTATGGGGAAAGAAACCCTCTTTTTCAGTCTTATGCCAGCCAAGCTAAATAGAAATAGAAATCGAAATCTTCTATTTGACAGCTCTCCTGGTAATTAGCTATTAGGTGGTCTTTCACCAGCTTTGTCTCCATGATCTGTTCCTTGCAATTATCAAGGGTTAGTTCAACGTCTACTTTGTTCTGATAATGTTACCATATGGTAATACTCAGATATGAATAAATGCTGAAGAATATAGCATCCTTGCTTAGCATTGAGTCTTGTAGCAGAACCACTATCAGGAGAAATTTAGCCATTGTTTAACAGAACTTACAGATTTTTTGTGACAACTACAGCTGCTTTTCCTTTTCTTATCCAAGTGCATTCACACTCATTCTTATTACAGACTTGCCAACTGTTAGAGCATCCTTTTAGTTTGGTCCCATTTATCACAATCTCTTTGAGTAGTCGTTGTATAAGTGGAAAAATTACTTTTAGATAAGAAATGGCATACTTGAACTGTCAGTAGTATTCTATAGGAAATGGAGAAACTTCCTCAATTATTTTCATACTAGAAATATGTGCAAGTTGATTTAAAAGTATTTTTCAGATGGATAAATTTAACTTTTGTAATTGCCAACTACTACTTAACAGGGAGAGCTCTAATTGTGGAGAACTCCTTGGCAGAATTGGTTATCAGATCATTAGCCAAAGTAGTGAACAGGATAATGACTGTTTTGCATTATTATAGATAATTTCAGCTTTTATAAGTGCAAGCATATCTTGTTAGAGTTTCTGAAAAATGTGTCAATCAGAACATGAACAGTCCAGAGGCTAACAAGAGCACGTATAGTAATAATTTCTGTTCCGCTTTTTAGTGCCTCACCCATCTTATGTTGGAAAACATTGGTATGGAGAAATTACGTGGCCTTATAATACTACTCTCTGCAGTTACTCGGTATTTCCCACTGAGAATTCCTGTCTCTTGGGCTTAATGAGAAGTCTGTTCTACAGGGATACCACACTTACCCTCAAGGCAGAAACTACGTACCTTGACTTTAACATACCTCAAGCTGTCAACTGCTAGCAAAAAAAGTTGTTGATGAGTAAGGATCCTTCTAGCCATTATGAAGCATAACTGGTGGCAGATACGATGGATATGTGTTTGAGAATGATTGCAGAAACTGAGGAGTGTGTCCACAGTGCAGGCAAAGCCAGAAGACAACACAGTGCTCCATGCTGTGATATCCATTTAAGATATTTTGAAATTAGTTGTAATCTAAGGTTTTAATTGCATGCAGGCAAGCTAAGACATTATCTTACGAAATCACAGTGTTTCTGAAGGTCATTCTGTCCAAATGAGGGGTTGTTTTGGATATGAATCATAAGCTGTGGTCAGTTGCACTAGATTGCATAGAGTGATTCCATTGGAAAGGCATTAAGAGGCTAGAGGTCCGGAAGACAGAATGAAGGACTGACTTAAGCATCTTTCTTTGAAAATGGAGTTTGGCAATTGGTCAGAAGATAAATGCATGTAAGAGCACTTTCACTTTTCTTTTTAATAATCATGTGACAGATGGCAATTTTATATGCCATACTTTAGCTTTGAAAACTGTGAAACACTTTTGTTACTATTTTATTTTTAAACTTCTTTAGCATCTTTTATATCTTGACGTAGAAAATATGTCAAGAAAGGACAATTTATCTAGTCATCTCTACACTAAGGCAGAATCAACTATGTCTGCTTTTCTTTATATTGTCTAAAAGGTTTTTTGGCTGTTCAGTCATGGAGAATTCACGGCCTCTCTAAGTCTAGGGCTTCATTGTTTTCACTGACTGTTTTCGCTGCAATTCTGTCTGTTGGTCTTTGTTCAGTACAGTATCTATGTGTAGAGTGTGGAGATTACTGTGTCCCTGTTTCATTTTCATGAGAAGCAGGCCTTATTTATACAGTAGATCTAGGATCTTAAGTCTGTTCTCAACCTCATTTATCTCCTTGGCATTTTGGTTCCGAGTTGCAACATGCAAAATTTAACATATTACTCCAGCTCAAGTGATAATACCAAGGAGTGCAAAACTAATTTCTGTATTTTTACATAGTACAGTACTTCTGTTTGTCACATTCTTTGCAATTTTTCAGCAAGGTTGACTCATATTCAGTTTGTGATCAGTCCATGTGCTTGTAAGCCACAAATACTTTTCTACAGAAGCACATTGCATAGCCACTTATTTTCTTCACTTTATACTTCTCTAGTTATGTATTGCTGCAGGAGTCTGAAACCTTGCCGCTATTGCAATGCCCTGCTTATCCCTAATGTTTCCCAAGGAATTCAGAAAATCATCAAGAGAGTTTTGAATTCAAGTTGTACATTTCAGTGTACTCAATCACTGATATTTTCATGCCTCTGGAAAGACAGCTTCACAGTTGATAATAAATAAGCAATAGTTCCCTAAGTAAAGAGTACTGAGTAGGTCTGTGGTGACCTAATTACAATTGATGTATCCTGGCTTTGCATAAGGAAATGTTATGCATTATTGCAGTCAAGATATAAAACTTGTGCTGCTTCTCTAGTATCACAATGCCTTTTATGCGGTCAGAGGGAAAACAGACTGATTTGATGTGACCTATTCTTGACAAATCTTTGTTGGGTGTTGCTCAACTCCTGGTTAACTTCCAGGCACTTGTAGTGTAATATCTTACATGGTTGACAGGGCAGGGTTAGAAGTTGGACTCTATGATCTTAAAGGTCTTTTCCAGCCTAAGTGGTCCTATGATTCTGTCTTGTGCTTTAACCATTTCACATATTCCTTGGAGCATGAAGACAGGGGAAAGAAGGAAGATACTTAATGATAGGCCTCTTGTGTCAGCTGTGGTATGTAGGCTACATGTGCTGTGGTATGTAGTTTAGTACCCAACTTTTCTTCAAAGTGTTATAGGTCCCCTGTAGATTCTGAGTTGTGTCTGCCCAGATTGAGCCTTGGGAATCCCAAAAAAAGATGTGTAGGCCATAGAGTTCTTCTGAAGGTGAGTTAGTCTGTAAATTCTTAGCTACACTTACCCCTTCTTTAGACACAGGTGATACATATGTGTTATGTATATGTCTAACTAGCATATATAATTTCGCATTTATCCTCTTCACTACTTTAAAATCCATCTTTTAACAGAAATAGATTCGTATCTGGCATTTTAGCAGGCTGGTCATCAAGCCTAGATTATTTAAATGCATTTAAGTAATATTTATTCAGCTTCTTGCTTGTTCAGTGTCAGTTCTGACCCTTTTACTATTGATACTAGATCCAGTAGATTTGTGGAGAAGATGTATGAAAATAAAAAAGGAGTATGAACATGAGCTTTGTCTCTGTATCCCTCTAGTTTTTCCACTGTATTGCACTGTGAACATTTTCTTTCATAATCTTCTTGTGCCCAATGTACTTTGGAAATTACATCTCCTCGAGTCAGATGTGTCCCTTACCAACTGTGTTTAATTTTGACCCATTATACCATGTTCTGCTGTGGTATTCTTGCTTAGTAAGTTGACCTGGTTTCCATTCCCTACATGCTGTGAGATCAACAGTGAAGTCCTAACTAAAACAATATGGTCTCTTATTGTACAATCACCATTATTCCATTGCAGGAGGCTGTGCACTCCATGTGGTCAGCATTGTTTATTTAAAGAACTGTGATGGTTTTTTAACTCCTTTTTCACTAGCACCATGTTCTTGGAGATTCATCCAACTAATTCTGCATTAATGAAAGTGTGCCTTCTTGAAACATTTTTTTTTTAATTTTGTAGTCATTTCTTCCTTCCCCCCCCCCCCACCCCCAACAAGCTTTAGTAATTTATGTTACTATCAGTCATATGAATTATCCGATCTCTATTTTGTCAATTAAGGCAAAGTGTTAATTGTCAACTAAGTCTTCCAAGTTCTCCTACGGACCATTTGTAGTTCTTGCATTAATATTCAACCATCGAAGGTTGAGATAAGTATACTACTTTCATCACATTAGTCTCTTCTTTAGCCCCTTCTTTTATAAATTTGTTTTGGAAGTAATCCACAGAACAGGATTTATTTTATTTCATTTGCCAATGCTATTGAGATGTGTATGTAAATACAGTGTTCAAATTTTGGAGAAATTAGCAAGCCCATCTTGTAGAGCATGTTCCTTTCCTCCATGATGGCCATTTTTCATCTTTGCTTACGTATTGCCATATCTCTAAACTTTAGGGCATCACCACATGGATGAAAATGCCAAAGTTATTCTTTCTATAGCACCTCTTAAACCACCACTTTATTACAGAATCTCAGAATATGCTGAGTTGGAAGGAACCCACAAGGATTATTGAGTCCAACTCTTAGCCCTGCACAGAACCATCCCCAAGAGTCACACCATGTGCCTGAGAGCATTGTCCAAACACTTCTTGAACTCTGTCAGGTTTGATGCTGTGACCACATCCTTGGGGATACTGTTCCTATGCTCAACCACCCTTTGGGTGAAGAACCTTTTTCTGATATCCAACCTGAACCTCCCCTGACGCAACTTCAGGCCATTCCCTTGGGTTCTGCCACTGGTGACCATAGAGAAAAGATCAGTGCCTGCCCCTCCTCTTCCCTCACGAGGAAGTTGTAACTGCAGTGATGACTCCCATCAGTCTAGGTCTGTGTGCCTTTGACACTTACACTATAGAGATATTCATCTTTGTCATCAAGCAATAATTGGAAAGTAAGAGTTTGGGTATTGTTTTCATTATGATTGCTAGCAGTCACCCCTTCTATTCACCCTCTCAAAGAATCCCAGAAGCACTTTAAGTAGTAGCCTGAGGCTACTGATCACAGATGGCAAGCATCCAGTTTTGGTGCAGTACACAGATGTTTGATAATATCACTGAGGGACTTGCTTGTGAATTGGTGTTGTGTTTTAAGTCTGGCTGGAAACCCAGCCCTACGCAGCCGCTCACTCTCTTCCCCGCCATGGAATGGAGGAGAGAATTGGAAGAGTAAACATGAGAAAACTTGTGGGTTCATATAAAGACAGTTTAATAGGTAAAGCAAAAGAGACACACAAGCAAAGTAAGCCAAGGAATTTATTTACCCGTTCTCATGGGCAGGCAGGCATTAAGCCATCCCCAGGAAATTCAGGCTCCATCATGCATAGAGATGACTTGGGAAGCAAACACCATCACCCCAAATATCCCCCCCTCTTCCTTCTTCCACCAGATTTATGTGCAGAGCATGACCTCATGTGTTGTGCAATACCTCTTTGGTAATTTGGGGGTCAGCTGTCTCAGCTGTGTCGCCTTCCAGCTCCTTGTGCATCTCCTGCCTGCTCTTTGGTAGCGGGGGGTGAGGAGCAGAAAATAGCCTTGATACTGTGCAAGCCCTGCTTGGCCATAACGAGAACAAATGTGTGTTAACAACATTGTTTTGGTCACAAATCCAAAGCATAGTGCACTTCCTTTTTTTACAGAACACAGAACATTCCGAGTTGGAAGGGACCCACAAGGGTCACCACTGCCTCCCTGACGGGGAATTGAACTCCTGGTCTCCTGCATCAGAGGCGGGGACACTCACTACTATACTAGAGTGGATTTTCATACTAAAGTTGATTTTCCATTCCAGATAGTGTTTCACAAACCTTGGAAAAGCACTGGGCCAAGGGTCACTGTTTCCTAATAAGACAGTTGATAGCTATAAATAGTTATTGCTTAAAACTGTATTTAGGTGGTTAAAGTAATCTGAGTGGGTATACCAACTATTTTAAAAAGTAGGAACTTTGAAAGAGAAGGCGGTTCCCTACTGTTACAGCATGAACATGTTGCTTGGCGTTAAGCCCTGTGAGATCTGGGTTTTTGTTGACAAAGACACTGTGGCATGAAGGAATAGTAAATGCATCAGACTTCATTAAGTGGTGGAAATTTTTAGGATCAAGAAACATGGGTTTGGACATGGTTGGTGTGACAAATACAATGGATGTGTAAGAAAAGCACAGAAGTCAGTCAGCAAAGTGTGTGTTTGAAGTACAGGGTTTAATGTAGTTTGCATTAAGGGAATGTCCACTTGGTAAAAGGTCATGCATGTAGAGGCATGCGTTGTGTTTTGCAACTGTTCTAGAGCTTACTATCACTTTTTACTCAATTTGATAGCAGTTTTTAATCCTTCATGGATTTTGTGGATCACAATAGCATCTGGTACACTACAAACATATCTATTGATTTTCTCTGTGGGTTTAGGTTGTGAATGGGTGTTTCATGCTGACTAGCTTAAGTAGCAAAAATAGAGGCCCTAATTAGGAGTCTGATCTGTATACTTCCTTTATTGTTAGTGGAAACAGAAGAGCTTTTCCAGAGTGATGATGTAGAGTACCTAAATTAAATGTTTATTTCTGCCTGCTTGGACTCAAGTAGTTCTGCTTCTTGGAGAGAGTTCTTCTTAGCCTTAGAGATTGTCAGGGAAAAATACAGATACTGGTCTTCTCTGTCACCCGTTAACTTTTGCTCTGTGATCATGAGCAGTAAAATGAGACAGGCCTGGCATGTTGTCCAGCTAGCCCTCCGAAGTGTTTGCTTTCAGAAAGTCAATCACTAAGGTTGGTGCATCTTCAGATGCTACATTTGCACTGTGCATACATCACAGGCCAGTTTGATATTGATGCCCAGTATTGGAGAATCACATTTGTTGCCAAATGGCAGTGGTATCTCTCCACACGTAAATAAATAAAATGTGGAGTTTTTTTCTTTGTGTGATACAAATACTGCTAAATTTTTCATTTTTAGTATTTTGGAAACTTTAATGCAAAATCATCAACATGTATTTTCTCATATATTCCATTTTTTTGAAGATAATTTCTTTAACATACCTTTGAGAAAATATGTGAATTTTAGGATTGTTCTTCCCCCAAGATAAAATCTCGTTAGCAGGAGTTTGTAGAAAGCGTATAAAAAATTAGTAGTACTGAACACTTCATTTGGATGAAACTTCACTTCTCTTGCTGATTTTTTGGTTTTGTATTTTTGTTTGATTTTTGGGTTTGTTGGATATTTTTATTGTAAGGCTGAGAGAATTGGAGTTCTTGTACCTATAAGAACAATGAGGACAAACTTTTTAGCCTCTTGCTATAGGACCAAGGGGCAATGGTTTTAAATAAAGGAGGGTCAATTTAGGTTAGATATAAGAAATAATGTTTTTTATGAAGAAGGTGGTAAAACACTGGAACAGATTTCCCATAGAATTGGTAGATGCCCGATCCCTGGAAACTTTCAAGGTCGGTTTGGATGAGGATCTGAAGCACCTGACTGTGTCCCTGTGGTAGCTGAATGTGTCCCTGTCCGATGCAGAGGGATTTAACTAGATGACATAAATGGTCCCTGCCAACTCAAACTGTTCTGTGGTTCTAGTCAAATAGTGTGATGTTCACACATAAGGTTTCATGTAAGAAATATGTTATACAGCCGGGTCTCCTATACCACAGTTTTATTCATCTCCTGCGAAGCCCTCTGTCTGTGTACAATGACAGCTCATTAATATGCTAATTTGCCCTGCACCCTCACATGGCCCTTTGGTGCTGTTTTGGCACTGTGTTGCTGTGTATTGGTTGCCACGGTGGCCGGGCCAGGCTGGGGCGGGAGGGGAAACGGCGGAGCTGCTGCTGCCACCGTGCCTGGGAGGGAGGAAGCAGCGGAACCACCGCCGCGGCTATGTGGGTTTATTTGCGTATTCATGACTGCCTAATTGAGTATTCATGCGTGCCAGGTCACGCATGCGCAGTTGCAAAAAGGGACCTCCTTAACCACTGAAAAACCACGCCACTACGATGTGAAGTTGCCATCTAGGGGATGTGAAGTGGAAGAGGGTTGACTGTACTCCACAGGAATTGTCTACAGTGAATCATTAGAAGTTTTATAAATGCATTAGCAGAATTTTGTATCATTTGAAAGAGACAAATACCATAGTACCTTGGTCTTGTTCGTCTCCCGTGAAGCCCTACTTCCATGTAGAATGGCAGCTCATTAATATGCAAATTTGCCCCGCACCCTTACACGGCCCACCAGTGCTGTTTCAGCACTGTGTTGCTGTGGCTTGATTGCTGCGGCGGCCGTGCTAGTGTGGGGAGGGAAGCAGTGGAGCCACCGCCATCCCGGGATGGGAAGGAGCAACCAGCAGAGCTGCTGTAATTGATTTGTAATTCCTTGTCCTTTAAGGTTCTAGCCAGGATCAGATAACTTGCCAGTACACAGAACTTGATGCATCCTAACTAAGGTTAAGCTACTAAAATAATCCCTGCCTTATTTTCAGAAGAGAGTTTTCATTGAAACTTGGAGGAAAATAATTGAAGTAGCTGTTTTGGAAAGGTTACTCAGTTGCTTTTGATACGAATGTTTGAAATTTGCTTTTTTAATGCAAATACATGCTGAAGGTTAGCAGATAGGTTTTGGAGTTGGATATTTTTTGTTTGCTTTCAATAAAAAGAGAGACTTTTAATGGCCATTGTAAATTCTGCATGGAATTATTAATTAGAAAACAAAATTCTAGCATTGTGCTTTATCAGAGAAAACAGAAATTTAAAGCTCAACAGAATAAAACATAAACTTACCAAAAAATATTTGTTGTTCCAGCTCATTAACACACTGTCTCTGTTGGACAGCAGCTTTTAAATATACCATAAAAATTAACAGTGTATTTAAGAACTGCTTTATTGGCATGTTTCTTCAAATTCTCATTTAGAGCTGGTAGTTAATTATGCTGTTTCTATCATCAGAGCTTAGAGAAGTGAATATACCCCTTGGCTTCAAAATGTTCATTTTCCACTCTAACTTTTTGACTCGGGTGAGTCATTCTCCAAGTAAGGTAAGAAAATAAGGTTTCAGTAGAGGTTGTTAGCTAATATTGTAGAATAATAATAACCTCTTAGTCCTTCCAAGTTTAAAAGAGCATAAAAACCATCAGCTTGATTTCACATGACTAGCATATTGAGAAAAGGAATAAAATAGCTTTGTTATTTTTGTTGTTTCTGATGCTCTTTCAAAACAACTGGATATAGAGTTTCCTGGGGTTTGTCTGTTCTAACGTTCAAACTGGTTTTCCTTGTGTAGAAATGTTTAAATTAATCAAAAATAGCTAAACATTTGAACTTCTTGTTAGTTTAGTTTGGGTTGTTTTCCTCCCTTTATAGTGGATCTACTTTCTGCTTAGTGCTTTTTACTTCTTAGAACACTTTTAAAATTTCTATTTCATTTATTTTAACTCTGTTACTCTTATGAGTTCATTTAGCGTTTTTGTCCTTTCTTTTTGAGCATTAATTGAATAAATTCTTCCTGTTCCACTCCCAGCAAACATTTTCTTTGGTCTTGAATTTCTGAGCAAGTTTGGCAAAGTCACCAGGGCTGAAAAACTCTTTTTTTCCTTCATATTTTCAATTGGTATCCATATGCGTCCCAAGTCTAGATAATGAGGACTACTTTCATGCATCCCTCCTTAGTGTTTAAGCCTGAAATTAATCTTTAGTGTCATATTGAAATAGATCATTGGGAGCTTCTCCTCTAATTAGTGTGTTTCTACTTTGTCTATCATGAGATGCTCTTGTGCCTTGATTTTGGTTGTTCCAGCTACTTAAATCTTCCATGAGTTATGTGATCCCACAATCACAGGTCTCAGGGAAGGTCCTCCTCTGCCAGCTAATCAGAGGCAGTGACTAACATCAAGTCAAGAAGTGACTTCTTGTTGAGTTTGTTGTCCTTCTATTTCTTAACCTAAGCATCTTTTACATCCTCTTTTCAATCTCGTTAACATGGTTCTCCAGCACTTGTAAGCTGCTGTAGTCAATGCCTGTAAGTAGTGCAGTGCACATCCGTTTTCCAATACGGTTCACATATGAACTGTTATTCCATAGTTAGTTGCCTATAGTATTTTTTATTCTTAGGTAACCCACTTCAATCTCCTAATTGTCTCTTTTTTATATTCTTCCAGGAGTTTTTTCCCCCTTCTTTTTAGCTTTCACAGGTACTTCCTGCTTGGCATTTTTTCTGGACCACAAGAACAAATGAACTTTACCCAGAACCTCACTATCATTTGTTTTCTGTTCTGCATTTCCAACTAGTGCTTTTCTCTCCAGTGAACTACTTCACGTTTGAATGTTTGAACCTCTTTCTAATGGTTAGGTTGAGGTTGGCAGTTTCTTTTTCAAGTTTTATAAGAAATTTGCACCCAGAAACTTGGCACTCTGCTTCCCAAGAGTATGAGCCGACAAAAATGGAAGGTGGAGCAACTCTTCCTGCAAAGCTTGCTTTTCTCTTGTCCTCAGACCAACAGTGTTACAATGAAACTGATACTCTTCTTCTTGTATTCACATGGTAATATAATTTGGCAGTCTTTATAATGAATGGCTTATGCAGCCTGGTAAAATAGCTCAATCAGCCTTGGCTGCAGTTTTATACTATGTTTTATACAAACTGATAGTGGATTGCTGCTGAAAAATGGCATTCTCTTTCCACCTCTTCTGGTACGTTCCAACTTTTGATGACATCTAATGGTCATATGACCTTAAGGTAAGTTGGACCATCTTGCTAATTTAACAGAAAATTGCTGTCCATTATTTATTACCCTCCTATGACATTTATTGTTCTGGTTAGTGATATGGCTATACTTGATGCCATCAGCTGAACCATGAAGTTTCAGGAGGTCCATGCCTTTCAGAGACAGCTTGCAGTTAAATGTGGTTAAATATGATAATAAAAGAGTTTCATGTTTGTATGACTCTTTTGCAAGACACTGACAGGCTTATAGACAAAATCTTGAATTTACTGAAGGTTGGAGTAGTGGGGTGTGCGTTCGGTCTCTGTACGGGCGATAGCTGGTGAGTTGGACTAGATGATCCTTGTGGGTCCCTTCCAACTCGTAGTATTCTGTGATTCTGTAGTACCTTTGTTGACATATGGGTGCTCCTGTTTCATCTCCTTTTATATAGAATCAAAGGTAGCTTGAACATCTTTCTTTGAGGAACAAAGAATTGTTTATTTAGGAATTTGTGATTCTTTTCTTTATAACTTCTCATCTGACCATTTTATGAAAATACTTTAGAGCTGATTTTGACAATATAGTGGTTTGTTTGTTCAGGTGCAAGAGGCACTGGTATTTAAAAATCTCACTTTAATATATTAATTCTGGAATTTAAATATTTCTGACAAAGTTCGTTTGTGCGCAAAGAAGATAATGCCATACGAGTATGATTTATACCGTATATGTATGTTCTTTCTGGACTTTCTCACCTTCCTGTTTTTATTTTCTTGTTGCTTCTGCTGCATGTTTCCCTGTTTCGTTCCAGTTTTTCTCTAGGTTCAGCATTAGTCATAGCCTACCTGTAATTAATATGCATGTGTTCTCAAAGTAGGGCCTGTGTTATCAGTGAAATATAGAGTGCTCAGCAAGGGAGCTACGGCGAAATATCATTTAATGTTTCTGACACATCTGCTTATTTCTGGCTCCTGTTTGAAACAAGCACTGAGAATTAGCAGACATTACTTACATAAAACATCTGTTACTATGCTGGAAAATGTGCTGGGTTTTACTGCTACATTACAAATAGTGTTGTCAAACATTTATCTCTTAGTTACCTTGAAGGATGTAAAATAGTGAGAGTGTTTGTTCTAGCAACATTACCTCTTCTGCCATTTCTGCTCTTTCTCTTTTTTGTTTGCTAGTTTGTTTTAATTGTTTGTTTATTATTGCTAGAGGTGATACCCACTGCTAATTTATTTTATACAATTAGTTTTTTCAGTTATTAGAATTCCTTCAGTAACCAGACAAATCCTTACAAAACTGGAAATACTCATTAGTTTTTATGGCAAAAGAAAGCTCAATAGCTGGATTGCTTTTAAAAGTTATTGTAGAAAATACTGTGATTAAGACTTTTTAATGTTGTCTTATCTTTGAATGTTGGATAGATGTAGAAAATAAAAATAATTATAATGTTCTTCCACTGTTTTCACTTTTCATGCCAATAGAATTATGTGTATAGCCATTTTCAGTTTCAGAGCTGAGTTTACATTAGTCCTTTTGTTAAGGATACCTGTCATCAACTCTTTGGCCAGTACAGCTTTTTATTAAGGATGAGTGTTAGGTTTATTGAGAAAGAGCTAAGTTAGTCTTCGTTTAATTTAATTAGTTTGGTTTGTACCGTATTAGAGGCCGATGCACAAGTACAATAATTATCTTGATTTTTGATTATGTATGATGCCTCTAGACATGGGCTCAAGACAGAGATCTGTGATTAAAACACATCAATCAATTGTAAACTGAGTTACCATCAGTAACACTTATGACTGAACAGAGCACATTGATGCTGGATTAGTTCATTTCCGTTTACAGTGACGATTGTAATGAAATCCTTGTTTAGTAGTAGTAGTCATTTTCTTTGTTGTTCCTACTGCCTCTCTCTCCCCATTTCCCCTAATTGAAACTCTGTTTTGATGTGATTGTTTCTGATACTGTTTCTGACCACTATCTTCTGCTATCATTGGCTTATTTTCTAGATGGGAAGTGATGGAGTTCTGCGCCTCAGTAGTTCTGCTCTAAATAATGAATTCTTTGCATATGCAGCACAAGGGTGGAAACAGCGATTGGCAGAAGGTAACTCACTGTATTTTCTTGCGTTTACCCAAGTTTAATTGTTTTTATGAAGAGTGTCTGTTTTTCTACATTTGAGAAATACTTTAGAATAGAAAGTGTAATAGACAAGTAATTCAGCAAAAACGAAATTGGTGATTCCATTTTGAATTTAGAGTATATTTTACAGCTTGCTGTGGCAGCTTATGTTGATAGTTTAAAAAAAAAAACCAAGCATCTTCATCATTGTCAGCCTTGGAAACATAAATGCATGCAACTAAATCCCACCAATATACTTCTGAAAAACTGATGTTACATGGTAAATTAATTCTTTCTATGTCACACTCACTTTTGGTTTTCATTATTTTCATTTGGCATTGGTGGATGACTGTAACAGAAATCACTGTAGGTCATCTTTGTATCTGTAATTTTTATTGACCCATATTAAACTAATCCTTGACAACTTTTATTCAATATATTAGTATTTGTTTTTTAGGAGAATTTACGCCAGAAATGCAGTTGCGCATCAGACAAGAGATTGAAAAGGAAAAGAAAACAGAACCTTGGAAAGAAAAATTCTTTGAAAGGTTTTATGGTGAAAAGTAAGTATTGAAGCAAATAGAACGATTTATTTTATTTTCTTTTAGGAGGAAATGAAAATAAAATTCTGTGCTTCACATAGCACTGTCATATGCAGTAAAACTTAATAAAGCAGATATCAAGGGCAGTCATTCCCCAGTATAAGAAATTGTGGGTAGAACTGTAGTCATATATCTGCAATTGCATTACAATTGCATTTTTAGAGTCATACCCATCCATAAAAATGTGCGTAAGACACAAGACCTAAGCTTGTATTTTTAATTATCTTTGAAAAGATAGTTTTAGAGGTATTCTTCCCTCCTGCAAGATCTAAATACAGCTTCTACAGACTAGAAGTCTAGCAGCAATGTTTCTATAACGTGTTTTTATTGATTTTATAGTGGTTTTTATTTTTTGACTGAGGTGGCCCATTGGCTGGAGACAAATGAAAGTGACGATGACTAATGTAATTTTGGAAGTGGGATGCAAAGAATAAATAAACACCTTTAACTGATTAGAATTAATTATAATGTCACTCTAGGTACACAACTAGGGTGAGTCAGCGCAATTTCATTGATGAAGATACAGAGGTGGCATTCTTCAGCTGCTGCAGATTCAGTTCATATATTTAGGAGTTTTTTAATTCAAAATTGAAAGAGTTTGATCTCTTCTTTCCATTTTTTAAATGGCTTTTTAAGTAGCTATTTCATCAATATTTGGAAATATTTTTCTATGTTAAAATATTGAGAGTTTATTTTAAAGTATAAACTAGTTATTTAAAGGCTAGTGACTTTTAAAATTTATTTTCAAGTGTGTTTTAATTATGTCACAAAACCACAGGATGGATAAGGTTGGGAGGGACCACAGTGCGTCATGTGGTCCAACCTCCCTGCTCATGCAGGGTTATCCTAGANGTGATTCTGTGATATTGCACTGAATTGCATCCTGATGGTTCTTGAATATCTCCACTGAGGGAATCTCCACATCTCTGGGTAGTCTCTCCCAGGGCCGCTTGCACAGTAAAGAAGTTCTTGCTCATACTCAGGTAGAACTTGCTGTGCATCAGTTCCTACCTGTTGCATCTCATTCTGTTCCTTGGCACCACCAAGATGAGCCTGACTGCATCCTCTTGACACGGTGGGATGATGCGCACAATTAGAGTG
>WEKX01016804.1:15581-32186 GCA_013390025.1 Pitta sordida | reverse complement strand
TTTTTTTTTTTTTTTTTTTTGTTAAACTGAAGAAAAAGTTCTTTCTTTTCTTTGGAAAAGAGCTTCACATATGTAATTCAACTTCCGTTGCAAAAATAAAAAGCAACACAAATTTCTGCACTGTTCAAGCTGCTGTCATAGACATAACAGAAAGCAGCTCTTCACAGTATCCAAGATCCAAACCTAGAAAAAAGCCTCCATTTTCCATTAGCCAGAGAGACTGAATGTGCCAGTTTGTGCCTCACCTTTCAAACTCAGCTACCTTTTCTTCAATGCTGTCTCCTGCATATCATAACCCTCTACATCTAACTGTATTACCATGACAAAAAAGAATACTTATGATTCCTCCTACACAGGAATACAGGAAGAAAAACTTGTAAATTGGCAGTGACATCAACTGCTAGAAAGTGATTCACACTTCATGAAACAGCAGGGAAAATGAAATTTACTCCCAACCACCACAAAGCTCTTTCACTGAATCAGTGTGTGGCAGAAATAATAGTAGGAGACATAGATCCTTTCTCTATTTTTGAAAGACAAGGATTGCCTAATGAGCTAGAGCGCATAGAGCAAAATTACTATATACTGTCACTGAAATATATTTCCCCTGTGGTTTTGCCAAAAAAGGTATGAAACTAGAATAGAAAATAAAACAGGTGATGCTAGAGGGAGAAAGTGGATTAATAGGTCTTAAAAAATGGTGGATTGCATGACTGACAGTACTAGAAGACAAGCTGTTTAATATTCCTTCAGAAGTTGGCCTATCCTCAGAACATAGCCATACCTGAATACATTGCAACTTCTGCATCCCCCCGCTCTGTTGGCAATGCGTTGAAGAAGTGGAAAAAATTTCAACATGTGAAGGACAAATTTTCTCCACATCTCTTTGAATCATTCTGGACTCTGATAAAAAGAGAAATGAAATAATTATCTAGTTTTTCTACATAATTCCTCAGCTGTAACTGTAACTACAATTTATATTATAGTGGTGTCCATGATGAGCAGACATTTGCAGACTAATGTGTAAGATCTTTCACACACACAGAATCACACACAGAATATTATGAGTTGGAAGGGACCCACAAGGATCATCTAGTCCAACTCACCATCTAACACCCGTACAGAGACCGAGAGCACATCCCAGAGCGTAACACCAACAGTCTAGCAGGCCACTCCGAGCCGGAAGGGGCCCAGGATCATCCAGCCCTACACCCCCCAGCTAGACCATGTCACTTTCCTTGACACAGACTGTAGTTGATTGAATTACGTGACTTTCAGACTGGTATCATTTTCTGTCCATGAGTCAAAGCATTACAATCTCCAAATAAACTAGGCATGGCCACCATGCAGCAGGGTGGAACTCTAAAAATATATCATTTATGAAGATAAATCAAGCTGCCTTCAAATCTTGTAAATCTACCTTCAGTGAGAACAACATACTGAAAGGAAGGATATTTATACAGTCATGCCTCAGTATATTGTGACTTCTCCATTGCGACCTCACTGGATGATGACAAATTTTCCCAGTGAATCTGCTTCAGTGACTGGCAGACTCCCTCCCACTCACTGTGGCGTTTAAAGTCCCGCAGTGCCGTTCTGCGGTCCCTGCCCCACTCCCGTGTATCTCCATGCCCAGTCCCTACCGTGGAAGGCTTACGCCATGGTACATCCCGGGCGGCTGCTGAGACCCAGGGCAGCACTACCACAGGCCATGCCGTCCCCTGTTACTCTAAGCCCAAATGGGGGACTGACCCCTGCCAGGTGCGTGTTACTGTTTCCATGGCTACAGGTGGGGAAGGCATTGTGGTGTGTGCCCGGGGACTGCGCGCCCGGCACATGATGATGTAGCCCCAGAGAGTGCGCCCCACGAAGGTGGGGCTGGGCTGGCTGCAGCGGCAGTGGGGCAAACGCTGTGTGCTGGGATGGGACAGTGGCAGGGTGTGCCCACAACACTGCCGTTGCTGCTGTGATAGGTGGAGGCTTCTGTTCCCCTATGTCCTCCCCCTGCTGCAGCAGGAGGAAGCAGTGTTCTGCTGGGTCCATATGGCCAGCATTGCTGCTCCCGCACTAGGGACTGGCGGACGTATGTATCGTAGCTGCCGCAGTTATTCCAACACTGATGGCACATAGCCACAAAAACAGCAAGAAAATAAATACCTTTCTGTTTCCATTCAGTTTTGGAAAAGACATTTTCACTGCAGAAAGTGGTAAGTCAACCCACATCTGCTATGAGTTTCTTTTTTCACTTTTTCTGTCAACCACCAATTTCAATATTATAAAGTTTTATATAAATATTTGGTTCAGTATAAGTTCCTACATAATTTTAAGCTCCAACAAAAAAAAATTAAATGAAACTACTACATAAAATATATATTTATGTAAAAGAAGCTTAAGAAATATAGAAATTAATCTGAGATTCTAATGATTTTAAACCAAGCTCTTCCTCTCTTCATGCTGGAAGTAGAAAAAGTCACATGAATCTGGTTCTTCTCCCGGACTGGTCAGTTCTTTTAGGAAGGGCTCTCTGATAATACAACACTTTTCTGGGATATAAACTTCAGCTGTGAGATAGAAACTTCCACCTGTAAAACACACTCTACCTAATATTTGTTTTGTGCACTGTACTTCTGCAGCCAAGTTTATACTATGTTTATCCTACATTTATACTCAGGCAAGAATCCCTTTATTTCAATAATAGTTTTATTATGAGTAAAATCTTGTTTGTTTACACAGCTTTAGAAGTTATAGTACTAGATATTCTCTGCCATTTCAAAACATTTTTTCAGTAGTACTAAAGAGTCAGCCTTATAAATAATTATGAAACAGTGCCATAATACACATTTTAGTCTTATAGAACTGTAGAAGTGGAGTCTCCCTGATCAATAATGGATGAATCACAGAATCACAGAATCAGTAAGGTTGGAAAAGACCATAGTGATCATCAAGTCCAACCTATCACCTATTACCTAACCTGGCCAAACCTGTTACCTAACTTGTTGCCATCCTGCTACCAACACACCATCCTACCTATAACACACTACCCTAATATCTAGGTCATGCCACCAAGTACATCATCCGACCTTTTCTTAAAGACCTCTAGAGACGGTGACTGCACCACCTCCTTGGGCAGCCCATTCCACTGAGAGATCACCCTCTCTGTGAAAAAGTTCCTTCTAATGTCCAGTCTAAATCTCCCCTGACACAGTGTCCTCTTGTTCTATCACTTGTAGCCAGAGAGAAGAGACCAACACCTGAAAGGTAAGGCAAACCAATTTCTACTGTCTCTTCTGAAGAACAGCTTCCCCCTCCACATACCTCTCCCTCCACTCTGACAGAGTAGTGGAAGTATGTATTAGTTCTGTGTGACACTGTTACTTGTCTTCAGTGGCCCATCAAAGGAAGGAACACAACAGGACTTGTTACCACTTTAACTGGTGTTATCAGAGCACGGTAAACTACTAAGTCTGGGTTTAGTAACAGTTGGATTTGATGGGGTTTTGTTTTTCTGTTTTGCCTATTTTTTTTACACCTTTTGTACATCAACATCAAAACAACAGCAACCAAAACTTATGCTAGAGAAAGTTCTAATACTTAAGTGTATAGCATAACAATTCTAATGAAGCAATATTTTCCTACAGCTTGGAAAACGCAGGGACGGAGACCTATGTTAATTCAATGGTTTGCAACAGTGCTCCTGGGGCAGTGCAATAGAACTGTTTAAGCATAAGAATGAAACAAATCCAAAAAGAAGCAAACAAAAGCACATAATGAAACACACCCCTCTGTGTCCTTTAAGCAGAAGATAAAATGCAGAGTGCTGTTCCTGTTGTTCACAGGGCTGGTTGAATTGCTCCATCAGTCTCTTGCTATTACCCTGCTCTTCATTTAATTCTCGTGATCCCTCTCCAGAGCAGTCAAACACAGTAGACATGGGCTCATAACTCCCCTTCTCTAATCCCTGACTCTGGGCTCTACTCAGCTCAGTTTTCCAAAGAACTGTTTTTGCTGTGTCCTGCCCTAGCCTAAGAACTTTAGAGGTGTCACACCAGCAGTGGAGAGGAGGAGTAAGGTGGCAGACTACTCACACGCAGTGGACAGGGATAACTGAATAATTAGATGAAATAACTAAAGTTTTCTCCTTTTTTCACGATTACATATGATTTAACAGTTTGCATTCTTCAGCTGCAGAAAATTCACGCCCTCATCATCACTATGCTCTTTACAACAAGCCCTCATTATTATTATTTTTCCACAAGGTATCACTCTAATATTCACAACTAATGAGTCCTTAAATCTGCACTGCAACTAAAGGTTACTTTGTCATCAACACAGATTTTATATTAATAGTAATAATAAAAAAGCAGATGGATCCATCCAATGATAGTTTAATAAACAAGATACTGAACAATCACCACCTTGCAAACTAAACAAGGCAGAATCTACGCTTTTCTCATGTTCCTGAATTCTTGCTCTATGGTACTTAGCAATGCCCTACCTTGGTGTTTCTAAATATTCAACACCTTCTTATTGAAATTATTGTCAGAAATAATTTACAATAATTTAAACATGTGTAATGTAAACTGGGTCAGAATCTACTTCCAACACTGAAATTAAAATTAAAATAAACTATGTATATCCTCTTTCTTTTAATCTACAATCCTGATGATCTCCAGATTATCCAAGTCAACCTATGATCTGCTGAATACTCTTCCCAACAAAATTAACTTAATATGTATCTTTAATTCTCATTTAATCCCAGTAGACTACTGGACAGTCACTTGAACCCCTATCTGCTTTGCTGGTTGACTATGGTGATGTTACACATATTCACACACAGAATCACAGAATATTATGAGTTGGAAGGGACCCACAAGGATCATCTAGTCCAACTCACCACCTAACACCCGTACAGAGTCCGAGAGCACATCCCAGAGCGTAATACCAACCTAGATCCCTCACAGTCTAGCAGGCCACTCCGAGCCGGAAGGGGTCCAGGGTCATCCAGCCCTACACCCCCCAGCTAGACCATGTCACTAAGCTCCTCGTCCAGTCTTCCTGACACTCCTAAGCAGCAATTCTCAGGGAATTCGGGAAGGGCCACAGGAGTGGACCACCAAATGTCCAAGGAAAGGATAATTTGCACAGTTGTAACATTTCTATTATCCACTTGGCACACAGTTGCAGCTCAACACATAGGCAAAGCTGTTGCAGGTCTCCTAAAGAAGTTTGATAAAAGCCCCCTTTATTACAAGATGGCTATCTTAATTTTTGACTAAAGGGTGGCTTGGAAACCTACCTTCAACAGGATGTATTGCTGGAAAAGGAGACATCATTGCACATTTTCTCTCTAAGGAGCAAAATGTTTAATTGAGTCCATTCCAAATTTTAAGAAACTACAGCCCCTTTAAGCACATGCACTTTTAACTGTTGCCATCCTTATACTTGAGTAGGAGTGTCTTATTAGGAAGATAATAGCTGCGACCATTGGTTATCAAAAAATCACGGTTTAAGGAAACTCTGTTTAAAAAGAAGCCGTACCAATCAGTCTGGAAGCACTAGGCTGACACTTAGGAGCAGACTGATGAAAGGAAAAATCTCCAGAATGCAGGACATCAGATAACCAAGCAAAAAATGTCTTTTTGCAAGGAGGAGGATTTATATGGCTTCCAGCACACTCCCTGGCAACAGACACCGGGAGACTCCCGTCAATAACAATAACGTGTCCCAAAGAAGGAGGAAATGTCTTGGCCAATATAACATTTTTCCTTGACGGTGGTAATACATCATTTTATTTGTTATGGTGACTGTTCCTGCAACACTTATGTTGCAGAGAACAGAGGAAAAATAATTCCCCTCTTTCAAAAATTCTCAAGTAATACGAAGAGAGTCCATTCCAAGGCAAACCAATATAGCAAACTTGGAAAATTCCAACATGCAGTTTTGCCAAAAAACCTAAAAAGAGTATGTTTATAAAGTTTTTGGAAAAAAAATCCAAAAAGTTTCAGTGTTCAAATCTTTTCTACTCAGAATCTCATTGAAGCAAAAAATGAGTGGGCAGATTCAGGATGTTATTTGACAATCTCTTCTGTTCTCAATCTGTACACAGTTCCTGTCCATCTTGCAGAAAGATGGACCAGACAAGAAAAGCAAACAACAAAAAAACCTCAACCCAAACGAAAAATTGCTTTGGATTTGTAAACACCTCCCTTAGTATTTAAGACCTAGTATTACAAAAACCCTCTTAATTGCTAAAGATGCACTTCCACTACCAGTATCATCCATCTGTTCCCTGGACTGGCAATGGCAGGCATCATGCTTTACAAAAGGGTCATGAAACTTGGCAGGAAAACTGCTGGTTCCAGCCTCTGAAGTTTGAAGTTATTGCACAATTACAATCTCCTTTTTACAAAAGTACCATAATAAGTTATGTATTCATCTTTGGGAGGATTATCACTATTGATTCGCATCCACTCGACTACAATCTCCCTTCAGGTAGTTGTAAACAGCAATGAGGTCACCTCTGAGTCTCCTCCAGGCTGAACAACCCCAGTTCCCGTAGCTGCTCCCCATAGGGCTTGTCCTCCAGTCCTTTCACTATCCTTGTCGCCCTTCTCTGGACCCTCTCAAGCAGCTTAACATCTTTCTTAAACTGGGGAGCCCAGAACTGAACACAGTACTCAAGATGTGGTCTGACCAGCGCCGAGTACAGGGGAGGGATAACGTCCCTAGTCCGACAGACCACACTTTTCCTAATACAGGCCAGGATGCCATTGGCCTTCTTAGCCACCTGGACACACTGTTGGCTCATATTAAGCTTTCTGTCAACCATTACTCCCAAATCCCTCTCCATTTCACCACTCTCCAGCCACTCATCCCCCAGCCAGTTCAACATTTGCGCCCAGCTTGGTATTATCTGCAAACTTGCTAATGGTGGACTCAATTCCCCCATCCATATAATCAACAAATATATTAAACAATGCCGGGCCTAACACTGATCGCTGTGGGACTCCACTAGTGGCTGGATGCCAGCTGGATGTGACACCGTTCACCAACACTCTCTGAGCTCATCCATCCCACCAATTCCAAACCCAACATAAAATGCCTCTATCCGGTCCACGCTCCAAGATTTTCTCCTAAAGTTTATAATGGGAAACCGTAAAAAAGGCTTTGCTGAGATCCAAGTGCATAACATCCACGGCCTTTCTATTGTCAACCAGGTGAGTCACCAGATCATAAAAAGGAGATCAGGTTGGTCAGGCAAGACCTACCTCTCCTAAATCCATGCTGGCTGGGTCTAGTGTCGGTGTTATTTTGCAGATGCTGTGTAATAGCATTCAGGATTACCTGTTTCATGATTTTGCCTGGGACTGAGGTCAGGCTGACAGGTCTATAATTCCCTGGATCATCTTTCTGGCCCTTCCATGGATGGGTGTCACATTAGCCAACTTCTAGTCTTCTGANTTTCCAAAGGCTGTACACCCTCCTTTTTTCCCCACTGATTTTCAAAACTACTTTTCTCAACTGTCACCTTGAAGTGCACACTGTACCTTGTAAAAAATATTTAGTCTGATTTACAAAATATGTTTCTCTCTTTAGACCTTTAAGCTGCGGTTGCAGAAGTGATAAAGTGTTCTTATTCAGACTTTTGTTGTCTCTGGGCCCCTTGCCACCTGTTTCTATTTTCTTCCTCTTCCACTTTCATCTTGTCTCTTCTGCACAGGTGTCACACTTGTTCATCAGATCTGATTCTCAGTAATGGGAGACATGCTTTCACATGGTATCTAATCCATAACCAAGGATAGGAGGAAGCTACACATTTACCTCATTAGGAGGTAAATTTGATCAGAAAGTAACTTCAGAAAAACTGACCAATATAAGTCTATATTTTTTATTGTATCCCGTAAAATCTGAAATTATTTTTGCTTACATTTAATTTGATGTCTTATATTCACTAGTTATGTTCTCCATTCCATCATCACTCCTTATGTCAACCAAGGCACTCTGTCTAAGTTCAAACGTGCCTAAGTTCAATTTGAGCCTCAGAGAGTTTTAATTTTTTCTTGTCTTCTTTCACTATAGTACCTAATTTCAGAACCAAATTTGATATAGAATCAACTACGGTAATAAGCAACAGTTACAAAGTTATCCATAATGTTGTGAACTGCAGCTGAGGTCTCTATTTAAAAGCAAGCTCACAGTGCTGAAGAAAGCATGAAACAGTTCAGCTTACAGGAAACTAGTAGAAAAAAAGCAGTGACCTGAAACCTCAAATAAGCTCATTTCTGCTCAAAAGCAAAAACTGTTGCAACTGTGAATTAAAATGTTGTCCTAGGGATGAAAATCCAAGTTCAATCAAATTTACATATATTTAAATATAATTTGATTTAGCTTTATATACTACCAATTTTCTCTTCTAAAGCCACAGATGGTCTGATCTCCGCCACTTGTCCCATTGTTTCTTTGACCTGGTGAGCAAGGGGAGCATCCCAGGACTCAAGCAGAGTACTCCCACACCTAAGGTAAATAATGCATGCAGTGGCTTTGTTTCAATCAGAGTCTGATTAATTGAAAAGCGAAACAACAAAAGAAAAAGATGTCTAAATATTTCACAAGAAATTTTATACTAATAAGATTATAACTGCCTGTAAAAAGCACAGACTACATGAAGCATCTCTGCCCTACCAACCTATTTGCATTTGTGCATGTCATGTTAAATATGAACATGGCTTTGTCCATAAAACTCATTTCTGTCAGTAAGTATGAAATTGAAAAGCAGAAACAGAACTAAAAATTATAAAAAAAATAAAAATCCCAACACAAAACAATCAGCCATTTGTCCATGTGTTTCAAATAAATGTTTACTCAAAGCACAGTCTTTTTTTTATCTGATAGATCTACCTCCACTGTAACCCCTGGTAAGATAATAAATGTGACTTAGAATAAGTATCTTTTTTTAATATCTGTTCTTATCAATATATTCAGTTTCAAAGGGAGTAAGTAGTTCATACAGAGTTCAGAAGAATATGGTCTGATTTTGTGAAATGTATGTTTTTTTGAGTGTTGCCACTTACTTCATCACTGCAGTATGAATTAAATATGAATTCATGATAAAATCATCAAAATGCAAAAACAAAGAGATGGTAGAGGGATCAAAGGCACCTTCTAGTTGCCAGAGAAACCAAAACAGCAAATGAATTTGAAGTACGCAGTACTCGCACAATCTCCGAAGACAAGTGCATATGAAGTGGGTGAAGAAACTCTTCATCTATGTGTTTCAGCAGCAGAACTGAAATGAACAGAGAATGAATTCATTAATATTGTGTGCAGATGAGTTAACAGTCACTGGATTAGTGAGTGGCACTTCTGAAAGGTAGTGCCATAGGACACTGAGAAAAGTTCACACCATCACTGTGCCAGTCGAGTGGGTACAAAACATTCAGATCCAAGTTCTTCAGTGTTCTTAACAAGAAATAAATATATTGCATCAGTTTTGAGATCCCAGAGGGATCTATATTGAAGAGGTCAGACTCACAGACTGTGTATATGAAGTACAGCTCTCCAGACTGGACATTCAGAAACATCACTGCACGAAAAAACGTGTGGCATAAGAGAATTTTTCTCAAGAGTTCTCTCTTTCCCCATTCTTCTCTTTGCTACCTTCGGTCGACACACAGAGTCTCTGAAGATGTTTTTTGTAATATTATTTTATCTAATATGGAACATGCCCAGTTGATTTAACTTATTTTACAAAGCCTACAGATAAAATAGCATATGATAATGATTTTCAGTCACAGCTGCCCTTCCTGGGACTTGAAGACTCTGTATCGATGTCATGGTTTCACCCTGGCTGGATGCCAGAGATTCACACACCATGTCTCCCAGAGGAAAAAAAATGGAAAAAAAAACTTATCACAGGCAAAACAAGGCAAGCTACAAGTGAGAAATATAAAGGATTTATTTATTAACTAACAAGATCAGAGCTTAATGTGAGAAGCATAATTTTAAAGGCAACCTTTTCCCCCTACCCCTCCTTCTCTTACAACAGATCTCATATTCCCTTTTTCCTCCAGGAGGAAAAGGTGGAACAGGGGTAGGGGTGAAACCAGGCTAGTTGGTATTTCTGACCAGGTTTAGGGTAGGAACCATCTCTCTGCCTTTCCATAAAGTCCTCTCTCTCTCTCTCTCTCTCACAAGAGGAAAAGTCTTTCAGGACCCTTTCCCAAGTGAGATCTCGACCCAGGGATGACAGCTCTTCCATCCTCTGTTGCCCGAGAGTCACNTCGACCTTGATCTCCATGGCAGCGATGGAGTCCCAGGCAGGAGTTGCTAACCCCCTCTCTGCCAGACGAAAAAACCCAAACTGAGACAAGCCCTTACTGCCTTCCTGAAAATCACAAAATCACAAAATATTCTGAGTTTGAAAGGATCCACAAGGATCATCGAGTCCAACTCTTAAATGGCACCACTGCCTCCCTGGCAAGGAATCACCATGGTCTACCACATGAGAGGCGGGGACACTCACCACTATACTAAAGTAGATTTCCAATCTCTTCCTCTAGGGTATAAGAATACTCTCCTTTGTTAGCTATTCCAATTCAATGACTACTAATGATCATTTTGGTTTAAATAACGGTCAAGAGAAGAAGCAAACAATACGAGATTGGAACTGATTACAAAGCAACTGGAAATGCAATGCTGCTCTGAGGAGGACCCAAGCCCTGTTCCTGGCCATGACTCACACAGCCCATCACAGGAGCCACTTTGAAGATTTTTTTTCCCCTCCCATGGGTAGCCTTTGCTGTCAAGATGAGGCTTGGATTCCTGTCCAGGTGCAGCCACCATATCCCAGGAAAATCCCTTCCCCATTACTATGCCCCTGGGCTTCTGGGTCTGGAGTATACCAGGTAGTGAGGAGAAAATCAGAAAGACTTTGCATGCCTTGGTCTCCCCTGATTATCTGCCATGGGTCCAAATATGATGCTATAAATCATTGAAATGTGAACATTGTTTATTTTAAAGCATGAAGGAAGGATGACATGCTAATGCTCTTTAGATGATGTTTCAAGGAAGAGAACAACCTAAGGCAAGCATTTCTAATGTTCACCTTAATGTAGCCTGTGCAATACCCTTGAAGGATTAAGTAGTGCTGGAATTGGCATATTCATCATTCATCTCTTGTCACAGCACTTGATTGAATGTTTTTTCAGGAGGTAGAGATTAAATTGAACTAGAACTAATTGAAGGTATATTTAATAAAAGCATCATCATTATAATGAGTATACAACCACTACACTAATGTTGAATAATGTTTAAACTACTGAATAAGTCCATTTTGTTTCACCTAATAGGATTCACCAATTACATATTGTTTCACATAATAGGATTTACCAACTACAAAATAATTAATTCTACTTTAATTTTGCAACACCATGTGAAAACGTGAAACCCACTCATAAAGTAATAAATGCTCAAGTCAATAAAAGAGACAAGTGTCTGCTTCTCTGAAACCAATCAAGGCAGTCTTGCTTACTTTGAGTTATACAGGATTGGTCTGGGCTCTTCAAGTACTTAGTCTAGTTATTACATTGTAATCATGTCTAAGTCTGTACAAGTCTGGCAGACATGGACACTGTTCTGAACTAAAGCGGCTCTTAACCTTTTACTCAGCTTCAGTTATGCTGATGACCCTTTTCACAGCTTCAAAACTCTTACTTGCATTCTTACCATTTTTCTCACCCTGTCACATGCCCTTCATGTAGATGTCCTGCACATCTGCTCAGGACGTTGAATTAAAACATACTATTATTAATCCTTACTTCCCATTTTCCAGCTCAGCTGCACCACAGGCTACTGGAACACTTGATGTGGACACTGTTTACACATCCAGGAAAACTCATAGCCTAACAAATCTGTTATTATGTAAAAGCTAGGTGTAGTTTAGATTTCCCCTACTATCTTTTTTACCCTAATAAATAGCAACAACTATTGGTCCACAAGTACATTCATGCAGACTTGGAAAGTACAACCACAGAAATTTCTCTAGTCACAGGTTCACAGGTTATTCTGAGTTGGAAGGGACCCACAAGGACCATCTAGTCCAACTCGAAAACAGCCTCCCACCAACTTGACCATGTCACTAAGCTCCTCATCAAGTGTCCTCTTAAACACCTCCAGGGAGGGTGACTCCACCACATCCCTGGGCAGACCACTCCACTGAGAGATCACTGTCTGTGAAAAAATTCTTCCTAACATCCAGTCTAAACCTCCCCTGGTGTAGCTTAAGGCTATGTCTCCTAGTTCTGGTGTCATCAGCCTGAGAGAAGAGATTCACACCCACCTGGCTGCAACCCCCCCTCACGTAGTTGTACACATCNAACACTGACCCCTGTGGGACTCCACTAGTGACTGGATGCCAGCTGGATATGGCACCATTCACCAACACTCTCAGAGCTCATCCATCCAACCAGTTCCTAACCCAACAGAAAATGTTTCTGTCCAGTTCATGTTCTATGAGTTTCCCCTGAAGAAACTTGACCATGTCAATGCTAAGGTCCAAGTACACTACATCCACAGCCCTTTTATCATCAAACAGGTGAGTCACCAGATTATAAAAGGAGATTAGATTGGTCAGGCAAGAGCTGCCTCTCTNTTCCTAATACAGGCCAAGATGTCATTGGCCTTCTTAGCCACCTGGGCGCACACTGCAGGCTCATATTGAGTTTCCTTTCAATCAGAACTCGTAAATCTCTCTCCATTTCAGCACTTTCAAGCCACTCATCCCCCNTAATTACTTGGATCATCCTTCCTGCCCTTCTTGTGGATGGGTGTCATGTTAGTCCTTCCAAATCAACTAAATCAACAAATGAATAAGCAAATCAGGGCAACATTTTAAATAAATCTTTAAATCGCATGGGATAAAATTTTTAGCTCTTCCATTTAGGCAAAAAAATTCTCTGATTAGATCTTTATTCCTAAGCATATGGAAAGGAACTAGCATCCATTTTGCCTTCAGGATTTTCAGTCATTAGTTGGGCTTCTTCCACATATGGTCCCCAGCTCAAGTCCAGACCTCAAAGCACAACCTTGTCAGTTGCACCAGTTTTTCCCTTGCCACCTCAATACAAAGCCTGTATTCCACAGAGAACAGCTTTTTATTGTGCTGCTCTTGCTGATCTGTGTCAGAGGAAAGGGCACCCACAACCCCGCAGGTTTTCTGAGCAGGGGACTTGTCAGGCTGAGGGAAGAGAAGACAGGAGAGCAGCAAAAGTTGCTAAGATGCAACAGCTGCCTCATGACACAGTGTAGTAAACACTTCATTGCAAGGTCTGAGGTGCTCTGAATCAAAGTCCAGCTCCATATTTTCTCTACCACGCCATCACGCTACAACATCTGCATTTAAATTCTGGTTCTATTTCCCATTTATATTTCTGAGCATTAAAAAATTTAGTCAAATAAATTTGTAAGATATATGCAAAAATGTGAACTACAGGAAGAAAATACTTAGCAGGTTTAAAAAATGGTATGCAAATACCATATCAGCACCCCTCCCAAGAGTTTTCACATGCCAAGGAGGATGGCCGAATTATGTTACTTTCATTTAATCATTTTAGTCATAGAAAGCAAAACAGTTTTCAATCCTGCATTTGAAAAAGTACTTGAATTCCTCATTCAATCACAACTCCTATAAAAACTCTTTTTTGGGTCCCTGGCATAAAAAAAAAAAGGGAGAAAGTATTTGTTGATGCTCTTTATTTCTCCCTCCACAGCTTTTAAAGGAAGTTCCAGAAAACTTTAAAGTCATCTTGGAAGCCTTATGGATAATAGAGCAACTTAAAATTATGCAAATTGCCTTACTTCTGCCCTCAAAGGCTAGCAAAGAGCCATTCAGCTCCCTTCTACATGGCTCAACTGCCTTAATTAAAGTATGGACCTCGTGGAACAGAAACCTGAAAAGTTAAATCTTGCGAATAAATGCCAGAGCCAGGAAAATTTAGCACAAGTTAGACAACAGTTCCAAAATTATGTATGAACACTCTACAAATGATAAAAGTACTTGCAAACTGTTAAAAAACAAACAAAGCTTCAGAAGCCCCAGAAGTTAAGTTTTATTCAAGTATCTAATTAAAGAAAAGTAACAGAAGTAATATTTCCCATAGAATGTAGAAAAACTACTAAGGTTTCCAGATGTCCATCTCCAGGTAGTTTCACACTTCTTTTTCATTTCTAACATCACATCAGTCTTAAATCAAAAAACAGACAAGCAGAATAATAGGTGGCAAAAAACCTCTAGAAGGTGAGATAACCCCAAAGGAGTGGAACTGGCTATGACGAATAGTTAAACTGGCAAAAAGAAGTGAAAAGGGAAATAATCTACTCCAACCTGGCATATAGAGCAGACAGAAAGGCAGGGCACATCCAACCTCTTTGCCTGCCCTGTTCTGTATTAACACCACAGCAAAGGAGGAGTAAAAGGCAACTGATGAATTGCTTTCCCTTTTTGTTTTAAACAAGAACCTGTGAGAAGTCACCTCACACACAGGATCACAGGATATTCCAAGTTGGAAGGGACCCACAAGATTATCTAGTCCAACTCCCAAGTGAAAGCCTACACAGAGATCAAACCCACAACCCTAGAGTCATGGGCACCAACTTCCTTCCATCTCACCTGCCCATCATTTTGACAATGTCACTGAGTTCCTCATCCAGTTTTTTCTTAAAAACCTCCAGGGATGGTGACTCCACCACCTCCCTGGGCAGCCCATTCCACTGAGAGATCACTCTCTCTGTGAAAAAGCTCTTCCTAACATCTAGTCTAAACCTCCCCTGGTGTAGCTTAAGGCCATGGCTCCTTGTTCTGGTGCTGGCAGCCTGAGAGAAGAGATTCACACTCACCCAGCTGCAGTCTCCCTTCAGGTACTCGTAAATAGCAATGAGGTCACCTCTGAGCCTCCTCTTCTCCAGGCTGAACAACCGCCGCTCCAGCAGTCACTCCCCATAGGGCTTGTCCTCCAGTCATTTCACCATCCTTATCACCCTTCTCTGGAGCCTCTCAGGCAGTTCAACATCTTTCTTAAACTGGGGACACCAGTACAGTACACAAAATGTGGTCTGACCAGTGCTGAGTACAGAGGAAGAATGACTTCCCTAGTCCTACTGGCCACACTGTTCCTATTACAGGCCAGAATGCCATTGGCCCTTTTAGCCACCTGGGCACACTGTTGGTTCATACTAAGTTTTCTGTCAACCATTACTCTTAAATCTCTCTCCTTTTCACCATTCTCCAGCCACTCATCCCGCAGCCGATAATGTTGCATGGGATTATTTCATCTAAAGAAAAGTACCTGTCTTTTGGACTTCTTAAATCTCATACCATTAGAATCTACCCATTTCTATAGCCTAACTAAGTCCCTCTGAAGGACCCTTCTACCATCTGGCAGTTCAACATTTGCCCTCAACTTGGTATCATCTGCAAACTTGCTAATGGTGGACTCAATTCCACCATCCATATCATCAACAAATATATTAAACAGTGCCGGGCCTAACACTGATCCCTGTGGGACTCCACTAGTGACTGGCCACCAGCTGGATGTGGCATCGTTTACTGTCACTCTCTGAGCTCATTCATCCAACCAATTCCTAACCCAACACAGAATGCTCCTATCCAATCCACACTCTGAGAATTTATTCTGAAGCATACCAGGGGAAATCATGTCAAAGGTTTTGCTAAGATCCAAGTACCCAACATCCATGGCATTTCTATCGTCAACCAGGCGAGTCATGAGTTCATAAAAGGAGATCCGGTAGGTCACGCAGGACCTATGTCTCCTAAATCTAGGACTAGATCTAATATCCTAGTTGACTAGATATAATATCCTAGTTATTTTGCAGGTGCTGCATAATCAGATTCAGAATTATCTGTTTCATGACTTTACCTGGGACTGAGGTCAGGCTGACAGGTGTATAATTACTCAGATCACCTTTCCCATCCTTCTTGTGGATGGGTGTCACATTAGCCAAATTCCAGTCCTCTGGTATGTCACCGGTAAGCCAGGACTGTTGGTAAATTATGAAGTGTTGCTTAGCGAGTCCATCTCCAGTTCTTTCATCATGGGATCCCATCTGGTCCCATGGACTTATGAGGATCCAAGCCACTCAGCAAGTCTCTAACTACCTCCTCATGGATTACAGTGGGGTTATACTGCACCCCTACTCCTTCCTCCATTTCAGAAGTCATGCTGACCTGTAGGCAATATGTCTTGCTATTAAAAACAGAGGCAAAGAAGGTATTAAGTATCTCTACCTTTTCCTCAACTCTAGTTCCTACATTCTCCTCTAGATCCAATAAGGAGTGAAGATTGTTGCAGCCACTCTTTTTGCTCTTGATGTATTTGTAAAGACATTTCTTGTTGTCCTTTACAGAAACGGCTAGTTTGCGTTCCATTTGGGCTTTTGCCTCTCTAATTTTTATCCTACACAACTTGACAATTTCCTTATACACACTCTGGCTTTCCTCCCCTTTTTTCCGATGGCCATACATCCTCTTTTTTTCCCCTAGTTCTTTCACAAAATCACAGAATCACAGAATATTATGAGTTGGAAGGGACC
>WEKX01016804.1:0-11788 GCA_013390025.1 Pitta sordida | reverse complement strand
ATTCCAACCGACCCCATAGACTTATGGGGGTCCAAGCCACTCAGCAAGTCTCTGACTACCTCCTCTTGGATTACAAGGGGGTTACTGTCTACATTAATCATAAAACCATTCTTCTCCATAAAATTTTTCCTAACACCATTATTTACCTTTTTTTTTCTTCAGTGTTGTTCCCTCTATAATCTTAATCACACTAATAAATACTAGTAGATAAGTGTATTGATTTACAGAATAATTAACTGTTTAAAGGTATTTGTAAAGAAATTTTTCTATGAGAAAAGTAATTATAATTGTTCTACACAAGTGAGTGGATTCACAATACCTAACAGAACTTTTCTCCTCTAACCCCACATATTTCCTAAAATGCTCTTTTATTTCCTCTCAGTCCATGAGATATACAGCAGGTGTAAAGCACGGGCTGGAAAGGAACATTTTATGCCGGGTTACAAACTGGTTGGAAGGGCGAGCTCAGAAGGTGGTGATGAATGGTGAAACATCGGACTGGCGGCCAGTCACCAGCGGAGTCCCACAGGGGTCAGTGTTGGGCCCAGTACTGTTCAACATCTTTATCGACGACATGGACGAGGGAATTCAATCCATCATCAGCAAGTTTGCAGATGATACTAAGCTGGGGGCAAATGTTGAACTGCCGGAGGGTAGGAAGGCCCTCCAGAGGGACCTTGACAGGCTGGAGAGATGGGCAGGCTCCAACAGTATGAGGTTTAACAAGACTAAGTGCCGGGTTCTTCACTTCGGCCATAACAACCCCATGCACCGCTATCGGCTGGGGGAGGAGTGGCTCGAGACTAGTGAAGTGGAGAGAGACTTAGGTGTACTGATCGACACGAAACTCAATATGAGCCAGCAGTGTGCCCAGGTGGCTAAGAAGGCCAATGGCATCCTGGCCTGCATCAGGAACAGNCCTGCTGGGCTGTGAGGGATCTAGGTTGGTGTTACGCTCTGGGATGTGCTCTCGGTCTCTGTACGGGTGTTAGATGGTGAGTTGGACTAGATGATCCTTGTGGATCCCTTCCAACTCATAATATTCTGTGTGTGATTCTGTGTGTGAAAATAGATAATGAATATAATATATGGACTCTATTTCTGTTCTGAAGCGGCAAATTGAAATATCTTGTACACAGGTCAGAGATGTGAAAAGGAGCCCTGACTCTTCATCACTGTATCCGTAATTCAGTTCAGTCCCTACAGAGTCCCATTGAAGGCCTGTCAAAATCAGGGATGTCTTTTAACTGACCTCAATTTTTATACCAAGCCATGATCTATAGGAATAAAAAAGTGCACACTAATTCACAACTAAATTCTGCCCTGAGAGCCCCTAATTGCTTAAGGAAAATAAATAGCCAGCTCTTTATTATTGCAATTATACTGTATTTATTATGTACATAATATTAAAATCCAACATCTTGGCACAGATCTGAATTAGCCAGACTCTCCAATGAGATTCCTATCTTCTTCAAATGCAGAGAAGTTACCAACAGTCTCCTTCCTGCAGTCTGGAACTGCATAGCCCAGATTAATAAACACACAGGTAGTGTCAGCCCACCGGCTTCCTTCATGTGAATATTGTTTTGGTGCCTGGTACATTCAACTGCTCATTAACTCTGGGTGTGTGTGTTTGTCTTTGTATATGTATATGCCTATGTATATGAGGTTTACAGCTTATTAAAATTATTCTCAGTCATAAAACATTTATTGCTACAAGGAGGTACTGAGATGGCCAGAGGTGTACATTTGGTATAGCAGACTTCATCATTATTACTAGGGGTTTCTTAATAATTTGCTTCTAGCTCTTCGTTGAGGAATAATTAGTCATTTCATTTCCCAAAATTGCTGTGTTCAAATTAATTGCAATCTTTTCTTTTTCACTGTTTCTCTCACTTCTCCTGGCCTGCACACATATATGCACATGTGTACACACATTCTTGCTCGCTCTCAAGCTCAGTGGATGTCTTGGGCAGACTGCAAGCATAAGGTCGGAATTATTTGGGGCAGAGAGCAAGTTCCCCTTTTTGAGTTAAACCACACCCGTGGGGATTCATGTTAATGACGACAAGTAAAGGAGGTCTTACACAAAATCAAGAGATATGTCATGTGTTCAAATAATCTCATAGGAACAAGTCTACCTTTGTTTAAAGGGAGAAACATTCACTCCATACCAATTAAGTTACATATATTGGGCAGTATATCATGCCCTTGCTGGTATAAATTAGAAAAGCATCATTCATTCCACAATATTCATAACTATAATGGACAATAAAGTATAAATAACTAAGATAGGGAAGTAGCTTTTCTTTGTTTTAATTATTGAAACCACTGAAATCATGTTGATTTACAGGAGATAGTCCTTGACTTATTCTTTTCATAAAAAGAGAAAAATATCTTTGTAAATGTTAAGAGTTTAGCATACTTCAAACTAAAGCTGATGATTTCTCATGCCAAAATTTGCATATTAAGATGACACAAAAGCAAAGAATGTTTTTAGTATGATGTGAAGGCACAAGGAAATGCATTTGACGGCATCCTTTTGACTATTAGCTACTAATGTTAGGAACAGCTTTCATGAGACATGAAACATAGAAAATTTCACCTCCATGACTCTGAAGTTTGGCAAAGGTAAGACAAGAAAGAGCTTTATAATTTGTGCCAAATAAATTAATAATAAACGTTTCTCTTGCTCCACTAAGACAGAAAGAAATTATCTAGATTTCTTTTACTAGAAAAGTGAAAGAAAATAAGATAATATTCCACATGCAGTTTGCCAATTTTAAAGGATAATATTTTATTTCTTTTCTCTATTTCATATGTGTCCTGCTGAATTATCCTTCAGAAATACAATCTAACAAAATATTTCTTCTATTAACATATTGTAAGTTAAAATCACATGAAGGTTGGCAGAACAAATTGTTTTAGTCGGCTGGTTTATCCATCTTACTAGTTCTCTTTTGAAAGCTAATTACTAGAGCAAACTATTATTCTATACATAGATGTACAATGCAGGAATTTATTTTTTTTTTCAACTAAAATATTTTTCTATAATATAATGCTTGCACTGGATTGTAACCATTACAAATAATCAAAGTAAAAATATCTTACTAGTTGTAACAACTTAGAAAACATGATTTAGGAGACTAATGCTGGCAACAAAACACCAGAGTGAGACAATCTCCTGCAAGATATTCTAGCCTTCACTCTTTGGAGAGGAAAAAAGTAAATGCGGTTCAGCACTCTTCCTTATGGCCATTCATTTTTACCCGTACAAACTCACTTCCAGACAGTACCAAGGTATTACTTAGGAAGTAGAGGGATCGTTTTTTGTGATTACTCAGTCATTTGATGATAGTCCTTGTAATGTGTTTCCAGATGACACCTGGAAAAGCCTAATGCATTAACTTCTTTCATTTATCAATACCTGTACCTAATACGTGTAAGTGGCCTAAGAAACAGCCCAGAGTTCTGAGAATATTGAAATTCCTGGACTCCATGGATTGCTTAGATTATTTCCGTAGAGAAATAAGGCTTGGGGTTTTTTTAAATCTAACTATGACCAATTCTTATTTGTAACTGTCCTTCAGTATGTTGAAAGAGAACAGAAAGCAGCAACTAGAATAACACAGGCAAAAGAAACAGAAAACAATGCAAATCCCATTGTGAAAATTCTTTAATGAAAACTTGGCAATCCTGTAGGGAAATACTTGGTGGCATGACCTAGATATTAGGGTAGTGTGTTATATGTAGGATGGTGTGTTGGTAGCAGGATGGCAACAGGTTAGGTAACAGGTTTGGCTAGGTTAGGTAATAGGTGATAGGTTGGACTCGATGATCTCTATGGTCTTTTCCAACCTTACTGATTCTGTGATTCTGTGATTCTGTGAAAAAAATTATAATTTCTTAAATTCAGAAAAGAAAGGGTTAAGATAATGGAGAACAACTTTGTGAAGTTTGACGAGCTTTTTACATTTTTAGTAAAGTCAAAAACATTCACTTACCAAATATCAATAGGGATACAGATATACGGAATCATGTGCAATAAAGCTGCAGCACTGATCACATTAATAACTGTAGACCCCTAAAGATTTCCACATAAAAAGTGCTTCTTTTCAGTTTTATATATAACACACTGATTTATGCCATCCACCTTGATCATGATTAGTAAAATAAAGTTTTCTGCTCACAATCGAGTTTCATTTTTTTTTTTACATTTGTTTGGTGAAGATACTCCACCACTAAGTTTTACCATTATAAAATGAAGAATGTATTTAACACCTAGAACATAAAGATTTATTAATTTTATTAACCTAGGGGTAGGATATTTTGTGCTATATCTCCACTATATGCAGTATGGATTTGATGACTCCAACCTAGAGTGAAACTTCTCCTTTCCATTTCCTCTGTTTTAGTTTCCATCAATAAGTTAAATGCTGTGGATAAGATATTTATATACTTATATAGTGATGTATCAATGAACATAAATTTTAAGTGTGGAAAAAATTATGTTTTTTATTTTTTCTTTAAAAAATATTTGATCATTTAAACCAAATCTAGCTCTTCTCTTTTCTGGGTCATATCAAGCTACTCTGTATTTGATTTCATTTTCTTTGAGGTTTGAGTCCTGGTCTAACTTTTCCTTTGTATTTTCAAAGTTCACACTGTGTGACTCCAGTTTAAATCAGTATATAACCCCTATGGAATTAAGTGCTTTTGCAAATATAACTTTTTGCAACAAAGTATCTGCATACACTCTGAAGTGGATTTGATAAAAATAAAATAATCTTTGCAAAATCTGCAATCAGATCCTTCTCACTTCCCTTTAATCACTTAACTGGTACCATGGATTCCTGTGTATGGTCTAGATAGTCTTGAGTCACAGATGTTATAGTTAGGAAGCCAGTAACTGAGCCACTACCATTCCAGTTAGCAGACAACAGTCAGGCTGTTACGCAAGAATTCATGGGATACTCACAGCTTGAGTGCTGGAAGCATTCGCTGACATGAAACAGTTTCAAATAGTGCAGAAGCTTCTTTCAGCTAAGGCACACACACCAGAGATGTTTCCACTGGCTGCTTTTAGAGATACATACCTTGTCATTCAAACTGTGTTGACTTTCCTTTGGACTGATCAATGTCTATCACTCCATATTTCCAAAAATAGTTGAAACTATTCTGCATAGAGCATTTCAATTTCTGGGTTGTGGTTTCTTTGGTAGAAGCAGGCAAAATGATCTCTTTAATTGAAATTATGTATACCAAACACCTTAATCCTCATGAGTCTCCACCCTACCCATAATGATCCTTATTGAAATGCTGCTTACCAGGAGATAAAGCAAGGAGCTGATATTGAGTATTCACAAATTATTTCCTTAGCAAGTCACTCATTACTTAAAATTAAAAAAAAAATGTTGCCAAAAAGAAGCCTATGAAAGTGAGGTCATCACCCTTTCTGATCAGCCTGCTGAAGGGAGACATTTCAGAGCAGCCTGTGTTGTAGCATGCTGAGCGTCAGACACTACAGGAGCCCTTTCAGAAAGACAAGACACTTTCATCCAAAAAGCACGAGAGACGGTCACACTCTGCCTACACAAGCGCCTATAGCAGCACCTCAGCAGCTCCTCAAGCTGCCTCTGAAACACTGCACTTTCCCTGCCAGTGGCTCATCCCTGCCTGCACACTTCAAGAAAAAGAACATGCACGTGGTGTTCAAGAGCAAAAAGTCTGTCACCTTGTGTGACTTTCAGATGGGTGATACTCCACCTTCTCTAAGCCTGAAAGATCAGCAAAACATTTATAAGACTTGCTCATGCCTTCAGGGACACCTCTTGGCAAAACACAGCATCCATGGCCACCATGTCAGCAGCTCTAGCCACTGCCCTAGATGGAGCCCTAACCAGGAAAAAAGTGTGAGTCATTGCTGCGCCAAGAATGAAGTTTTTCTCCCAAGAGCCATGAAGTCAGCTGACTCCTGTGTTCAGCTGGCAAGAAGGCAATGTTCTCATTATCACTTCCTCCAATAAAGTAACAAGAGGGAGAAGCTATTTCCTTCATCCAGGAGGTCTATTGCCATCATTTAATGAGGAGTAAGAAGAGAGCAAGAGAAGGAAAGCGCAGGTAAACATCTGATTTTCTTTCCTCCCAAAGAAAAGCATTCAAAGCAGACCATCACTGACAAATAAAGTTACAGGTAATGAAACAAAATTTAAAAAAAATTTGCTTTCTTATAAATTATATTTTAGATTTCAGTGCTGCTTGCACTACCAAAAGACTGGCAGGCTTCTCCTGAGCAGCCATGTCCCTCTGTAGCACAGAGAGTATTCAAGCTTACTTTAGACCAGTACTTGCAGCTACCTTTTACCCAATGAGGCAACAGTTGTTTTCAGATGTACAAATGAGTTTAATAAGGGTCCCAGCAAGACTCTGAAGTCATGGTTGGCTTGTCACACCTCCAACCCCACAGGCTACATTTTGTTATTGATCTGTTTATTGCTTCACTGAGCAACCACTGTCAATCCGCATCCGTCAGAATCCAGCCTGCAGCATGCAGCGGATATTGTTATTACTATTTAAGTGATAAATGAAACGTGCATTTCATTCAGCATGTTTGTGAAGCAGAAAATATTCATTATTTAAAGGACTGATACATAGGAAAGTTAGCAAGTCACTTCTTTTTTTGTTTTTTGCTGCAAGGAATAATCAGTTTTACTGAGCTTCAGGTAGAATTGCCCATACAAAACAAAATACAGTAAGCCCCCTGGTTATTTGCAGTTCACATGTTTCTAGGTTCAATTCTTTGCGATTCATTTTTCAGAGAAAAAGCAGGGTCCATACATGTGCAGATAACACCACAAAAAAAGACATATCATGAATATGTGAATGATCTCATGAATATGTAAATGAGTCCCACCTGCCACACCGCACTGCTCAATGGAGTGCTCGCTATGTGTCTTGGCGCTCAGAGGGATGAGCACTCATTCACCATCATCTCAGGCTCCCCGCAGGAGGGTTCCAGTGTCTGCTTCTACATCATGGTGAGGCCACAAACCTTTCAATGCTTGCTGATGCCCTGTGGCAGTGCACTAAACATGGTGCAGCCTCCCCCAGCCAGCACCGTGAGGCAGTCAGGTGGTCTCTGGGGGGTCAGGGGGTATAAATCTCTTTTGTATGGTTTATGCAATGTGTCAATCTCACCAGTGGGGCTGCAGGGAAAACCCACAGCGTGGTGTTAAAGCTCTGCTCCCCCTAGGACAGTGCATTGCAACCTGCTTTTGCAACAGTTTGCACAACTGTGTGCACTGTGTACCTTAGCAGCTGGGGCTGCCCAGAAATAATATAGCCCCAGCTCCTGGAGCAGTCCCTGGGGAGGTGGACAGAGCAGCACAGCGGGGAGCGCTTTCCCTGCAGATGTATCACTGAGCAGCACTAGGTGCTTGGGAGACAGCTACATCTGCCCCTGGCTGCAGCTGGGAAGGAGGACAGGGTGGCACAGAGAGAGTGCTTTCCCTGCAGATGTACTGCTGGGCAGCACCAGCTGCCTGGAATGCAGCTACAGCTGACCTCAGTAGTGGTGAGGGAGAAGTATAGGGAAGCTCAGGGGGAGCACTTTCCCTGCAGATAAATTCCTAGGCAGCACCAACTGCTGGGGACATAGCTATAGCAGTGGCCACCACCTAGCAGGGGCTGAGGCTGAGGCTGGGGCTGGGTCAAGGAAGGTGGCTGTGTCAGCAGTGTCCGCAGCCACATCAGGGGGTCTGCTCCCCACCAACCTGGTTGGGAGAACAGCAAGTGCAGCAGCATCACACCTTGGAGGGGGACAGAGAGCAGCTGGGGCTGCAGCCAGGGCCGAGTCACCTCTCAGAGAGCCAGAATGCCTGCCCGCACAGGTTAGGTGGCACTATTGCTAAGAAGGAGAAAGAGTGGGGCCAGCCAGTTCCGTTGCATTCCCAGAAAACAAACAAACGAACTAAACAACCCAAAAAACCCTCTCAAACAAAACAGCCAATTAAACAACCAAGCAAGGACCGACACACACTCAGTCAAGTTCTGTGTAAATAAGCTCATGGATATGCAAATAAGTTGTGAGCCAGGCAGGGAAGGGTTACCATGGTTATTGGCTCCAGGACAGGCTGACAGTGGTGGGGGAGGACAGATGGCAGCATGTCCTCACCTGTCCTGGTGCCCCGGCTCGGCCCATGGTAACTGGGCAGGGCTTAATTACATATTCATGAGTTTGCTATCTTTGTGAATCATGGACTTCATGGCTCCAACACGGACTCGTTGACCTGTGAAACTCGGAGGCTTGCTATATTATTATTAAACTTTGGTTGTTTGGTTGAAAATCTTTGGAATAAATATTGCAGAACTAAAAATAAAAAAAAAAAAAAAAGAAAAGAGAGAGGAGAAAGAAGACATGTAAGGATGTATTCCAAGACCCACTAAAGTCTTACTGTGGACTTCAATAAGTGTTTTTTTAAAAGCTTGGAAAAATACAAAGATTCAGCCCAGTCTTAGATTTCACATGTTGCTTGGCAGTTCCCTCCTCACACATAGCAGCGTTGCTGTTTAGACTTCTCTCCCTTGTCCATGGAGAGAGAGAGGCTTGCTCCTGCCTGGGGATGCCAGATGATCCTGCCCCTCCTGGAGTAACAGATATTTTGGGCCTCAAAAAAGCTGGTACACCATCTGCATCACTCATCCTGTAATTTTTCTGACAAGCCTTTGTTGTTTACAACTACCTGAAGGGAGGTTGCAGTCAGGTGTGTGTGAAACTCTTTTCTCAGGCTGAAGACACCAGAACAAGAGGACATAGCCTTAAACTACTCCAGGGGAGGTTTAGACAGGATGTTAGGAGGAGTTTTTTCACAGAGAGAGTGATGTCTCATTGGAATGGTCTGCCCAGGAAGGTGGTGGAGTCTCGATCCCTGGAGGTGTTTAAGAGAAGACTCGATGAGTAGCTCAGCAACATAGTCTAGATGGTGGGAGGCTTGGATGGATGGAGCGTGGTGCCCATGGTTCCACGCTTGTGGGCCTGATCCCTGGGTGGGCATTTGCTTGGGAGTTGGACTAGATGATCCTGTGGGTCCCTTGAACTTAGAAGAACCTGTGAACCTGTAAACACTTGAATGCTTCAGGCCCTTAGCCAGCAAGTCCCTCACTGGCACATACAGGGTTTACATCTCAGTGAAACAATTCACGTGCTTATTTTTGAAGTCACCTCACTAGGAAAGGAGGCAGAAGGGGGTTATTTTTTTTTTTATTGTTTCTCCAGTGGCTCAGCAGATCCTGCACATTCAGTGCAGTTTTTGTGATCTTATTAAAAGATTTTACAAGGTGTTTATTTGTTCGTTGTCTTGAAGCAGCTGAGGGCTAAGATGTAAGAGGAGACAAAATCCACTGACATCTGAGGAAATTTCTATCTCACAGTGATAGTTGTCATATTCACATTCCACCCATACTTTCTTGCTTTAAAGCATTCTGAAAACCATGGAGTGGACCAAGAGCAACAACAAATCCTCTCAGTAGGTTTTGCAAATTTCAAAGGGGATCAAGATGAAAGGAAAGACTGATTTTCCTGGTTGTAACGTTCTTCCTTATCACTAAATACTCATTGCCCACTGGAAAATGAGTGGTTTCCCAAGTTAATAATGCAAAGAGGCTGTTTTCATTTGCATCTGCTGCATGTTTCCAGCTTGACTCTCTCTATATAAACCAAGGGTGATTTCTCTGCTGTAGTGCACCTGAGCAGTCAGGAGTTTCATTGAGAAAGGGACTATTACTCCCTGTTCAGACTAATGAGTAGGTGGGACTCTTAGATGCTCATTATGACAGACAATACAAGGTTTTTCTAGAGAACAAAACTCTCAGGGCACCTTTTTTTTAAAACCCCAAACATCATGTCCTATGCTCAATGAACTAATAGAAGAAAAATAAAAAAAATTAACTTTATCCCTGGTAAGAGAAGATGCCAGTCCTGGTCTGCCGGAACTAATGAGAACCTCTGAAATCAGTAAGTGGGGAATCAGACGTTAATTTCATAGATGCTACAAATTATCACTACAATGTCTCTGGTTTGCTGTCATTCTTCACAATAAAATAACTATTATTGTGATGTTTCCCTGAGTAAGTTCCTCCCTATAAAAAGATCCAGATAGGAAATGTGACCCCATGTTCTTACCCAAACACCTAAAAGCACATTATAAAAAACCATAAAATCTAGAGGACATAATAATTTATTTACAATTTATTTCCCACAATGCTCTGAGTTATGATTCTCATAAAATGCTAATGAATGAGCAGGTGCGTATATGATTTCAAAATGGCAATGTCAAAGCATTAATGATGGATATACTCAATGCAACAATCATTTTTTTCAGAGGCCAAGGGGAGAAACATTTGAATAATAATGTTTTTCCCTTTTTTATTGAGGTCCTTCTTCTACTGTTTAATAACAAAAACTAAATAGAACCTTAACAGACTTGTAGATTTTACCTTTTTTTGGTTTTGTTTTTTTCTTTCCAGGATAGTAAGTTCTCTTTAACATGCCCTCCAGTGTCTTATTTATATTGATAAAAAGCAGCTTTTCCCTTATTGAGGACACATTGAAGTAAGATGACATTAAAGCCTTCATGTCAACCAGGACTGCCTCCTGCAACAAGAGCCTGTGTTTCTGCCAAGTGTGACGCTTGATCTGCTGCAGGAAAGGGGCTCAGAGTTGGGCTGTGGAACAGAAGGATTTCTCTACAGAAGGAAATGGAAGCTGGGATCTGCCCTTTCTGACATAGGGTTTCCAAATGACACCTTCCTACATTAAGGAACAGCTAATCTATTGCTGGGTATCAGCCAGGATCATCAAGGTTAAAAATGCTTGATCCAGGATTTAGAAACTATGCTCATTGCAACAGCTGGACTATTTATTCTGTACCTGCTCATTCACTACCAAATCATGACTATCTAGTGTCTCCTTCACCGTTTATCCTGAAACTGTATGACACGTTCAGTTTCCTCATCCCCTGGGTACTCTTCCTCATAAAACATGATAAACAGGTTCTTACCTAACCTTGAGTGTCTAAGTTCTTTAAAGCTTGTAATATATATCATTCCTCCTGAGAATGAAAATGTGGAGAGTAGTTACCTGCTTAGGCAAAAAATCTAAAAACAACTACATTTGCAATGGTGTCTTCTACTACTTAAATTTGATTTTCTTAAATTATTAAAAAACTGTTCCACAATATATGCTATCTTAGTAGATAAATCCAAAAAACTATAATGAATCAATGCTAAACATTATTAACATTCAATATGACCTGGATGTATTTAATAGAAAAACAGATTTAGCATGGCACTGTTAAAAACTTTTTCCCTTCAAGTAATCTTAGTCTAGATTTTGAAATACAAGGCAGAAATCCCAAAGTCTTCTGTTTCAAATTGTAAGAGAATAGAGAAAGAAGGGCTACACTGTGACTGCTCTCAACCACCTCAATAACCTCCAAGAGGTCCTTCACAGCAGGGAAGAAGTAAATGAGAAAAATGCCGGGAGACATCCTTAGCAGAAGTGGAGGAACTTCTCAGTTGGAGAAGGGACAAAGTGACTCTCTGCTGTTACGAGAAAAAAAATTATGGGAGTGGGGAAGTCTACTAGACTGATGAATCCAACAATTTGGGAACTATTACCTTCAAGGAAGGACTAGAGCAAGTGAAAATAAAGGGGAAGGAAAGGCTGGATCCAGTTTTTGCACTTTCAGGGTTTATTTCTCAAAGATTCACAGATTCAAAGAATATTATG
>WEKX01016802.1:31368-55626 GCA_013390025.1 Pitta sordida | reverse complement strand
ATCCTGCCATTGCAGGGACAGAGCAAACATCAGGAGGAAACATTTTCATAGGGGTTCTTTTAGCTGTTTTGAGGTACTTATATGTTAATTTAAAAAAAAAACCAGAAATTATATTGCAAAATTAATTCTAAATTAGTATTTTATTCTATGTTCTCTTTCCTATAATTTGCCTTGTTTATATCACATGTAAGTTAAATTGAAGGCTATTTGTAGAAATTATTAAGTCTATTTTCACCAGCTTCAGTCATGGACTTGTCATTGTCAATGAAGTCTCTACTTTCTACGAAAATCATCACTGACATTTGTAGTTTCTTTTTTAAGCATGTAACTTTTTTTCTAATTGTTTATTTTCTCTATACAGCTTTTTTTTTTGTTTGTTTTATTTTTCAGACTTTGGGGATGTTGGAAAACACAGCAATAATATGCTGCATCACCTCAAGATATTATGTTTCTCAGAGGTCTGATCTGCTGTGAAAATATAGAACATATATGGTAAATGATTTCTCAGGAAGATATTTTGTGTTTGGAAGTGGCATCAGCAATTGGAAGCATTACAAGCAGAACAGTTTAAAGAAAGCAGTTCACAGGTAGAAGATGGTAAAAACTCATTCTATGGTGCAATAAGCAAGATATCAAGAGCCACAAAAAGAATTTGAGACACCTAACTACAGTACAATGTAAAGAAAGACTTAGTAGTGAGAGATTATATTACTTGCCTAAAAGATGGTACATATTATCTCACTGGAAATCTGACAGATTATAGAAATAGCAGATGTGATTATTTAAATTCAATAAACCAGTTGCAAATTAAAACTAGACTATGTTGACTATGTAATCACTAGAGATGACATAGTGCCAAATGCATCAAACATGGAACCTATTACAAAAATTCTACAGTAGAAAACATAAAACAACTGTAGTAATTACTGGGATTTTTCAAATACTTAACTAAATTCTTTCTAAGACTTGCTCAACCTCTGAAATAAAGTGTTGTTTCAGCCTCTGAAAACAGGAATTCCAAAAGAACTGTTACAAAAACAACTTGTTTTTCTCTGATAAAAGTGTTCTCTTGTGTCATGCAGGAGCTTCCAGATACCTGATAGAAATATGTGGTAGTTTCAAGATTTGCATCAGGAAAATAAAACAACAAACCAGGAAAAGAGAAGAAAATATACATTTGGAACTTTATGGCAATTGTGGGTGCCTTGTGTTCAATATTACAGTTTATGAGAACAAAGCACTAAAAACATTGATCAGAAAACAGTTCCATTAAAACATATATGGGCATATAAACTGAAGTTGGGAATAAAAATTACGGAATGTTGATAAAAAAGGAAAGTATCCCTAGGAAATGGCAATTACAAATGCATTGACAGATTACATTTAGTCTCGGGATTTTATGGAATACAGCACTGACAAGTATCATACATTCTCTATCGACTCATCAGTGACTTATTTCAAGCATCTATAAAAGTAAATAGAGATGCCAATTGCAATTACTGTTAGAATCTAACCAATATATTAACTACAAAGTGAGTGGTTTGACAAAGAAAAGAATTGCAAACTACAACTTTGACTACTGCAGCAACAGAAAGATGTATGATCTGAAGTATATGGTATTACACTGGAAAGAAAGAAAACTGTAAAGGAACCTTAAAACACTTGAGAAATACATTTAGAATGCTATAATGAAGCCAAGGAAGAAAGGAAATTTCAAAGGAAACTTGAATCTGTTCCTTTAGCAACACATCTAAAAAGACAACTAAGCCGATGCCACAGCAAGGTATCACTTATTCTCAAAAATTCTGAAGTGGAAAAAAGTAAAATAAGGCATGTAGAACAAAAGAATTGTGGATCACAGCAGTTACTGTTTGAAATACAGAAGGCGTATCACACTTATGTTGCTTTTCCCCCTCCCTCAAAGGGAGTTGCAGAATAAACTTACCTACTCATTACTTTAATAAGACATTCAGCTAAAACTCAACATGCAAAGGAAAAAACCAACTACTTTAGTACGCTTCTAAGGAAAATGTAAGAACACCACATCCAGCCTATTTGCACTTGATTTAAAACAAAACAAAAAGCCATGAATATTCAAGAACTTGTAAAAAAGTCTCAAGAAATTTAAAGAATTTTTGAGGTGGCTATTTTCCAACACATACATACAACTGAGTATATATAGGGCTTGCACAGCTGCTAATGAACAGAAGGAAAAAAAAAACAGCTCTGACTCAGGGACCGAAAATGGAAATTCTCCCAGATGTGTTGGCACAAGATTGGTGCTTATATTTATTGTTAAAGGCTCTGTTTCCTTAAGACATCCCTTTGAAATCTGATATAAACACAAAGGAATAAAGATGAATAATATAAACTTCACACCATGCATACAGTATAAAAAAATAGGAAAATAATATTTTCCAAAGCTTCGAGGGAGATTCTACTGCAGGAATAAACACATATTTAGAAAGTGGAAATAGTATTTCTAACTAATCCTCACAGTAATAATCCAGATGAAAGAGACCAGCCATATAAAATCAAATCAACAGTTCAACTGTTCATCACATCGGGACTGCATCAGATGTGATCCTCTGCAGAACAGCTAAAGGCAGCAAATAAAAAGACTTAGTAATTCCAATATGTAAGCATACCTGAAACCTTGCTGACAGCCTGCATTTCTGGCAATTTCGCTAGAATTAAATGAAGTAAACACATTTTCGTAACAAGTTTCAGCAATACAGTTTTTCAAGATAAACAGCAAGATAGACCTTTTCTTATTCATAAATTTTCATTGATATATTTCTTTGCAACTTAAGTAATTTTTTATTCCCACTATACACCTCTCATTTCTTGAGGATACATTTATATCACAATCGCATTATTTAATATCAGATGAACGCTACATACCTTTAATAACTATATTACCCATCATGCATCATGCCAGTTTTGGCACTACCCTAATTTCCTCATCTGCCAATTAAAACAGTAGCCTCATGTCATGGTTTGACTCTGACTGGATGCTAGAGATTCACCCACAACCTCTCCTGGAGGAAAAAAACTGGAAAATAAAATTGGTCACAGGCAAANGGTTTGCACCATATTCCTTTCCACAAATAGCAGCGGGATGCCTGGAATTCTTCCTACTCCCTTCTCTAGTAGGCCTGGGAGGGCCTTCATGGCTTTCAGCTTCTCCATACAGGCCCTGACTCGGCACACTACATCTTGCTGCTAAGTTGGTTTTTTTCTTCTCTCTCAAATATGATTATTCACAGAGGCATCCCTATCTCTATAACCTTGAATGCCATGGCAGCGACTGAGGCCCAGGCAAGAGCTGAGCTCTTAACCAGAGCAGCAAAAACCTAAACAAGGACACCTCAGTATGGAAACACACATATACTAATGCAATTTGTCAGATGCTATTATGTCTCTTTGTGAGTCTTACAGAAGTTTCCACTTCTTTTCATAATCCACATTTTCTTTCAGTACAGTACATATAGTCCGCAGTACTCAATGCCAGAAAACTACAGTTTCGCTTACTGGGTCCTGGTAGCTAGACCACATGGTTTTACTCCTTTTTATAATCAAAACAAAGTATTCTTCTCAGAAAGCATTCTCTACAAATCCTAACTTGAACTATACTTCACATAGTCCCTTCTGCTGGCATGTAATATATACACATATAAACACATACAAATGTACATACGTTACAGACACACTTCAGAAGTTTCTTGGGTGAGATATAGAATTAATATGATGAAATTATATGATCTATTTTTTGTTGTTAAGGTTGCCATTAAGACCCAGGAAAGCCAAATCTTCAGGAGCTGTAACTGTTTACTGAGGTATCTTGTTCAAGGTATGGCAACATCTAAACAAACTAGACAAAACCAGAACATAACTGCTGAAAAAATAAGGGTTTATCCTTAAAATTTTCAGAAGTAAAGGTTACAAGCACAGCAACTTTCACCCTGAATGAACAGATATAAATGCAATATGTATGACAGAAAGGATGTTAACATTTACAGAAAGTCAGGATTGTGAACTTCTTTATTTTTTACTCACTTCCTCAGTTCACCAAAGGGACAACTCATTTTACATTGCACTATGACAAATACATAAATAGAAATTAATTTAGACAGACCATGAGCTTCTTCCTCACATGTTGCCTCTGCTGGTAATTAATGTAGCTATTTTATCATACAGATTTTATAAATTGTTTAAACATTGACAGTTTTCTTATTTTGATTGCTATCTTACCAGGAATGTTATACAAGAATTATAAGTTCCCCATTTATTCCAAATAATTCAAGCTCTGAACTGAACCGAGGAATTTAATTGTAGTTCTGCATCAAGTCCTAGATTATTTTTCAAGCATTTTCAGAATGGTTATGTGCATGTACACACTTGTGGGTATACACAGGTCTGTTTAATAGAAGTTGGTTTTCTATGAGATACCAATTTTCATCATATATCATGATAAAAACCAAAAAATACTCTTACCAGTATTAGAAAGCACATTTGCACAGGCAAAAAATTATACCATTTTTCCTAAATAGATATACATTGATTTAATTTGAAAAATTAAAAAAATAGATAATATATACGTAATTCCTTTATTTCTTGTTTATACTCTCTTGTTTGCCAGATTCAATGAGTACACTGGGAAAATTTTAGACCAAGACTGTTGCATGATGGTAGACACAGCCTCAGGCACTACTACTCATTATGTTGATCTAAGTCACAGTGTGCCATAATGATGGGTTAGAAAATCCATCCCATTTGAAGTGCACAACCTGAGGATATATTTAACGGGATTCATTCAAACGTACTTTGCCTTCACTTAGTATTGGTTTTCTTAGGAGGTGGAGATTTTCACTAAGGGAAAAATAACACTGAAAAGGAGCAAAAAGTGATTAAAGCAACCTAGTCCATAAGAAGAAAAGGCATGCTATCATTTTTAAACATGTTAGGTGGTTAGGAGAGCTGGTTTAATGTCTTAGCAATATAGGATATGTTGCATATATCAGTGTTTTCCAGGTTTCAGGTTTGGACCTGGTATGAGACTCAGATTAAAATCCTTAAGCAGGATTCTTTTAGGGAGTTTTCTTAGACAATTGAATTAGAGCTACATTATTTCAAATTTCTTAGAGCTACATTAGTTTTCTACAAGTGCACAAAATACTGCTACATACAAGTGAGATAAGAACACAACATATAATACTGATTAAAGATACATTGACTTCAATATACCTACAATATATATATATATTTTTAATTGTATTGTTTTTCTGCTTTCATTCACACGCTTACCATGTTTCTTCTCCTACCTACTCCCTAATTCTCATAACATCCTATCTCCTTTAAATATCTTTGAGGTCAATCAGTTAAGAGGAATGCTTCCTATTAGACCCACCATGCATTTTTAGAAACATTTTCATGTTCTATGACTGGAGTACAGTCAGCCCTCTTGCGCTTTGCATATTGCGGCTTCAGATCTTACCAGCATGATTTTTTAGTGATGAAAGAGGCCCGTTTTTACAACTGCGCATGCGTGACCTGCGACGGTGGCACGGCTGGCAGCAGTGGTGGCGGCGCAGCTGTCTGTGCTGTTCTGCCGGTGGTGGCAATGTGGTCATCTGTGCCGATCCGCTGGCAGCGGCGGCTCTGGTTTGCCACCCACCCCGGGCTCTGCCACTTCCCCACCCCTCCCCGGGCACAGCCAGGGCTCTGCCGCTTCGCCACCCCCCCGGTACAGCCGCCATGGCAACCAATACACAGCAACACAGTGCCGAAACAGCACCGGCCGAAACAGCACCAGCGATCATCTGAGGATGCGGGGTAAATTCACATATTAATGAGCTGCCATTCAATGTGGAAGTAGGGCTTTGCAGAGCCTGATTAAGTCCGAAGGTCCGCGATATAGGAGACTCGACTGTATCCTGTAATATTTCTTCTGAGAAGAGTTAAACTTGCGGCTTGAAAATCCATAAACATTGCTAATTTTAAGGATAATAAAGAAAAATAACTGGAAAAATTCTAAAGCAAGATGCCTCAATGAAACAGTATATTATCACTGAGAAGTGTATTATAATTATGTTTGCTTAGAGCCTTTGAACACTAGTCTCGCTGTTCGTCATCCCTCATATGACTTTGTCTTTTTTTTTTTCATTAGTAGTATTCCATTTTCCTAAATCTATCACAATCTAATTTTGGAGTTTGGGATAAGTGCAATGTCAATGCCTGAAGAGTTTTTGTTTGTTTTGTGGTTTGGAGTTTTTTCCAGGTATGAAAATAATGTTCATTTAAGCAAAAAATCAAGGTCTTGCAGCAGCAATTTTAGCAAAATTCAATACATCCAAATTTGACTATACGTGTCTCTAAATTAGAGTGACATGGGTTGGATGAATGGATCACTTGGTGGATAAAGAACTGACTGTATGGCTGCACACAGAGTTGTGGTCAATATGTCATCATCCCCATGGACACCAATGACAAGTCCCTGTCCTGGTTTGGATATTAATGGGGTTGTTTTTAAGGAATAATGGATGAGAAGCCGTTAGAGAAATATCAACTTTATTGATCCCCGCATATTCACGGCTCGGATATCTGTGGATTCAATTAAACGCAGTTGGATTTTCAGTGAGTTGTGAGACTGTGCATGTGGGCAGAATGTCCCGGATCCCAGATTTCACAGCTGGGAAGCACCAAAGCTCAGGGATCTGTACTGGAGTTGATACCCCTCAACATCTTTGTCATGGACAGTGGGATTGGTTCACCCTCAGCAAATTTGCTGATGACACCAAACTCCGTGGTACAGTCAATACACTGGAGGAAAAGGATGCCATCAGAGAGACCCTGGAACATTTGAGAAGTGAACCCATAAAAAACCTCATGAAGTTCAACAAATTTATGTATAAAGTCACATTGGTCGCATTAATCCCAGGCACATGTACAGGTTGGGCAGAGAAGTGACTGGGAGCAGCCCTGTGGAGAAAGGTTTGAGGGTGATGGTTGATGAAAACTCAACATGAGCCAGCAGTGTCTGCTCACAGCCCAGAAAGCCAATGTGCCCAGCACTGCATCCAAAGCAGTGTGAGCAGCAGGTTGAGGGAGGTGACTTTCCCACTCTGCTGTTGTGAGCCTTTCCTTTCATGGAGTGCTGCATACAGTTCTGGTGTCCCAGAGCAAGTCCAGCAGAGGTCCGTGGACATGAAGTTGACAAGAGGACTGGAGCACCTCCCTTGAAAAGACAGGATGAGAAAATTGAGGCTGTTCAGCCTGGAGAAGAGAAGGTTGTGTAGAGACCTCATAGAAAACTTTCAGTACCTGAAGGGGGCCTACAAGAAGCAGGAGAGGGACTCTTCATTAGGAACTGTAGTGATAAGACACGAGGTAATGGGTACAAATTGAAAGAGGCAAAATTTAGGCTGGATATTAGGAACACAGTCGGGTCTCCTATATTGCGGACCCGTGGTCTTAATCGGGCTCCACAAAGCCCTACGTCCACATTGAATAGCAGCTCATTAACATGCGAATTTGCCCCACACCATCAGACGGTTGCCTGCCGCTGTTTCGGCACTGTGTTGCTGTGTATCTGTTGCCGCAGCAGCCATACCGAGGGGATGGACAAGCAGCGGAGCCACCACGGCCGGGACAGGGCCAGCGGAGCGGCAGGGCTGGCACGAGAGGGGCAGGCCAGGGCAAGCAGAGCAGCAGGGCTGGGGTGGGTGGGGCAAACCAGGGTGAGCAGAGTAGTGGGGCTGCGTCAGGCGGGGCAGGACAGGGTGAGCGGAGCGGTGGGGACGGGGCGAGCCGCACACGGTGAGGACGGGCCAGGACGGGGCAGGACAGGGCGAGCGGAGCAGCGCGGCAGGGGCGGGATGAGGCAAGCGGAGCGGTGAGGGCAGGGCGGGATGGGGTGAGCGGAGCAACAGGGCCAGGGCAAGAAGCCCGCGGAGGGGCCAGCGCGAGACGGGGCAAGCCGCCGTGGTCAAGACAGTGCAAGTGAAGCGTCCGAGACGCCGCAGTGGCTGTGAGGGTTGATTTGCATGTTCATGACTGCCTAGTTGAATATCCATACATGCCAGGTCGTGCATGCTCAGTTGCAAAAAGGGTCCTCCTTCATTGCTAAAAAATCATGCCACGAAGATCTGAAGCCGCAGTATGGGGGATGTGAAGTGCAAGAGGGTCGACTGTAAATTCTTTTCTGTGTGGGCAGTGAGGAACTGGAACTCGTTGTTCAAGGAGTTCAACTCTGACACTGGTCAATGCCAGGCTGGACAAGGCCTAGAGCAACCTGGTCTTGTGGGAGGTGTCCCTACTCATGGCATGGGGAATTGAGATTAAATGGTCTTTAAATTCCCTGCCAACCCTTAAAATTCTATGATTCTATGACTATTTAAACTCCTGTGCTCTACTTTTACTTCTCTGGCATTACTGTGAGGAATATTTTCAAACAATTTTTTTTAATTGTTGTTCAGGCTAATTTGCCTTGGAATTTAACATTGGAAAGAAAACAGAAAGCACACACAAATTACCTGCTTTAGGAATAAGCACTTCCATTAATACAGATGGTCTAAATTTCCATTTATGTTAAGAGAGATTACACAAACACTGTTAAAGACATCATAAAGAAATCAGCCTTAGAATTCTTAATATACTTTTCTTAGCAAAACACAAGCCGTAGGATAAAAGTGTGTCTTCCAACGAAATGGGATATTATTTTAATTCTGACATAGGAGGAAACAAACTTACTGTACTGCTAATAGAGTTCTCATTTATTGTGTTACAGCACTTCCAAAAGTAATAAAAAAAATCAATTTGTGTAATTTAAATATTAATATCATTATAATTTTGTTTAATCTGATATTAGACAAAGTCTATAGTACAAGCACTTTCCAGAATATTCATCTTAGACTTCACTACAAGAAAGAACATTTTAAAATAAAAACATAAACAATAAAAAACCCTAACTTGTTTTTAACAAGAGTATTAACATAAACATAAAGCAGCTACATGAGAAGAATATGATATAATTTTGTCATCTCCTCTCTGTTAAAACATGACACTTGTCATTTTCCCACATTTCCTATTCCTTTCTTTCATTTCTATCTGCTTTAAAGGTAAATGGGAGGTAAGAATGAAAAAAGGCACCAGAGTGGAAAAAAGAAAATTGAAAGTAGACAGGAGAATTTTTTTCTATGTTTGATAAAATGAGGAAGAGCAGCATACACAGAGACAAAAGAAGTTCTTCCCATTGCTTCTCTACATCACTACAATAAAGTACAGTTCATTACAGTGTTCTGCCCTTTTCCCCTCCCTTGGGAAGTAGACACTCACTTTCTTCGGTACTCAGGGAAGAAGAAAAGTTTTCAGTTTGTTTCAAGACACTTAAAATAACAGCAGTGAAAAAAATTCTATGATTTCCAACAGCACCACAGCAAACTGTTAAACCAAGAGACTACAACCAGCCCTCAGCCCGTTAACTGAATTGCTATCTGCCTTTAAGGCAGTACACAGAAATTTTCCTTTCATTGGAAAGGATGTGAGACCTTTGAAGTTAGTTACCTCTACAGTATTAATAACCTGTGCCTAAAAGTTGTGCAATGCCATCCATTGATTCATATCAAATACAACAGTAGACGTTACAGTAGTGGCTCTTCAACATAGAAATAAAATAGATGTAGTTTTAGTGCTAGCAACTCCATATCTTTTGTTTCATCTTGTCGTATCAAAATTAGCACATAAATATTTACACATTAGAAAACAAAACCAAGTACCCTCATGAAACAGGACTCTCAAAAACAGGGAAAGAAGAAAAGTTATGTTTAGACAGCCTTTAATGTTTAATATGAAGGCACCCAGAGGTCCAGATAACCACAATCAGCAGAATTACACAGACTTAAAATAGATAATCTTAATTTGTTGAAAAGTGTGATGTAAGCTAGAATGTAAGTTACATTTTATCCTGTGGTTTGGTTTGTTGCAGGGTTTTTCTCCCATCAGCATAGACTATATGTTAATTAAGTCCCCTAAAAATTAGTTTCTCAGGGTTAGGCTATTTTATGGAAATTTATGAGTATATGGAAATTATGAGGTAAAATATATTTGAAAAGGACATGGTGTCAGTAGACTGCCAGAAATTTAGAACTGAAAAATGTGCCCTGAAAGCAATAGTAAGAAGGCACAGCATTTCTCTTCCCACTTCTCTATCCCAAGTAAGTTTCCTTCAGTTTTCCAACATTTCATTCAAATGAAAAACTGATGAAGCTATATATATTTAGTTATCTACAAAAATTTGCTGAAATATATCTTCAACTATTCCAGTAGAGGTAATTTTCTTATTCATAGTGTTCTCTCTCCTTAAAATACAGTCAGCCCTCTCCACTTGGCTCTTCCTCTATTGCATGTTCACTACTGTGCAGCGTGATTTTTCTGCAGTGGGGGAAGTCCGTTTTGTGACTGCACCTGCGTGAGCTGACAGTCATGAATATTCAAATAAGACAGTCATGAGCATTTAAATCAACCCCCACGCCATGCCGCATGGACCACGGGCACACTGCTCTGCCTGTATCGTGGCCCACCCGACACCCACCCCGCTGTGCTCTGAGTGAGGCATCCACAGCAGTTTCACCAGCATCACCAGCCTGCCCTGGCCCTATCTAGCGAGGTGGCCACGGTATGTCTAGTGTCATGCCTGCTCCACTCTGCCCAGGGCAAAGAGGCTTCATGTAATTGTGGAAGATTTACACACTCTCAGGTTAGATGTGGAGTCCAAGACTTTCTTGGGGTAGCAGAAACAGCGCTGAAGCGCAGGGAGGCAGCCGCAAAGCTGCAGCAGAGAATGCAGTGGAGATAGCCCCCCTCCCACCTGGCCAGTCCCCAGGGGCACAAAGGCATTGCTGCTTGTAACTTTTTTTCCTCTTAAGTTCTCACTCTGCTTCATTTCTCCACAGTGCAGTTAACGAGTTGAAATATTACAATATTTCAATATACAATATTACAAATATTGCAAATATACAAGCTGTACATACCTTTCTTGGGTTTTCTTAACATATGCTAACTAAGGCAAGTACCCTGATTAACATTTGAATCTGCAAGCTGTCCTGGCTGCTTCACTGCTGAGTTGCATCACCGCAGTAACACTGCTGCCATGCTGGCATGCTGGCCGAGGAAGCCCCTCTCTCGCCATACAGGCTTCAGGACCCCATGACTCCAGCGGGAGTGGGGTAGGGGCCACGGCCAGTGCTGCCTCACAATCGTTGCCTTTCTAACAGGGCTGGGCTGTTGTGTAGCCAGCCCCGGGATGCACGTGTGAGCCCTAGTGTGGAGTACAGGCTTTGAAACTCCACTTTAAACATGTGTGCTGCAGCAGCTCACGTGAAAGTGAAGTGGCAGCTCCAAAGGGAAGGATCGCAGTGCTGCTACCCTCCCCCCACCTCCAGGACCAGCTTGGTCCCAAGCTGGGTTTCAGCAGCACTTGGCTTGGCACGACCCCTCACAGTCCCATGACAGCCTTGGTCTGCCTGTGGGAGGGAAGGTGCAGTCCCTGGTTGCAGATGAAATGGTGGCATATGTCCCACACAGTAGATGCTGCATGCAGCACATGTAAAGAATCCTTCCCAGGGTCCCAAGTGCAGCTCTCGCCACCCTACTCCTCCCTGTCTTCCCCTCTGCAGTTTTGATAGCTGCATCTCCCTGCCCCATTCGGAACTTCTTTCTACCCTTGCCTCCCCTCCCCTCACCTGCCCCCACATCCCAGAGGAAATATTTACAAAAACATCTCCTGTATTAAAAATAATTCCCGGGTTCCTGGATTTGAACAATTTTATTTTTTTTTATCTGGAATCGCTCGGCATTTAAACATGTGAGCAGGATGGCAGCGGAAGCTTTGACACCACTACAAGCTGGCCACACTGGGGAGAGCTCAGAAGTATACAATACAACCCCACAGTGACTCCTCTGCCCGCTGCAACTCCCACAATGGCGGCAGCCAATGCCCAGGACTTGCTTCAGAGATGGCATGAGCTCAGGGACCCCTTTGTCATGACTTCTGAGGACTCCCCAATCATGCAAGGAACTCCCAAGAATGCCCTGCAGCTGCTTCAGAGCTGAGAGGGTGTGGTGACTGGGGGAAAATTTTTATATTCATGAGCTGCCATTCTATGTGGACGGAGGGTTTTGCCTGGGGGTGACAAGACCTCTGGTACCATGGTTTTCGAGAATTGACTATAGTCCAGCCCCAGTAGATTGACAGCATTCTTTACCCTTCTATTCTGTGTGTCCTTCTTCAGTACCATCATTTCTGAAACAAATATGCATTCTTCAAGCCATATGTTGTCAAATTACATTTCTCAGCTTTGTTCACGTGTTCTTTTCCTACTTCAACACTATGAACTGAATAGTTTTCATGCCCTTTTTCTTTTCCTTTCTTTTTATTCTTTACTTGCTCAGTTGCCAGCACCCTGTTCAGCAGGGTTTAATTTTTTGTCTACACTAGCAATCTTATATTTTTCACTTTTTGATGTCTACAAGCCATTTAACAGTTTAACTTTATTACTGAATCCTAGAAAACTTCCACTGTTGTACCGTTAATGTTAATGCTTGAAACAGATTCCTGTTCTGCTGCTCCCAAAAACATAAATTAACCGAGCAGTGACACAGAAAGACAGTGAACAGACTATTATTGATGGAGTAATATCAACAAGCTGCAGCTAGTGCAGATAACTTTAATATCAAATGTTTTGTCCTGTGAAAGATTCATATCTTTTTCCTTGAAAATACAAGAAAATTTGTCTTTTTCTCTAATATTTTGCCTATTCATATGAAATTATCCTTAAGATAAGGCATACAAGCCTTTCACTTGATGGAAGTCAATATAAACTTCAGGGAACTCAAAGTTTCCACAGGAACTTTACAAAGCATAGAACTGACTTTCTATGGCCAAACAAAGCCTCCCACCTGCCAGATATACCTGGGTACACTCAGAAATTGCTGTTCTGAAACTGCAAGAGGATTTGCTCCAGATATCTTTGGAAATAGTATTTCCACTGATTTGAAAGAATAAGAAAGTATAAGAAAGAAACTGAGGAACATGTCATAAAAGTGATCATTCACTTGCATAATTGTTTATATGAGTACTCAAACACAGCTGAAATACAATCATAGCAAATATACATGAAATACTGCAGGAATGGAATATTAAAAAGGTGCTAAAAGACCAGTATTTTTGCTATAGCATTTTGTTTCTTGTAGTGCATCACACATTTAACAGATCCTGGAAGACTCAGGGTAAACAACATTACCCATGTTGCTAACAGCACTGTTGTAGACTACAGAATATTACTGAGGAATTCCTATGTAGTTTTTTCCTGTTTTTTTTTTTTTAAAGCTAAGAGAACAAGTCTCTCTAGCACTGTAGAACCTAATTTTATCCTATCATAGAGGCTTTTTATGACTCCAAATGTGAGTAACAAACAGGAAAAGACCACTTAGGAATTAATTTACAGAGTTGTGAAGGTTTTTAATGATACGAGAAAATCAACAACGTTTCAGTGTGCATATTTTAACAGAATGCCTACACCTCCAAGTATGCATTTATATTGACATACTCCTTTGAAAAGGTGCTGATATGGAACTTCCTGTTTTGTTATTCTGGAATGGATATTTCAGACTAGAGCTTCCCAGTTTCGGTGGGGATTTTTTTGAGTTTGTCAGAATTCCCAAGAGAAAAGTATTTTATACATTTTTGTAACTATCTGGTTGACCTGAAATTCCCTATGTTACGAACCAAGGATATGAGTATTTTAGTAGCAGAAAAACAGTGGTAATTAAACAAATTTGTTCTTTTTGTAAGTGTTCTTTCTATAAAGTATATATTACATGCCAAATAAGTTTATTTTATTTTCCCATTTGTTCTAACATAATATACAGTAATTTCTTGTAATGGTATAGATAATAGAGGAAGCTACTAAAAAAAGTCCTTTGAAATAAAAAATAAGTTTTCACTACACTCTTCATTTACTGTTTATATTAAAAGGGCCTTATTTTCCACTTATATCTATAGAATTACATAAGTTAAGCTTTTTTAAATAGACCAGATACAATCAGATTTGTAACTCCATTAATTTTCCATTTGTTCTTTGGATTAGCCATTTTCAAACACACATCAGCCACAGTCTAATAATTTATGTGTCAGTTTCTCGAATTTTAAATTCTAGCAGAGTTACATTTAACAAACATTTTTTTATTTTTCTTTTTTAAATCTAAACAAGAGTTTTCTTCTTGCAGGCCTGAGGGTCAATAGTTCTTCAACCATTCAGTCCATTGTGTTTTACTGTCCTTAAACAGGTCACTAATATGTTTTCCATTATAGTCTGTCTTTAACTATCATGAAAAACATGGAGCAATGGTAAGAACTGTTAAATACATTGCATCATCAGGATTAACTCTATACAAATTCTAGCTTAATGCCACAAAATAGTGGGAGGAAATATATGCTTAATCCATTGCATCTGATAGGAAAGAAAAGTAAAAATTACTTGAAAAATAAAGATAGTCTTAAGGGCAATGTGCATCTACACAATGCTATATAAATAATCTTTGTAACAGGTAGGCACTGTGCCTACCCTTATTCTCTCCCCATTTTCAGAGCCAAAAAAAGCAGTTGACTGTCTCCTCAGGCAGCGTTTTCACTTCCGCAGCTGATTTAGACCTTCATTAGTAATTTTCCTTAAAGCAATACTCACAATTTCTCCTTTAAGAAAAAAAGTATTGGCTTATTTTACACTTAACCTCTACTTATTGTACTGGTCATTTCCATAATCATAAACCAGACAGATCACTGGCTGTCTTTTGGGACATAGCAATAATGTGAAAGAGTCTTAAGGCCGCCTTAGGCAACAATCTAGATATATTAGCATATATCACGTGCCCTGGGCTCACCACTTTAGAAGTATGCAGCAATATCAGGTGAAGAAAAGCAATAGGCAGTTATTAGATAACTTCTCCCCAGGGAAAGTTTCATTCCAACTATCAATAGATAATGGTTTATGCACTAGAAGAAAAGAATTATATTCCTTCTAAAGTTCCATATATATTGTCTTTGTTATAATTTTTGTTTATTGCTAGAACTCTAAGATCTTGTTATTCAAATAAATACACAGATCTGTGGTGAAAAGCTATGGTTCCAGTAACAGTGAGCTAGTTGAAGGGCTTCTAGAGTTATACCAAAATGTGTATACTGTAATATCACTATATTGTGATGATTGCATGAGTTCCCCCAGCTCTCTTTTGCAACTTATTACTTTTCATAAGATGATAAAAGATTTACAGGAGTGCTCCATAAACCTTATTAAAACACTGAATATTCAAAGCCATTCAATACTGAAGTCCAACATTATAATCAGTAATGAAATATTAGGACTGCAGAGTTACCATAGGTAGTATTACAACATCTGAAAAAAGTGTCTTTCTAAAAGATGATTAGATGGATCCCTGAAATAGGCAGGATATGAAAATATTAAGTACTGTTAGATAGCATTATGGGTCTGGGAAGGTAAAAATCATCTATGCATCATTTAATTAGTTTCATAAATTGTCATATAAAATGTTAATCCTTCAGCTTTCTGAGAAATTCAGAAATTCAGACTGCAACCCATGAAAGTTACATAATTTTATCTTAAATAACTACTACTGGGAAGGAAATAACACCATTAAGGACAGCTTAAAAGTTGGAACACTATTCAAGCAATCCAGATTTAATTCTTTCTTTGGAAAATCCCACTGTGTTTTACTTAATTACCTCACTGTGAATTTTCCTCTTCTGCCCACTGAGGTGTCTGTATATTTTAACTGTAAGGATATGGGCAACATAAGGGTACATATACAGTGAACCCCTGTTACTCGCAGGCTGTTGGGTCTGGTCCACCTCACGCTAGTCATGAAATCCGCAAAGATAGCAAACCCACTATGTAGACGTGTACACCATGCCCGTAGCCACGCCCCCTCCCCTAATAACGTTTGGAGGCCAATCTTGAGAGCGGGGCTTGTTTCAGATGTCCAGCTGTGCTCCGCCAGGGTGGGGGGCAAGAACCGGAGCAGGGGGCGAGCACCGGGGCAGGGGGCAAGTGGTGGGTCCTGGCGCCGCGTGAGCGGAGAGTCCCAGCGCCGCGGCAATGACGAGTCCTGGCGCCGCCGCAGCGGGGCAGTCCCAGGTCCTGTGAGCACTGGGAGGGGGGACCAGGGTTGGGGCCGCCTGTGTTCGCCACTTCTGCGAGTGGCAGTGGGGGGGGAGCGGGGACAGGCCGGCTGTGCTCGTCGGTGCGAGCAGTGGGGCTGGAGGCCGATCAGCCTGAGGTTGTGGTAGGTTCTGTGCACACGCCAGGTCCCGCAGGTCACTGGAAAATCAACATCAAGTGTGGGATCTCGCAAATTACAGACCGCAACTATGCGGAGGTTCACTGTATATAAGGACCATAAGAATATCTTGAGTGCAAAAACTAGAGTCAAGAAATGGGCCGAGTAATAAATCACAGAGAGATCTACACATCCAAAAATTATGAGAAAGATAATGAAGATTACAACCAAGACCACCATTGATGGCTATCTGCTGAAGGAACTCGCTAGTGCTTTGCAACTAATTGTGAGGTGGGGAGTGAAATTAGGTGTTTCATAAGAGCTTATTAAAGGGTGTTTGAATGAGTTTGTGTGATTGTAAAAACACTATGGGATTTTGTAAGGTGATTGTGGGGATGTATACAACTTACTATTGAGTGGTTAGGAGAAGAAGCAGAGTCAGGAAAAAGAAAAACTATGGTGAACGTGTTAGGCAAGCACAGGATTATGGAGACAAGGAAGATAAAAGAGGAAATATTACACCTACAGAAGATGCTGGTCAGTTCTCTTTGTTGGCCAAGTCCTGTACCTGACCAACTTGGTCTTTACTAGTTGTTAAGGTTTAATCCTAGCCAAATTCTGTATCAATTACCCGAGTTCTGTGTGTGCAGGTACATGTGATTCTCTAGACCAAGCTGTAACTGGACTAGCCAGGAAGAGAGCAGCACTTGGAAAGACCCAAGGTTTCAGGTGGAGGCTGAATAAGCATCTACCTATGGATTCCAGAGAACGTGAATGTCAAAGAGGCTTCAGAGAACAGGAGACTGATTGTCAGTGAGGTGTGTGTGCATTCAGAGACACTACCACCATCGCTAACAGGTGTGGCCTTAGGCAGTGTTGGGTCCATCTTGGTGGCAATTGGCATTGGCTCCTTCAGACACAGGTAAAGTTTCTGGCAGCTTCTCACAAAAGCCACCTCTGCAGGCCCTCTGCTGCTTCCTAAACTTTGATATACAAACCCATTACTGTAAGCTTGAGTTTTCCCAGAGTAATATTCTTTGAGAACATAATCTATTGATTCATTTTTAACTACTGAAACAGAAACTGCAAAGGTGCTTTTTATTTCTGTGAATATTGCTTGTGCTTTTCCTTACCCTGCATAGAAATATTTTAAAAAAGAATACTTTTTTTAAAAAAAGCCAACAGCAAGCATAGTCAACTCTGAATCACTTAACATTTCCTGACACTACCATGCAAAACAATTATTCTTTGGATTGTAAAGTATGCACAGCCCTTGACTGTTCTGCAAGTTTCTTACACAAGTATAATTACTTCAGGGGGATTGAGTATGTGGAACTAATTGATGTTTAACATTTAAGATATGTAACACAATTTTATGCCTGTTTAAAGTGTCAAAAGTAATTCATAATATTTGAAGAAATTTCACTGTTGGCAGAATCAATAGATACACATGGGAAATTATCCCAAATAAGACTGTCACATTTAATATAAAACTCACATTTAATATAAAAAATAAAAATATTTCCTGTTTCTAAAAACCCCAATAATCATTAGAATCAACTTTACATTACAAAAAAACCTTTTTAAATGTATTTCCAGCATTATGTTAAAGGTCATACCAGATCCAATTCTGAAATTCCATTATATAAGAAATTCCAGCATTTGTTAAGTTGAAATAGAATTTTATTTTCATAATTATGAAATTATATTTCTTCAGATAAACTTGTGTATTTGTTATGAAAACATCAAGACCATTTTCCTTAAGTCTTGTTTTGTTTTAACAGATACGGAACTTATGAAGTTTCCTCAGGTCCTGTAGGACGACCATTCTGGAACATTTGTAATGAGATTGTTTCAACTGGTTTCAAGGAGTTTAAGTTTCACCCTAAGAGTATGAGTTACTCAAGTTTTTAATAGTCAGCTCCTGTGAGCATCTTTGCAAAGTAAAGGAGCAGAGATTATGATTATTCCAACACTCAGAATTGTTTTGTGACACTGGTTTCAGAGACCTCAGCATCTTGCAAACTTAAACTCAACAGGACAGGGAATAATGGAACACAGAAATAGAAGTAATATGGGATCTTTTGATCTGCTTTGACTCTGGGCCAAATTGTGTTTACACAAATTAAGACCATTGATTTGTTTTTTGTAAACATAAGAAATCTACATTTACATCAGTGTAGCAATTTAATTGCAGCTTCAATAGACAGAGAAGCATAGGTAGTGAATGAGACAGGGAACCAGTTTCCCGTGCTTATTCACCATGATCTTTGAGACTTCAGTAGATGAATGAAGAAGGCATTCACTCACTCATTAAACAGTGAAAATAAAAATAAATATTGAACAGCTGCATCATTAACTGTGTGCCTTTCAATATGCATGCTAAATGAGGCAAAGATCCCAAGGAAAGAACACTGTGTTGCATAATTAATAACGATATTGTAATGTTTATGCACATGTATTAGAAATAGTAGGGCACTAATGAATTTATCTTTGACTTTTTTTTGAATTCTCCATTCATTTTCAATAGTAGTACTACTTTTCCTGAAGAGCTCAGATGGCTGTATCTTTTGACTACACCTGAATGATAACAAAGTACAAAATACATAATTTTCAATGCTGGAACTATTATACAAAATATGCACAGAATTTCATATTTGTGTGATTGGAGAAATGGAAAATTTGTGAGATACTCAACAATTCAACCAACTCTTCAGACATATATGTTTAAAAAAATTAAGCTATAATTAAATTTATATAAAACTATGATTTTTACAATAGATACATTAATCCATCAAATCTGACAACTTTTTCTCCTTTTCCATTAACTCTCGCCACACCAAAAAAGAGCAAGAAATCTAAAAACGTAGTCAACATTGTTCTGCCCAACCTTTTCTTCTTCTGTACTTTATCCAGTGACACTTTTATAAGCCTATACCAGATTCAAAACTAGTTGTGAAAATTAATGTGTAAACTTCCATGGTTTCTCCAGAGTAAGTAATACTGATGTTGTTATGTAAGTACTCTGTCCACTGCAAGAGTCCTGGGAATAGGGGTTACAAATATTATTGCAGCCATCTAATTTTGGTGTGAGCTGATTTTATATAATAAATTTCAGAAAAAATGCAAAATCTTGCAGAAAAAACCAAACATTCCATAGTTGTAGAAATTATTACAGCATATTTATAATTAAAAATATTTTTAATAAGATTAAGAAGTATTGTTTTATTTTCAAGTGAGGTGAACCTTTAGCTGACTGCTAGCATCTATAAAGTCTTACTTAAATTAATATCTCTCCTACAGAATTTTTTGTCGTGTATTGGTTTTTTCTGTGGTTAAGTTTCTGGAAGTGGGGGGCCTATGAGGGAGCCTTTTCTTGAATAAGTTGCTGGAAGCGTCCCTCATCGATGGCAGAGCCAATGCCAGCCAGCTCCTGGCTGGACCTGCTGCTGGCCAAGGCTGGGGTGTCCTGGTTTAAGTTTTTTGCTGCTCTGGCAGTGAGGGGGTTAACAGCTCAGCTCTTGCCTGGGCCAGCTCAGTCGTTGCCATGGCATTCAAGGTTATAGAGATAGAGACGTCTCTGTGAATAAACATACTTGGGAGAGAAGAAAAAAGAACTTAGTAGCAAGATGTAATGTGCCGGTTCAGAACATGTGTGGAGTGGCTGAAAGCCCAGAGACCCCCCAGGCCTACTAGAGAAGGGGTAGGAATGTTCTTCCAGGCATCCCGCTGCTGCTCATGAAATTGGACAGACCATGGTGTAAGCCTGTGAAATAGAGAGAGAGGAACAGTGATGCAGAATCCATCTAAGCCACAACTGGAGATGGAGATCAAGCTGAAAAAAAAGGCTGCAGACGTTTTTCAGAGCCCAGAAATGCAGGCCTGGCGCTCAGAGCTTAGCAGAGATCCTTTGGACAGACGTTTTGAGCATTGTGGCAGGATCTGAACGATGTACTTTGGGATGGGCTCATTATGACGCGGCAAAAAAGCCAGTACTTAAAAGCTGCATCCTGGCTGTGACTCTCGGACAACAGAGAATTTTGGAAGAACTGCCATCCCCGGGTTGAGATCTCACTTGGAAAAGGATCAAGAAAGACTTTTCCTCTTGTGAGAGAGAGAGAGAGAACTTTATGGAAGGGCAGAGAGATGGTTCCTACCCTGGATCTGGTCAGAAATACCAACTTGCCTGGTTTTACCCCTATCCCAGTTCCCCCTTTGTCTCCTGGTGAAAAAAGGGAATATGACATCTGTTGTAAGAGAAGGAGGAGAGGGGGGAAAAGGTTGCATTTTAAATGATGCTTCCTTCACAGTTCTGATCTTGTTAGTTAGTAAATAAATCCTTTATATTCTTTACTTGTAGTTTGCCTTGCTTTTTTGTCTGTGATCAGTTTTATTTTCCAGTTTTATTTTCCAGTCTTTCTCCTCCAGGAATGGTTGTGGTGAATCTCTGACATCCAGCCAGGGTCAAACCATGACACGGGGCCAATCAGCAGAGATAGAGATGCCTCTGTAATAACATATTTAAGAAGGAAAAAAAAGTCAGGGGAAGAAGAGAATCATAGCCACCAGAGAAGAGCAGTGAGAAGATGAAACAGCAAATGCAGGCACCAAGACCAGGGCTGAAGGAGGGGGAAGGAGGTTTTTCAGGCATCTCCCTGCAGCCAGTGGTGATGACCATGGTGAAGCAGGTTGTCCTCCTGCAGCCCATGGAAAGCTCTCAGGGATGCTGGAGTCCACCTGTGGAGAAGCCCACGCTAAGAGGGTGAATGCTGGAAGGTTTCAGTCCATTGGTGCCCACATCAGAGCAGGGTTCCGGGGGAGACATGTGGCCTGTGAAGAAGACAATCCACACTGGAGCAGAGCTTCTTTTGGTAGAATCTGTGCCTCGGAATGGGACCCACGCTGGAGCAGCCTGTATTGAAGGACTGCACCCTGTGGAGTCACCCATGGGCAGCAGTGTTTGGAAGAGCTGCTGCCCTTGGGATGGATTCATTCTGGAGAGGGTTATAAAAGACTTTCTCCTGTGAGAAGGAGCCCATGGAATGTGGGGGCATGGCCTCCTCCTCTGAGCAGTGGCAGAGAAACACCAACTGCCTGTTCCTTCCCCTATTCCTGTTCTCCCCTGCCTACTGGAGGAAGGGGGAATGTGGTATCTGTTGTAAGAGATGGAGGCGTGGGGGGGAAAGGTAGCCTTAAAGGTGATACTTTTCACTAAGCTCTGATCTTGTTAGAAATAAATTCTTTATATCCCCACCTTGGAGTTTGTTTTGCCTGTGACAGTAAAAGACTTGTAATAGTCCTGATTTCTGCCATAGCAAAACCCTTCAGGGGTTGTTTTTTTTTTTCTTTTCCTCTCCTCTCTCCCCTGTTTGTATGGAGAGGGGAGGAAAGTGAGAGACCAGCTGTTGGTGAGACACTGGCATCAGGGTCAAACCACCACAGGTGAGCTTGTTTAGTTTTCCGGTGAAGAGTTTTTGTTCATTTTTCTGGGTTTTTTTCCTAAGTTTGCTATACTCTAGAGTGAAAATTGAAGTTAACTCTTTTCATTTGTTATATAAAATCAAAAGATTCAAAGTGTGTGTTAGTAGAAATATGTCTACAGCCAATATAAATAATTGAAGTCTTACTGGACAGCTTTGACTACAGACCTCACTATCAACAGACCATTTCTGAATATATTTTAGATAAGAGTGAAAACCCTACTATTGAAAATACATGGACTGCTCTCATATTTATTTTTAGTCATGTAAATGGTCTCAAGTGATTCATTGTCTTATATCAAATTAGCTCTGCTAATCGTTTCTGAAAGAGATATTCAAACATATTCAGAAATATATCTGGATCAACCAGTATGAGGAGAAATCTTAAAGCAAAAGCAGCAGCTTTTCATATTAGCACCTAGCAGAATGTGGAAATATATCCAAATCAAAACTGGAAAGCCTGTAAAGTCTAACCTTCAGCTAATAAAACTGCATGCAGCTGGGAATATGGCCTGCTAGAATAGCTTAAGACTTCTTTATATTACAATAATACATTCGAACACTATTTCAGAAACAAAGAGAAGCCTATATATCTCTACCTTTTCCTCTATACCCTTCTAACTTGTCAGGCCTTTACTATTTCTTTTAATCTGCCATTCTAACTGTTTACAGTTTCTGTTTGAGAGAGTCTGAACCTTGTAAAAGGACTGGCTACCTTCCCCTTATAAATTCCAGTTCACAAGGATGAGGAAATACTACCACCCATTTTACGTGAAAGAAATTCATTTCAAAGACTCATACATTGGCAAAAATGAGACCCATCTCAAAAATAGTGCCATCAAAACTAGTATTCAAGCATAGCAGACTAGTTAAAGCTTTAATGTGGCACAGCACTTTATGTTCAAATCCTAGCAGTAGTCTCTGTATATATGAGGTTTTATGGACTTTCATTAAAGTCACCAAGAGGGTTTGTACTTTTGGTAAAAAAATATTATTTATTCCTGGCTTTACAGAGAAACTTGTTCTTTGAGGGCCTGATTCTGAAAGTTGTATAAAAACAGTGTTTGGATCTTGCAACATGTTTTTGGACAAGTGGAAAATAAATTATCAACCATATCTATAACGGATGTGAAATGGTAAGAGAGAAGTTGCCATCAAAGTAGTGCCAAAAAGCAAAATAATGCAGACTTGCAATATTATGAGCAAAATTCATTAGCTACTTAATCTAGCAGTTCTTCTAAAGCACAAAGGCAAAAGAGTTTATATAGAGAAAAGATGGTGAAACAGAAAACGAGAGAAGAAACTAAAAAAAGAAGTAAAATGTTAACATGGAAATTTTTATATTCCAAGGTAAAACTCCATTCAATATTTGGCATAAAAATGCTGTACTGGTGTTTAAATTGGCATAAAGTTAAGAATTCCTCATTTCGATGTTTTAGGAGTATCATTTATTTTCACAACGAATAAAGGGACTTCAGTGCTGCAATCTCACTTTTTAAGAAGGAAACAGCAAAATATTATGTTCCTACTTTTCAAAATGCAGGTAAAAATTCAAAATACTCCATTGTAGAAAACAAACTGGAAACAAAACCATAAACTGCTTTAAACCAGTTTAAAGCTAAAAGACTTACATAAAGGCAGTGACCTAGCTTTCTTCCCTCATTCATACATACAGACTACAGTTTTTGAGAGGGGACCTGTTTGATCTGCTTTTATGAACTATTTTTTGACTACAGATTAAAAAGCCAGAAAACCACATCGCTGCTACCCAGGATAAATCCCACTTTTCATGTGAGATCTTGAAGTGCTACCTCTCATCTATGACTGCTAATATCAAGAAGCATTGATATTTTAAATATTTTTAAATGTGTTTATCTGGGCTTTGCAGAATATTAATGACAGCAAACAATACAGTTCTGAAACATCACTAACAGCAGTAAACATCCTTAAAAAGTCTTTTATCTGTAACAGTAGGACCCTTAAGTATCATTAAAACAAAGAACTTCACACAGCTGATACCACTTGGTCCTTTCCCAGTAGGTTCCCAATATATCACAAAAAGCAGTTGTTCTGGTTTAGGATTTTTTCTTCTGGCAGCGAGGGGGTTAACAGCTCAGCTCTTGCCTGAGCCTCCATCACTGCCATGGAAATCAAGGTTAGAGAGATAAAGATGCCTCTGTGAATAAGCATCTTTGGGAGAAAAGAAACAAAATTTAGTAACAAGATGTAGATTGCCAGAGCAGGACCTATGTGAAGAAGCTGAAAGCTATGAAGGCATGACTAGGCCGGCCAGAAAAGGGGAAGGAAGGATTCCAGGCATCCTGCTGCTGCTTGTGGAACGGACCATGGTGAAAGCAGATTATCTGCCTGCAAAGCTGTGGAATAGAGAGAGAGGAACCAGTGACGCAGAATCCACCTGAGGCCA
>WEKX01016802.1:1246-31087 GCA_013390025.1 Pitta sordida | reverse complement strand
TTGCCGTCCCTGGGTCGAGATCTCACTTGGGAAAAGGTCATGAAAAACTTTTCCTCTCGTGAGAGAGAGGATTTTATGGAAGAGCAGAGGGATGGTTCCTACCCTGGATCTGGTCAGAAATACCAACAAGCCTGGTTTCCCCCCTATCCCTGCTCCCCTTTTGTCTCCTGGTCGAAAAAGGGAATATGAGATCTGTTGTAAGAGAAGGAGGGGAGGGGGAAAAGGTTGCTTTTAAAATGATGCTTCTCACATTAAGCTCTGATCTTGTTAATTAATAAATAAATCTTTTATATTCCTTACCTGTAGTTTGCCGTGTTTTGCCTGTGATAAGTTTTTTTTTCCTCCAGGAGAGGTTATGGGTGAATCTCTGGCATCAGCCAGGGTCAAGCCACGACAGCAGTAAAGAAAGATGGAAACTAAAATGGCACCACTTAGCCTGTCATTTTTGTGCCAAATCTGTAACTTTTTAACTAAAGAAATTGCAGTATTGGTTATGGACTTGCTGGAACAGTCAATATTTTCTGAAACTTCTCTTAAGCTTCAAGAAAGTTTTTTGGTATTTTTTTTTTAAATAGTCTAAAGCAGTAAGTGTAAATATATCTTATTTATTTGTCTTTAGCACCCAATTATATTGCCAGAAAACATACAGGGGGAAAACATTGCATCTTCAGATTTTCAGGTAAAATAAAGAAAAATAATATCACAAAATCTACAAGAAAAATAATATCACAAAATCTACAAACAGTTAAATTAATAAACTTTTTGTGTTTAAGACTGTAAGTCTTTCAACAGGTTTTTACAGTAACTCATACATTTGCAACAAAAATATTTCTGCTACATGTTTTGTGGCTTAAATGTTATTTTATGCTATTGATCAAGGGTTTATATGGGCGAAATATAAAATGTTCCATAAAATTTGCAAACAGATATAAAGGAGTTGAGAATTTAAAGTGTTCAACCCTGAATCCACACATAGAACTTGCATAGTTTAAAATTTGAATTTCATATGAAAATCTTGAAGCAAAACTGCTCAAAGACATTGCTGCAGAGAACTAAGATATTAGACAACACTAACAATCCTTTCTCTTCATTCTTATAATTTCTCATTGTGACAAGAAAAAAAATTACTTAAGGGAATTAAAGCAAAAAATCTTCCATTTTGTGTCTGACCAGCAAAAGTTTTAAATGTTTTGGGATAAAATTTTATTTTGCAAATAAATATTTAGGATTATTTCAGAGAAAATACATTTATGCTACATTTTCAACTTGATTTTCCACAATTTTCTGGAGCTAATTAGAAAACTGTTGGAAAGGAAGACCAAATTTTTCTTGAAATGCACAAAGAGACATAAAAGGCACATGGTGTGCTACATTATTTCATTCAGTTTTGTTTGTTTCAGGGGGAGTTTGGGGGTTGGGTTGTAAGGTTATTTTTAGCGCAACAAATCTGCATTTGGAACCATGTTTAGCAATAATAATTAATGTCTTTGACTTCTTTAAATCTTTTCAACAGAACAGAAATCAGATCTTACGTTGTTTTCTCATGAACTTCAACATATGAATACATTTTGACACTGGAATTTACTTTAGAGACATGATAATAGAAATAAGGTAATTTATGTGGACTGTACCGCCCTTCAGGTAATTCACTGCACCAGTCAAGTACTCTGTAGGCTTACTAAGACTGAATTCTTCAACACTTTCCCTTTTTTTACACTTGTAAAGACTTAAAGAACACAATTGACTTTCTCAAAACATTGCCAAAGCCATGGAAGAAATTTGCTATATGATAAACCACCACAACAGGAACTTAAAGTTAGCACAAACAGCAGAAATTTACATCAGGAAGACCTAGTTAAGAAGTGGTTTGGTTAGCACAACCTAATTAATTCTTCCAGACAAAAATTCCTGCTGTTGCAGACTGTGGGAGAGAAAAGAACTGCTTAAACACATGTTCACAGGTTCACAGGTTGAAAGGGACCCATAGGATCAACTAGTCCAACTCCCAAGTGAATGTCCAACCAGGGATCGAACTCACAACCCTGGAGCCATGGACACCACGTTCTATCCATCTGAGCCTCCCATGGTCTAGACCATGTCACTGAGCTCTTCATCTAGTCTTTCCTTAAACACCTCCAGGGATGGCGACTCCACCACCACCCTGGGCAGACCATTCCACTGAGAGACCACTCTCTCTGTGAAAAAGCTCCTCCTAACATCCAGTTTAAACCTTCGTTGGCATAGCCTAAGGCCATGTCCTCTTGTTCTGATGCTGGCCGCCTGAGAGAAGAGATTCATACCCACCCATTACCCCATGTCATAGAAATGGCATTTATGCCCTTTGCATACTTTGTACTGTATAAATATGACACTCCAGAATAATAACTCTGGGACCTCCACCAAGAAAACCAAAAGAAGGACCAATGGTATTCTATTGTCATCCACAGGGTGGTGACTATCCTCTTCTTGATCCCTCTCTCTCTCTCTCCCACTCTCTCCCTTTTCCTAATCCTGTCTATCTCTACTGCACATTTACTGTTAAATAAAATCTGTACTATTGACTTCAGTATATGGTCTCATTTGTACTTTAATTTGGTCAGAGGTATCTCTCAATAATCAGATCTTAACATTTCATTATTTCAGTTGTTAATCAAAGAAGGTTTCATGGGATTATTTTTTCTCTTTCTAAAAATTACAATAAATTCTGATTTTAATGAAAATTCATGTTTCAACTAAGAATTATCTAGAGTGACAGTACCTGACTGGCTGTTGTGAATCTCCTGCATGTCCATAGCACAACACTTCTGTTCCTCTTTAACTTTTGTACATAGAAGACACTCCAATAAAATTTTTAAAAAGAAGGCATTAAAAACTCAATTGAAAAACTAATCTGATGTATCTAAATGCAACACAATGCAAAACTTGAATTAAAGATTACACACGTGCCTGGAACTTGTCATCTATACCATTGCATCACAGGCAATCACTTTATCATTCATTTTATGTTTTGTGTTTTGAGAAAAGTAATTTGTGAATACATATGTGAAGATCATAAGGCAATGATTGAAAGATTTCTTCAGTTTATTATTCAACCATTTCTTGAGTTCTAAATGCCTTGTGGTCTTATCTATGCGTAAGTTTTACCTTTTCTTTTCTTGGTTCATCTTTTGCTTGACAATAAAAACTGATAAAACAATATAGTTATTCTTAGTTCCCCCTAATTTCAAAGGTGAATTTCATTCATGTAGAACATGAAAAAGAAAATGAAAAACAAAAAAGAATTCAATGTAATAGAACTGTAGGTTTAAGATACTAAATAGTTTACAAGGAAGTTACATAAGATTTATAAAGGAAGGTTTAATGACAGTAAAATTATTTTTAATTAGGGCAAAATGTAGGAGGAAGACAAACAAACTCAAATCCCTACATAAATTATTTTCTGCAGTTCTGCTCTGTTTAGTATCAAAATTTCTTTTTAAGTAAGCTCAAGGGTAATCTGAGATGCTATCCAATTCTAGAGTACTGCAATGACCTACTGAAAAAAATAATTATGCAGATTTCATGATCTCATTCGGAACTTCATTTTCTCTTAATTTCTGTGGATTGGTATCTGGGAACCTCTGACCCTCTTCAGTCATTCATTGAAAGAAACGCTTACAACTTGGCAGCTGAACTTCACATACACGTTAAGTTACAAAGTTAAGCTTAAGTGTGAAAGGCAACTAAAATGGCCAAATCAATGGATAATTATGCTTCCACAGTGAAAGAGACATGTTATCCTTAATGATAAATTCAAGTCCATTTTAAAGCCAAACAGGATTGTTTATCTAACAGGGGATTTCTCCCTCAAGAAGGGCAATAAGAATACAGTTAAAACCAAGGAGTCCCCATGTTCATCAAATATTCTTGTCATTCATACAACCTTTCTAACAAATCCCCATACTTTATAAACTGACATATTGTCCATCAAGGGATTGTGGCTAATGAAAATTGCAGTTAAAAATGAATCATTTCTCTCTCTGAAGAATTATAACCAGAGTTGTTCTGTTGTTTTTGGAGGGGTTTTTTCCTGCTTTCTCATGAGTAAGAGCCATGACTCATCACTGGAAGTTCACCAGGAAACTACCCATAAAAATTTGAAGCATCTAATTTGAATCTTAAGGCACAAGACAATTTTTTGCATTATTTATTTCTTCATAACTTTTTAAGAAGAAATTCAAAGGGAAAAAATAACAGGGGGTTAAGTGGGGTTGATTTCTTGTTTTGCTTTTAGGGAGTGTTTGGGCTTTGTTTGATTGAGTTTTGGGGGATTTTTTGTTTGTGTTGGTTTTTTTTGTTTGGTTTTAAAGGAAAGAATTCTCCATTCCCCCTGCATTTTTAATATTTGAGTTAGTCCTTCTTCTCAGATTCTTCCCCCTCTCTTTTTCTTTTTATTTTATTTGACTAAAAAATAGTACTGTAAGAAATCACAATCCATTAGCAACTAATTGCCTACCAGTGGCTCCCCTGTATGTACTCAGACAAATGTTTTCAATAACTCTGGGGTTTTTTAAGTTGCCAAGAGTAATCTTTTAAAATAACGACCTTAAAAATTAATAATAATTATTTAAGGAATAATTCACAGAGTTAAGAGCAAAAGAAGAAATAAAAGGCTTTTAAGGACTATTAAGTAAAGGGAAGCTTGAATGTTTCATAACTCTAAAACCGTTCTCTCATAACTATACTCAACATCAAGAATACTATTGTTATGAACACCCTGAAATAATATTTTTTATGCCCCTTGTAATTTTTGTTTCAATATCCATGGAAAAACGTTGGTCTAAGAAAAGCCTCTATTTTTATATTTTTAATGGATATTTCAACAAAGGGTGATGGCAGGAAACCAGTTTATTTTCTCCAAATTTATACTCATGAGTTTAATAGCAGTATGTAATTGCAAAATTATATTTGTAGTGCTATGCTAAAACTTTTAATTGATCTAAAAATGTCTGTAACATTTGGATTAGAATATAAAACTTAAAGATTTCAAGTTCAAAACAGTCTTTTCTAAAATTCTATTGCAGCCTATAACCTCAAAGCAATGATTTAAATAAATGTCAGTAACTAACTTCTTAAGTGCAAGTTGGTTTTATTAACCTGTATGATTTCTACAATTTACAAGCTGTGGCTTCCTAATTTTGAAGTAATTTTTGCCATTTCAAGGCCTTCTGACAATTTACATGGTTCAAAGTGCTGTTCTGCACTCAGTTTACAGAAGACTAGATAAAACCCAATGTGGAAAAAAAATTCCCAAAGGAACCTTTAGTTTGAAAGATGGAAGAAAATTTATATTATTGAAGTAAACTGTGTATAGTCATAAGATCATAATTTAAAGTCACAATGTGAGTCAGATAAGGCACAAACATTTTGGAATCAATAATATGAGAAACTGTCTAATAGGAAGATTTTCTTTCAGTCCTTGAAAGTCCATAAAAAAGTGGCTGGGTGGTACTTTACTTCCAAATACATACATACCAGGGAGGTGGTGGAGTCACCATCCCTGAAGGTTCTTAAGAAAAGACTGGATGAGGAACTCATCGACATGATCTAGATAATGGGATGATGGGATGGTGAGCTGGTAATAAAAAAGAAAAAATAATAAATTGGTGACCTGAATTAATAGGTCTTCTCTTTCCTTTCTTAAGACACTTTGTGTACATTCCCAAAGAACCTACAATGAGACAAAATTTACCACAATTATGATCATTGTAGAGACTATCTTTATAAAAATGAGTAGTATTATTAAGCAACATTCACCATGCTTTGTAGTCATGATGAGCAAATCCTATAGTTTTTCGCTATAACAAAGAGTAAGCTGAAACTCTTTATAACGTCCATGTTCTCTTTGACTCATTCTGGTAATACTCTGACTTGCTGTAGGAGCTTCTAACTCAGGGAATGCTTTCACTTAAACTATAAGCTTTGACACAATAAAATTGGAAATGAATAATGGTTTGTCTGAGGATAAAATAAAAAACAAAACAAAATAAACAAAACAAGGAAGAGTCCATTAAAGAATCCTTGACAACTTTGATCTGATCGAATGTTTAACTTGGAGGTCATTTGTATGCACTTGCTAATACCACTAGAAGAAAACAAAGCAAATTAAACAACTTCCCAAAACAACAAAAAAAGAAATGTCATCAAGTCCAGACATTGCTTAACTTGCTTGTTTAAATTATTTTCACCCTGCTGTTTCAGTGCAGATACATGTCTAGTTTTCCTTCAGGGGGAAACTAGCTAGGTCAATGTTCATATTTCAAATATCTGACAAGATCCTTTTATAATCTGTTTTAGCACCAGAATAAAGATACATTGTCCCTGAAGAGACAAATTCTGAGATAAACAAGACATTTCAGATACTTAAGAGACAATAGCAAATCCAAAATTAAGTTAGATTACTGATTAAATGTTAAAGAAAATCTTTGATATCAATCTGGAAACAATGACTTTAAGAAAGCTGAAAGTCACATATTTGGTCAAAACAAAACTATTTTTTGCAGAGACAATATATTGCAGAGCAAGGCTGTGTCTGCCAAGCATATAAATTAGCTCAAGAGTAATCTAGATATATTTCTGGAGGGAATGATTGAAGGAATAGTAAGAAAGCTGAAAAAATGGATTGGGATCAGAAACAACAACAACAAAAAGAGGCATGCTGTGTAGATAACATTTTCATGTTCTTAAAATTTCTGATATTCTTATCTTGGCACAGCAGGAGTACGTTGTATTTAATTGAATTCTGAAGACTTACAAAGAAAATGTGTGCAAAAACCGTGCACTGAATTTCTGCTAAAATAGTGAAACACAGTAGAACAGTTCTTTGCAAGGGACCTAGAAGGATCATCTAGTCCAACTGCAAAACCTTTCCTCTTTTCAGTTATTTCTTTGCAGTGTCAAAGGACACTTTGAAGTGTCCTTGTCTAAGGGCTTGATCCAGTAGCATAATTTTTCCCTCTCAGCATGCACTCATTATATGTAACAAACCAAAATTCCTTGGGCATGCATCATCTCCTTTGTGTCAATGTCATTGTCCTAGCGCAAACATTTGTATTACACCTACAGGGGCTATCCAGGACAGGTATCTATTCAGATACTGCAGAGAGTTCCTGAAGTGTGACAGGTCACTCTTGCACATCTCTAATTACTTTATGTGGATTTAAGGCAATAGTTTAAGAGTCTGGGATGTTTTTCTGTTTGTGGAGGGGATTTTTTTTTTCCCCTGGAAAATGGAGAAATAAAGGAATACTTGCATTTAGAAGGCAGAACAGAAAGGATTCAAAAGGTAATCAAATCTCTCTAGAAGTTTGGGAATAATTAGAAGAGGGTTTAAGTGAACAACTAGTCTATACATTGTTTAAATATAAAAAAAACAACAAAAAAAAATCATTCAGTGACTAGAAAAAGTCTAATACAATTCATGTCCAGAGCTAGAAGTTTTTCTCTAGTTGCTCCTCAAGGTTTAAGTTAAGGCAGGAAGTAGCACCATGTAAGTTTAAACATGGGGTCTCGTTCCAGAGGACTGATATGCTTACTAGGCTATCTTTAACTACTCATAAAAGACAAGGATATCGGTTTTGTAGCAACACAGTGAATACACAATATGCTTCTAGTTTTGTTCTCCACTTTGTGTTAGTCTGAACTGCATCATGAACAATAAAGCCATTTCAAGAACACATACATTTTCTTTAAAAGAAACCAAACAAAAAAAGCCCCACCAAACATATGCTATATTTTTGGGTTTTTTACATTGCTGTTTAGCATGTTTTCTTTTCCTTTGTTTCCATGCAACAATGGCCATGGTCCACAACTTGATTAAGTNGGTGTTAGATGGTGAGTTGGACTAGATGATCCTTGTGGGTCCCTTCCAACTCATAGTATTCTGTGATTCTGTGATTCTGTATTGTCACTTGAAAAAGTATGCTGTAAAGGAGGTCTAACCATGGAGACTTTTTACAGGCTTGCAGTCTTTTACATGTGTTTGGTAGGTACAGGAATGTCTAAAAAACTCGGTGCAAGTAGAAATTGTTTTTGTTTGTATTGTCCTGATATATTTCTTCTCTGAAACTTCAGAGTTTTTTATCCAAACTCATTTGGTTTGCACAAGGTGTTCATGTTTAACCTCTTCTGATTGTTTACTTTCCAATATCTTGTCTCTAACCCTGTTAAACATGGTTAGAATTAGAGTGTCCCCTCTGCGACTGCAAGGCCTAATTAGGAAGAAACACCCTTCAATTCCTGAGCCATTACACAAGTTTGAGAAAAAGTAATACATACTACTTGAACTTAAAAGGCTTAATTGATCACGTATCTTTCTGCTCACATCCTAAGAACTGTAGTGATCCAACCAAACAGTTTCATCATGAAGTCCTCAGTCAGGAGGAGGTACGAAATCCACAGATAAAATACAGCAGCACAACATTTTGTAAGGAAGTTTAAGGTCCCAGTATTGCCTAGAGAGTTTCTTAAAATGTCGTTCATCATTTTCATGCCTTGAGAGGGCACAAGGGAAAAAATGCAACAATGTTTTTCAGGAGGTTAAGCAACTAACAAGGCAACAAAACTGCCACTTCAGTAGGAAACCCTGTATTGTCTAGAAAATGTATAAATATAAAAATGTCTATGGAAAATGTATTAAAATCTTACTTTGCAATATTTTCCCCCCTGAAGATCTATAATAACTGTCTTATTAAAAACTAAAAAAGGAAGAAGAGGAGACAGGTGTCTCCAAGTCCTAACTACAAGTCGAATGACATAGTTAAAGATCAACTTATTTTAACCTTTCAGATAAGGACTGTTAGAAAATTTGCCTTGCAGAATTTAAAGACAAGACATTAAAATCTCATATTTAGCTGGACACAAACAGAAAAAGAATCCTGGAAAGTGCTAATAAAAGTACATAGATGTTTTATTTATAGGGGGAACTGAGATTCAAACACTACTCTTTGTACCAGAATGGCACCTTCAGCTATCACTACTCATAACAGTTACGCATAAAAAAAGTCATACGTACTAAAATGGGAGAGCTAGACTTTGGTTTCCATGGTACAAAACAAAAAGAGTAATAGTATCTTACTGAGATTCTAACTCACAGATTCCTTTGAGTCCAGCAGCCCCCAGATCAGTATTGAACAAGATCTGTCACGGCTATTATAATGCATGCTAGATGAAGTTTTTTTAATGTTCTCAATAAAAAACCAGGATATAAATGCACTCTTGTATATACAGCTCTGGCTCTGTTTTTGTGTTCTCATCTGGGATTAAACTTTTATAAGTAAATGGAATTAGAAATTAACTATTTTTGCCAAGAAAAATTGCCTTTGTTCAGATTAAAGAAACAGCATTGTGAGTTTATTCATGCTCCATCTGTTGTACTATTTTCTCCAGTGGCAACTTCAAAGCACTTTAGTGTTATCGAGTGTTTGTGAAGAAATGGCAGCACAATATTTTCCCTCAGAGACAGAAAAAAATTAAAAAGAGTTCAAAAGGGAAATAAATTCTTAGTCACTCAGTTGGCTGCTTAATCCACTATTTAATTATATGTGTATTTATTTCTATTGATGTACTTTTTTCTCTTTTAAAGATTGATGGAGAGAAAATAACTTGTAACCTTCTTAATACAGGAACAATTACAGCAGGAGCCTGAATCTTTTACCAAATGAACAATGCTATTCATAAATGATGAAAATTACAAAGGTTTGTTTCCTGCTGCTAATTTTGCTAGTGAGCTGAATTAGTGGGGCACTGCTGGGAACAGCAGGAGATCTTTATGATACTTTTGCAGAAAGGGAAAGATCTGATAACTAGTGTTAATCATTAGAAAGCAGTTAGTGGAGGTGTCAAAAAAAGATCTGAAATATGGTTCTTTTTTTCCCTTCAAGCCTTCCCCCCTTACCCTCTTAACAACTCAGCTGCAGGGAACTAAAAAAAAGTTGGTGATTTAAAACACAGTCTTGCACAGTGATGAGAAATTCCCTTCAAAAATTACATTGCGCAGGACTAGAACAAAGAAGATTTTTTACGCACGCTCTCCATCTTCACCCTGGATCTTAAGCCATCTCAGTCCTCTCTTTTTTAGTTCAATTCTGTCTGATTATAGGCATTAATAAATAAATCTGCAGATCTCATTCTACTGTGAGAAAATGTATAATCTTGCTTGACACTCTACATGAGTACTTATAGAAGCTGTTAAGGAGCTTAGTTCAAACTATATTTCACAGCTGTTCTGGAATATTTTGAAGTGACCTCATTTCCAACCTTGCCGCACCATCGTTTGTCTTCCTGTTCAGATTTTAACTCAATTTGTTCTATAACTATTTATTTATTTATTTATTTTAACTTAGCATTTTAGAGCTGTATAATACTCCTAAGATTATTTTGTTGATTTTGAGCAGTAAAGATGACTAAAGACTTTCCTGTCTTGGTCACTTGCATGAGCCCTTACAGTTGTGCTGATACAAATACTCANATTCAATGTGGAAGTAGGGCTTCGTGGAGCCCGATTAAGACTGTGGGTCCGCAATATAGGAGACCCAACTCTATATACAAAAATGCGGTAAACCAAGCCACCAGAAATAATTATGTAGTGGAGAAAACAGCCTTCAAAAACATTGTCATTAAATATTATGGATGTGCTTTGAAAAAGTGGTGTTTCACAAGCAATGAAGTCAGCACAAGTGAAGAGTGAAAACTAACACGAACCAACTTCTAATGATGCTTATACAGTCATGCCTCGCTGCATTGCGACTTCTTCATTGCGACCTCCCTGGTTCGTGAGAAATTTTTCCCATGAATCTGCCTCAGTGATTCATGAAGTTTTTATTTCAATACTAAGTGGAGGATTTCAATACAAGATGTCTTTCCCCCTCAGTGTTTGCAGAAAGAAAGTAACAAAATAAAAATCAGTGTCTCTTTCAATTGTGTGCAGCCTTGTGGCGTATGTCATGTACTGTTTTCTTCATGCCAGCCAAGTATCCTGGAATTAGGACCTACTAGGTTCATAGTGTGTGGTTAGACTAGTTGAGTAACTATGTTTTTAGATCTGCAGCTGTGAAGATTCTGTCTAAAATTCTCCCACAATCCAAGTTACAATAAGTGATGTCTGTACCCCTTAGGCTATTTTCAGTGGGTTAGCAATAACAAGCAAATCTGACTGCTGGCCCACTCCTACATTCTCTTTGTTTCTGACAGAAAAAAATCATGATGCAATCATATAACTCCATAATTTTATAAAAAGATTTAAATTCTGTAATCTATGCAATACATTGCCACAAACAACTGCTGATTCTTAGCTGCCAGTAGCAAACTGTGGCATTTTCTCATACTGTGATAAGAGAAGTCAGACTCCTTCATGACAAAAGCTGGCTCNAACATGAACACACTGAAGGTCTTACTCTCCTTTTCAGGAACTAGACAGTAAAGTCAAAGCACAGTAATTTTGAAATCTCACTTTTTCAAGACTGTGTTTCTGCTTTGCTGGGTTTTTTAACCAATAAGTCATGTGGAAGTAGCAAGTATCTAATCAGTGTCTGAAGGCTAGTTTTTAATGTCATAAATACATTACTGCAACAGGGAAGAACACCTTTGTCGGACTGCTCCATCACACAGCTTCTGGTCAGTAAATATATTTCACCTTCATTTTGTATGCATACTGCCTCAAAAGCCTAGGTGTCTTGACTGAGATTAAAGAAAATACTAAGCATGTGCAATTAGCATTACCTATCCTATAAGCGTGTATAATTGTGTTTTAGTCCATATAGCCCATAGTTTTATAGCCCATAGTTTCACTAAAGCTAAAACACACATGAAAAAATCCCTTTCATCTGGCAATATGATTTATATAGAGAAGTAATACTGTCTCTCTCTGTTTAGCTGTTTCATGCTAGGACATGACTTGCATTCTTTTGCACTGCAGATGCACCACTCTCTCCAATTTGTTGGTTGTTAATGCATAATTCAGTTGTCAAATTACTACAGATGCACAACATTGAAAGTCAGATTTGAATGTAACTTCAGGCACTTAGCACTTCTCTAATCTTCTCTCTCTCTGCACTTGCTCTCTGTAGGGCAAGGTGACTAACCCATACTGATAAGAGAAGGAGAGCTGCCATGGGGTACTGTCAGATTGATGTTCAGCTGTCTCTGCTGAACAAAACAGCATCTCTGGGACAAGGTCCTCCAGGATCATTGAGATAATCAACAGATCACTGCCACAGGACATCTCACTTGTGCTTTCTTCATTTTCACAGTTTTTCTTTCTCCCTTGAGAGCAGTGTGACACTTACTGCACAAATTACTGAAATCACCTCTGAGAGTGGTACACCTTATTTTTGCCTTTCCTCATGTTCCCTGGTTAGTGTGCTGAATCAGCTCACAAATCTCCAGTGAATGCCAAACCCGATGCTGGGTAAACAGTTAAAGCACCCAGCCAAAGCAAAAAGTAAAACAGTATATCAACAGAAGCCTAATTCATCCTCATGGATTGCAATCTGAAACAGCACAGCTGTGAATATAAGTTAATTTATTTTCAAAACAGGAAAAAATACATGGAAATTTTTGCATCTACAGGAAATCATCACTGCTGTATAAATCCTTTCTCTCTGCCTGCTGTAATATTGGACAAGGAAAGTGACATGTGCAAAGATGCAAATTTCTTTAAAATACTTAAATAGCTACCTTTATACTACTGAGGGTTTTTTTTTTCAGAACTTCCTCCCCTATAAAACAAATTGGACAGAAGTACTCTAAAATCCACAGAAGATGGGATTACAAAACTGGTCTACTGAGAGCACAACATCATCAGCAAAAAATTGCACCTCTAAAGTCCTTAAACTGAGACCAGCCTGACATAAGCTATTGTAGTTAGACCATCTTATCTTTACAGAAGGAAGAGTGGGGTATGAAATGAGCATATCCATATTATCCAGCATGCAGATTATTTCTTCATCTTTATGTCAGGCAGCAAGTCTGTGCAACATTTGGAGCCATATTCATGTTCAAGATTTTTGTCTGGCTTACAAGGTTTTCAAATACTTATATAATTAATCCTGAGTTCTGAAAAACTAACCTGTTCCTGCTTCTTTCTGCCGCAGCTGGGTCAATTATAAATCAGCATTCATTCAAAAGTTTTTATTTCTAGATGCTGGTGACTTCTTAGGCACTGCCATTCAGTCAAACAAATAGTTAAGGAAAAGGGACATTGTGCTCTCTGTGTACTGACTTCAGATATACTTAAGTAGATTATCTGGGTCTTCTACTGACTGTTGCATATTGCATAGAGCACCTATCAGCAAACCACTCATCACAGTATGGATTTACACTCAGTTAACACTTAATTGACATTCGTTTCTGACTTTGAAACAATGTGGATTGGAAACGTATTTTTAAAGGCTTCAGAAACTCTTTAGTAAGTTACTCAAGGAAATCAAACACGCATGACTTCTGTGAATTCATACAAAAGGAGGGAAAATTGCATCCTATCTTGAATACAGGAAGGTGGCTCCTTAGAGTGTTCCTCACATTCACAAGGTTCAAAGAAAGTCTGGATCTTTAGCTTGAAAGGTTATGCAGTTAAACCCCCTCATTCGCGAGGAAGGGGACAGCCCAGGGGTCTCCCAGAAAGCCAAACTCGCAAAGAAGTGCAGGTTGTTAATATGCATGCAGGCCACGCCCATTGCTCCACTCCCCGGCACTCCAGCGCGCTGCAGACCATTTTCTGCCTCTCCCCTCGGACTGTCAACACAGGGGGGCAAAAGGAACCTTTTCTGAGCCCACTCTGACTCAGGAGACACACCCCCACCCCGAGAATCTGTTGGCTTCTCCGGGCTGCTGCGGCCATGCTCCCACAGCCCAAATCCCGTGCTACGACTCCCCCACCCAGACCCCAATGCACATGCCCACAGCATCCTGGCATGGCATCTCGGGCCGCTGGGGCTGCTGCGGGGCTGGGGGCTGCTGGCCCGCTGGGGNCGGAGAGGCAGTGGTTTAAGTACACACAGGTGGCCAATGGGTTAAGTACGCACAGGTGGCCAGTCACCTGGTCCCCGGGAGGCTTGCGAAGCAAGCCTTACGAGACCCAATTAGCCGCTTCCTGCGTGCTATCCCTGGAGGGCGGGCCCATCACGCCTCACAGGGAGAGCCAGCATCACCCCTCAGCAAAGCAGAGGCACTGCACATGCATGCTCTGGGGAAACACGCGGACCCTGGAAGCCGGACTGCGAAAAAATTCCTTTGCAAATGGGAGGGGTCGTAAAGGAGAGATCACGATACAGCGGGGATTCATTGTATTTCCCTCTCAGCTATTTCTAACTTCTGATTCATAAAATCTGTCTTATTTTCAAGCATTTAAAAAAATTGCTTCCTTACTTTAAAGATGTTTCATTATTCCTCTCTTTCTTCTCGCAAGAATATTTTCATAAAACGTAAAATATAAGGCATATCACCCCACATTATTCCAGCCATTCCCTTATAGGTAGTCTAATGGTAGTGATGTTATTTTGATATGCACATTTAAGTGTTTCCATTTCTTATAGTATTGTTTATCCTTTGTCTACTACTGTAATGAGCATTACTATGCCCTGTAAGTCAAAGTAAATGATAAAAATCCAGATGCTAATCTTTATTCTGAAACAGGTCATATGGTATTTGGGACTTAGACAAGATTACTACATCTTAACAACTTAATTATATGTATCATGAAGAGACAGATACAATTTCTTTTTCCTGTAGGAAGAAAAAATAACAACGTTTTCATTAGCACACTTGTCCAAAACAGTGAAAGTTGCACACAAATCCATGAGGTTTAAAAGAACTGTGGTATCTCAGGGAAGATGGGAGTTTTCATTCATGATATTGAATAACACTTTGATAACCAAAAAAGAGTGAAAAGGTTTATATTTGTTGTATACAAACCAAGGGTTTCCCAATGATAAAAAGATATGATAAAAAGATACTGCACACATGAAAAAGGAATTTAAAAAATGTCAGTTTGAAATATATCTCCAAATCCTTCACAGGTACCTTAAATAGCGTAACCCTTTTTTTTTTTTTTTTGAAAGGCTTTTTTCATTAGTTTTTAATTTCATGCACTGCAGCCATATCTTTTCCCCTCCTCACCTCTCAATTCTGTTTCCTTTACCTAAATTTTATTACATTATTAGAGAAATAGCTGTTTCTTCCCTCATATACTTCTGGGCTGGTAATGCAGAAAGTTTCATTTCCAAAACAGTAGTTCTGTGAATAAATTAAAAGTAAATTAAGAATTATCAGGTACTGGATATCTGAAAATATTCTTATCATGCACTCCACTTTCCAAAGCTTTCTAAACTTTGAGAAATTGTTGATTCTGGGGGAAAACTTAACTCTACTCACAGTTCAGTGGTTGATAAATTGATTATTTCTTATTGAACCTTACATTTATTACAATTTTTCAAGATTCTAGCACACGCCAGAGACACTTTTGCCTTGCAAAACCATGAAGCAACAACAGACCTTCAGTTCTAATAAACACAACAAACTCTTGATTATAGTTCTGGGTAAAAAGGTCTCACTCTTCACATGCAGAAAGCACAGTAGACATATGAGTCTTGACGGTTAATGCAACGTGTTCACATAAAATTCTAGAGTTTAGTCTCCTGTTGAGCATGTGAGACTCAGGGCACTGAAGGGTGCAGGTTAGAAGCCATTGGTCTTTCTACTGGACACAATTTCATCTTTCTACTGGACACATACCTGGGATTCAGTTTGACGGGTAGGATCAAATTTCACACTATAATTTGCAGATACACTAGCAAAAAAACCCCAGGAGTTATGGTAGCTATATATGGATATAGCTATAGATATTGTATAGTTATGTTTAGATGATAGCTATACAAAACAAATTGGTTAATAAGTACAATAAAATACACAGGATATTATACGGTATGACCAGTGGCTACAAAAGACTCCAGCTGTATTAGTATCTTCCCTCAAGTGTCATGGACTGCAGATGTGTGCAAATAGGGCCCAACTGAGCATTTGGTGAATGTAGCCACAGGTGCAGGATGTTCACCTCGATGATAGGGAGACTGAGTGAAATAGCATCTGCCCCTTAGCAAGCACCTATTTTTTATGTCATCATGAAGATGGGCATGAGGATCACGCCCTGTCTGAAAAGTCTTCACTCTGAAAAGTATGTCCACCTTTCTTACTGTTATTTCCACACTTGCAAGACTAGAACAACAACTCAATAAGATTAAAAGTGGCCACATCGTATACAAGATAATGACAAGGTACATACTACTATAAATTTTCAGTTGCACTGTTGGTATTTTTGAAGCAATATATGCCAGCCTTTGATTACATAAGGGAAATACTATATTACTACTTGCCCTCCCACATAAAGATTTATAAATATTAAAGAAGAAATAGAAGTAGACCTAGTTGGGCATACAACATCAATATATTTGGGAGAGTGATTTTTTTCTGCACCTCTGTCTATAAATGACAGACTTGTATCAATCCTTCAGAATTATTTTCTTTGTATTATTCATAGAATTCTTAACATTAGAAAAGAGCTCTAAGATCATCAAGTCCAACCATCAACCCCACACTGCCACATTTACACTAAACCATATCTCAAAGTGCTACATCTAGATGTTTTTTCAACTCCTTCAGGGATGGTTACTTCAACACTTCCCTGGGCTGCCTGTTCCAGTGCTTGACCGTCCTTTCAGCAGAGAAATTTTTCCTAATAACCAATTAAGATTAGTATAGAAAGAAGTAAACCAAATTTAAAAAACAAAAAAATTACTAGATCCATCTCCAGTCAAAAGACTCAGGGAAGCATAATGAAAAACAAAAGCAAAACCAAAATTTAAATCATGGCAGCAAATTTTGTGAGCATAGAGGAGTGGTACTGGCCTATTGTAAAGTAATTAAGAAAGAGGCAGGACAGATTAAAATTACATTAAATATATATGAAAATACATTCTACTTATTTCTCTCTGCCTTAGCTCATGGAGACCTGCAAAATGTTATGTTTAGATCTCCACACCAAGCTGATCTTTTTTGTCATTAAACACAATTTAATCCAAACCATTTATTGCTTTAAAATATAATGTCATATATCTTCTACCAAGTAATCCATATGGGTTGAAGATTTTGTTGCTATTGATGCATTTGTCAGCTACACTTTAAAAAGAAGTGGGCATTGGCTAGGAAAATCTATCATAAAATTACCCACTCTCTACAATAAACTGCTAAGAATAAGCTGGTATACAAGCTAAGAAGATCAAAATGTGAGAACACAATTTAAAGCTAACGGTTTTATAGGCCAAAGCCACTAGCAGGGCATCCTTATCCTGCAGTGTGAATGGGATTATCCCTGCAAACATTCCCTTAACATAGCATTAAGCTGTCAAGTTTACTTTGCTGCTGCATGGAGGTATGCACAAAATGAACACAAGTTCAGGTCAAGTGTAATACTGCTCGACTATCACACATTACTCATGGGGCAAGAAAAATAGGAGGAGAAACAAGTTAAGAGCTGAATTGCTGCTGCTAAGCATCTTTTAAGACATTAACATTATTAGTCTTAAACAGAATTACTGGATAAAGTTGAAAAGATGGTGACAGCCATTTAAATTAAACTCTCTTTAAGATATATGTAAGTATTAAGCTCCTCAAGTATCCTTAATTTAAAACCCTTCTATTTTTTTTCTGAAGAATTACCATCACACAAACACGTTTCTTTCTTTGCTTAATTATAGAAAACTATTAATGTGAGTCTAAAAATACACAAAATTACAAGTGGAAACAGTTGAATATTCATGAATTCTCTGTTACGCTTCCACAAAAACAGTCATAAAATAGGTTATGTACATATTTTCCACTCACAGTTTCCACACATCAGCAGCCTAAAGAGATTTCCATACCCCCCAACATATCTGCAGACATGTGTAGTTTTGTCTATCCCTGTTTGACTGTTAGATTGAAAAAAAAAAAAAAAAGAAAAAGGACTATTATCACTAGGTTAATCACAGAGTACCATGTTGAAATTGAAACAGAGTCAGAATCAACGATGTATAATAATGTCTATAAATACACAAGCTTCATGGGGACTCACCAAGCATGAATAACTTATTTCTTTCTTCCAGTATACATAAGGCAACAAATCAAACTATTAGGAAACAGTACCAGAAACACAAAAAAATTGCATGTAATGCATAACAAAACCAAGGAGAAATTTGTCTTGCCAATTGAAAAAGGCCAGTCTCTCTCAAACCTTCTGAAATCAAGTTTACAGAAAAAAAGAATAAAAAACATAACTGAAGTTATTGAACATAGAAATCTGTCAAAACCACATTGAACAATGAGTGCTGGAGACTGGAAGGATACTGGGGAGCCAGCATCATATACACTTTTACCTTTCTCCCGCATTCTCTTACACAGATAGTGTTGATTTTGCTGGTCTCTAGGCAATTGGAAGAGAAAAGTCACCTGAATTAATTTTGTGTTCTGTTTGATGTGACAACCCAAAGCAAACTGCATAATGTATCAAAGAAATTGTTCCCTTTTTTAAATGTTAGGATTTCTTGGGGTAAAGGGGTTGTTATTTTCAACAGCTATTCTCTGAATATTTACAAAATGCGAACAAGAATAGGAAGAGTTTAAACCAAATAATCCACCCTAAGTGAATACACAAAAAAACCCAGATTTGTAATATTTTCTTTTAGAAAAATGTGGCTAGTTCTAATTATAACTGAAGTTATAATAAAACCTCAAACGTTTAGAACATGAGCAAGATAATCTTATTGAATTAGTAGATACCTCCAACTGCTTTCATGTCACCCATTAGATGACAAAAAATTGTAACACAAAAAGAATTACTACTTTAAAATAATTAATTTCCTTATTAAACCATATTTTCAAATGAGCTTTCTCATCTGTTCCCTGCTTGCAAATGTTTTGCATAGTCTGTTTATTAAAAATAATTTTTGATTTTTAAGAATTTATTAGTATTTTGCAAAAAATAGACAAGTGATAGAACATTTTATCTTTCAAAAGAAAATTAAACCCACTGATTTTACATTCTCATATTACATTTAAGAATTACTGAATGTTACTAAAAGGAAAATTTGGAAGTTACATTACACCTTATGTTTTGCAGGTAACTTGGTATCAAAGCATGTGACTAAATTTACTAAATACAGTAAAACTGCATCAGCAAAGAAAAGATGAAATAGACCCATTTCCCACTATATGAGGAAAACATCTATCAATGTGTGAAGTTATGATATCTGCATATATTACACTAGGCAAACTACAGTCAAAGTTGGGGCGGGGGGGGAGAAACGGAGAGATAAATTTGTATAACCTAATGTTTCAGTTTCATTTTTAATCACTGGTCTAGCAACTTCCATTTTTAATCTATTACAATTTTAAGAGAGACTAAAGAATACCAATCAACTTGTGGACAACTTAATGATGAAAGTTGTCTGTGCAGTCAAATTAGCAAAATTACTAACCCAGAATGTTCCATACAGCAGATAATAAATATGTACAATATTAATTCTTTCAATCACATTAAGGGACCAACAATTTTTATCACCTCACACTTTCTTCTTGTTATTTAATAAAGATTTTCATTTGGATATTAATTTTTCTCTATTTGCAGATCCATTCCACAAAATAAATATGAGATAAAATATAGTATGTTTCTCAATATATATTCAGCATTTATAGGTATGTTTCAATACACGGCATCACATCATATCTGAGATCTGATCAACATGTCAGATCTCAGAGACTACAAGTGTTTCTGTGCTAAAACTTTTCAGTGCATGTTATTGCACGTGTAAGGAAGGACTGAGAACTAACTTTCTATTTCATCTGATCAATGTTGCCTTGAAAATCACTTGCATTTTTCAGAAGGTAAGTGGTTTTAACTATACAGGTGCCCAGAAAATAAACAGGTATTTTACAAATGCTTTGGTTAAGTTGTCATGAGAGACTCTGAATTTCATGGCTCACCTTTCAGAACAGTTCTTACCGAAGCAGGTTGCACCAGCCTGCTAGAATCATGTTTCAGTAGAAGTTATTGTCAAAAATTTGGTTTGGTGTTTCCCAAGCACAGACGTGACAACACACAAGACACTGTGGGTAGATATTATGATGCTGCCTACAAATACATCAGACCTGGAAGCCTGTACGTTCCTGTTCAACTGATAGAAGCTATAAAGATGTTAGATGTGTATATAAGACATAGAAGCTATTCTGGACATTATGACTTGTCCATGAGCCTGAAACCACCCAAACATCTCCAGTTCATGCCACCATAGCAGCTTCTCATAGTAAGAATTTCTACTACTATGAGAGAATATAGTATAAGGTATTAGTCAAATTGGCAATAGTGGTGAGTGTCCCCATCTCTCATGCAGGAGACCGGGGATTCAATTCCCGCCAGGAAGGCAGTGGTGCCATTTAAGAGTTGGACTCGATGATTCTGGTGGATCCCTTCCAACTCAGAATATTCTGTGATTCTGTGATTTTGAAGTTCTAAAATTACTCTAGAGCCTTTAAACAAAGCAAATTTGATAAACCACAAAACATTGGTACACTGCCAAGAAATATGAGTAATTTAAACTTTCTAGTCTTTTCCTGAAACAGAGCAGCCCTGTGCAAAGGAATAATTTCAATTAATGGATACATTGCAACTTCAGCCATAGCTGAAGAACATCCTCCTGAAACCAGGTAAAGCTTTTCTGTAGATCTGTGTTAATAATGGCTGATTCTTTTCATTAAATATACCATTCTGTTCAAATTTAAGATAAGGTGTTAACACTCAAATGAAAGGATATGGTGTTCTGCAAATACTAAAATTCAGCCTTGATGTAACTTATAGCCCAATAAAGTTTCATCATTTATGTTTTTTTCATGCTAGTTTTAGTGAAATAGTTATTTCATAACACACTTATTTAAGAGAAAGTTGTATTATGTTCACAGAATGTAATTTACTGAAGACTTCATTTTGATCCATTCTGTCAAAAGTTTGTCTTTGTGGAAGGAAAAACAATGTACATGGCACTTAGAAATAATATTTGTTAAGATATCTGCCATATAAGATTTCAGTTTAAATCAAATTTCCCACCATGAAAGGGATTCAAAATAGCATTACAAAAAAAAAATCTACTTTTTCAACTCCCAGTGATTCAGAAAAGTCCATAACATGGTGTTGGGTAGCAGAGGCATTATTTTATTTAAATGGAATATAGACTCAAAACTGAGGGATTAATAAAACAAAAGCCTCCTAAAAAGATATCTTTGAGGCATTTCATTAAAACGGTTCAGAGCAACTAGTTTAGGTGGATGAGATCGATAACAACTTTAAAATATTACCTGAGTTCACTGAATAAATAAACTAATTCTCTCTAAAAAGCTCAGTGCTAGGCATATATAAACAAAAAATTTTTTAAAAANTGGTGAGTTGGACTAGATGATCCTTGTGGGTCCCTTCCAACTCATAATATTCTGTGATTCTGTGATTCTGAGCAAAGACAGTCAAAATACGGGTGTAGAAAATTGAGATGTAAAAAATCTTAAGTTGCTGAAAACAAAAAAAACTTGTATTATTAAGAAAAAAAACTAAAAGAGTAAAAGGAAGCTATTAAAAAGGAAGGACTAGTACATAGAAAGTACAAGACACTTAGAAGATTTTTAAGTTTTTCTAAAGAGCTTTCACATATACTGAAATCCATTGTTAACATTCTACTATGGTGCATTTTTAACAAGACTTTTAACAGGTAATTAGGAAGTCAAATTACTCACTTTTTATGCCATATTTCATACAGTTGAAAAATATTCTTCAGCACAGTGTTACACATATGCACATGGTGAAACTGGCTCCAAGTTCTTATGTGATTGAAATGCAAATCACAAAGTTCAGTTTGTTTGATTTTCATTGCACATCTCTGGCACCCAGTTTTGGCATCCAGTCGGTACTGACAAGAAGAACCTGGCAAATGCTAATCTAGATCTCCATATGTTTGTTTCTCCATTTGAGGATTTCATAGTATATTATGGTTACATGTTTAACTTTTCTAGCATAATAACACAGAAAAGTTTTACTCAGCATACTGAAGTGGGTGACCCTTTGTAATTACCTACTGAGCTAGTACCTTCTTTTATGGGTTCTGAAGTACTTAAAAACTTCTTATATTAATAGTTGGAGGCTTCTTAGATCCAGGATTATATTGAATAATTTATATAATATTCATAACACCCCTATAACATAAAAAAATACATTCAGTTGTAGGCATCAGGATGTAAAGACAAATTTAAAAATTAACTTTGAAATTAATTCCTCTCAAAATACATAATTTCCACCTTGCCTTCGAGGGAAGTCTTTCTCCAAGACTTCAGAAGATCATAAACCTTTTGAAAGAATTAGAATTAACATTATTACTTCACTGAAAATCTTTTGCCTTCGTATTTTTAACAGACACATTAAAATTGAGTATTTCTGCTTTTCCCAAAGTTGCCAACACTGTTTAAAAAGAAGCAGGCCTGCAAGACCCAAACAATAAACTACCTCCATATATCACTATGGATATCTGCAGTTGACACAAAAAGCAACTGGACACTGAAGGTTGTACAAATGTAAGAACCAGATTTTGTTTCAGTGAGGTTAGCAGATGAGGCATTGTTTGCCTTAAAGGTCAGTTTAGTCCTTAGAATTCATTTTCAGAAGCTTCAGAGAACGGTTTAAAACACCTAACATTGTTCCAAACTCCAGACATAAGTAAAGTTATAAATAATGAGCTAAAATATTAAACGGAAGATTTTTTCCCTAATCATTGCTTTCAATATGAATAAAGAAGTATATTTTTGTAGCATCAATTAAGCTATTTTCCTGTGCAACTAGTGTATAAATTCAATTCATATTTAAGTACACCTCACACACTGAGATCAATCAATCGACACCACACATCTCCCAGTGTTATAATATAAAGAAATCAGACTTTTTCTCCTAGTATTTTCTTTATAATTCCTGGAAAAGTGAAGGGTATTAAATTCTAACCATGACAAATAAGAAAAAATACTTTGACATTTGTTTGGAATAATGAAAGAAGACTGCAGGAATCACACTATATCTCAGAAGGATACAAAAATGTTACTTTGTAATTCCACAACTGCTGTTTCTGTGATTCTTCTATGATAGCAACTGATTCTATGCAGAAGTGTATGTATAGAAGGACTTGGTAACTTACATATTTTTAGAACAAGTATCATAATTAACACCAGTACCTGTCGAACAGAACATAGCAATGCATTTGTGGGAATTTTTTTTTATTCATCCAAAGGTTAAACAGATTTTGCATCACATTTTTCTGTCTTTTTTCAGAGGACAGGCAATAACAAGGACAAAAGTATTTAAGCCGGGAGTGGATAACCTTATTTTTTTCTCATCACCTTCACACCATTAGCTTGTGACATCAAACAGAAAAGAGGTTGTCATTTTTTAAATCAATTAGATATGTTTTACCAGATAATTGAGTTTAATTTTACTCAAATTTGTTGAAATGCCATAAGCCTGGGTGGATAAAAAACATTAGCAGCTTCCAATATATTTCCAACTCCAAAATAAATTCAGTTTTACTGACTGAATGCAACAATTGTGATGTTCTTCAGATCAACTAGATCCTCAAAAAGGATCTTGTTTCTATTATTGTTTGCTTCTGCCAGATAAGACCACTAAAGCAATATTTTTTCATACCTCCCTCCTCCACTCCAATTTTCTTCAACAGCACAGAGTTTGAAGATTTCATGTTGTTCGGGCTCTCCTACTGATACTGTCCTACTTTTGGCAAAGATTTTGAGCACTGGAACAAAGCCAGGACCTTGTTGTCCCTCCTACTGGTACTACCTGCTGATCTTCAGAGTCATTTGCTTTCAGGCTCATGAGAGCCTTAAGTATTTCCAACCTGTCTTGCCTTGTTTAAAGCAACATAAACAATCTGTGAGAAATATCCCTTCCCAAACACTACTACGGGTCCCAAAGCGATCCAGACATATATTTGCCAAGTAAGAAACTGAGAAAAAAGCACCTTGGAATGAAGGTGGTGGTGTGACCTGATCATAACCTAGCTCAGTTACAAGTTGAACTCATTTAAGGCAGCAAAATAATCTCAACTTGGAAGAATAACAGAACACACCTCAATTATTCCTAGCATATGGTGAAGGCTCTGACTCCATATAAGAAACTGAATCTACTTAGAAACTTAAAGTCTTTACAGAGTCTGACATATAGAGGTCTGGATGGAGGGGGAAATGGGAAGGAAAAGTCCTGCCTGAACGAAACATTAACGCTCAGGTGTGCAAAAAGTTCTGATCAGTCTCACTAACCTGCAACCTTGTGTATCAGCAGTAAGTAAACTCAGCACATCTTGAAGGCACACACAGCATGACTGGTGACAAGGTGTTAATCACATCACATTCTGGGGCCTTGTAGTATGCTGAGGACCTGTCTGCTCTTCCTGCTATGTCTTGGGGACGGAGGTTTGCCCTTATTCTGCTGGCTTGGCTGGAGAGCAGCAATGACATTCACTCAGCATTTAACGGAGGCATAGGTACAGTGAATAGAAGTCTCAGCAGGACAGAGATCCAACATGTCACCTCCAGCCTGGTGATGAGTTACTAATGTGATAAAAAAAGCAAGAAAGGATAGTCTCAGATGCTTTGGGTGAGTATCAGGCTCCTTAAAACTTTGGGAAATAAGTTTATCTGTCATTCTTGATACAGTGCCTTTTAGAAGCTGCAAAGTTTTCAGATCCACTTTGGGACCTCTTTTCCTTTATATAGTCATCATCTGAAGAAATAAAATTACAACTTATTTTATCGTGCAAGTGTGTGACTTCCAGACTTCTTGTCACTGCTTTACACTTGCAACGCTCTTTCTGTGTTCATAGTTTACAACATCAATATGGTTCACTGTCTACCACAAGTAATTTCTAAGTAAGTTATTTGGAAACAAATCATACCAATGCTGATCAAATTGAAAATACTATACTTGTAGTCAAAATGTTCATATAAAAATTGATTTCATAACAATTGGCCTGCACAAGAATTTTCAGTGGGCAATTAAATGAAAGAAGCAAGTTTGACCTTTAAATTATTAAAATTCACAGTACAGGCAACTCGTCATTTTTATTCTTTAACAATGTTCTTGATCCCTCTCCCCTTCCTCTTTTTTGTCTTTCTGTTTTTCAAGATGCCCAGCACACTCAGGAGACGCATCAGGAAGACCCCTCTGTAACACTTAATCTAAACCATATTTTGTTTGCTTCTATGAAAACCACAACTCTACATGTAAATTTAAGAAGAAAAATAATGTTTTCACTATGTCATTTATTTTTTTCACCTTCCTAGCTTTTATTTTACAGGTAAATGCTAACATTGTTGCTTTTTAAAATATTTTCTATGTTTTCTGTTGCTCTCAAATTTTTAAGCCAAATTATGCAACCGAAAGACTCAAGAACATTACATTCTTATACAACTCCGCTAAGGTACACAATGCATCTCTTTCTGAACACAACTTGCTAACACATTAGTTACCTTGGCTTATTCATCTGTTCTCTTTGCACAGCCATTGTAATAGGATTGTAGGTCAAGAGCATCCAGCAGAGTAGTGCACACAGCACAGGCAACCAGGATTTCACTGCTGCAGTATTTACAGACAGAATGCTTAAAGCGTCTTCACGTATTAAACTCCTGTATTCAGTAAATTTTCAGAGATAGCTTGTTTTAAATAACAGCAATTTAAATTGGTTTAAATAAGCCCTTATTTTCTGCAAGTTTTCTAAGCTCAAATACATCAGTTCTTTCCAGGGAAAACAGCATATTCTTTCTTCAGTGAACTTAAAGTTTGAGTCAAGGTTTCCAGATATCTAACAAAGTGTGTGTACTGGTTTCTTAAAATAAATAAAATACAACATAAGACTGTAAAATTTACCATATTATATAGTATCATTTAAATGAGGAATTCTGAGACTATTTGTAAGCATTTAAAATACTTACAAAATAATTATTGTAAGCATGTCACAGATATTTATTTCTGATGTATTTCATTTAAAGAATAGGAATTTTGAAAAGGCTTTTTTTAACACAATATCAAATATGAAATATTATGAAGACTTGTCAAAGATAGAGCTCCATTTATACCCATCTCTTAGGGTTTAAGTTTTCTTTATGGTTTTGGAGGGTTTTTTGCTATCTTCAGATTACTTTAAGATTTGATTCTGGATCTTCATAAAAAAATTAAACCACTTTTAAACAACAAACATTAATTTAATAGATAGGAAACAAAGAGTAAATACTCTTTTTATCTGAATAATGGATATAGAAGTTCCATCATTTTGTTCTTTCATAGGCTTATCTTCATCATAATGTTTGTATTAATCAATTTACAAAATCAAACATTATTAGTGCAGTTATTTAATAGTACTCTTTACTGATCAACTAGATCACTTTTGCAAGCCACAGCAACAAAATCTTCAGAAACATTGCTCCTACCAATTTTATATTATGGAAGACACAGATATCTCTTTCTCTGTTGATACATAAAATTAACTCTGCAAAGATATGATTTTGTTGTTTAAGATACCAGGAGGGTGTTTTGTTTAAAACTGGAAACATAGTTTTCAATTATTATTGTAAGGAAATCTCTATAAATTTAAGCTTTATGGAAGCTTTTAGCAATATGCTGAGCTATAAATTATGCAGACCTAAGTGTTACTCTGTTTTATAGATTTCTCAGTGTCAGGAAAGAGAAAACTGAATTTTTTCAACTATTACCTCTGAGGAAAAAGGTTATTTATTTTCATACAACTCCCCTTTTCATATTCATCCTAAATTGAAACGTGCAGAATATTTATGCTGTCCCAGTTGTCAGGAGAGCTAACATTAACTTAATCCTAGTAAGAACAGTAATTATCACCTACAAATGAGTTAGTAATTTGGTCCAGCTTTCATACAAATACATGAGCATAATCAAAACAGATTTCAAATTCCTGGATAACACTGGAATCATCACAGAGCTTCTCATGCCTATTAAGAGCCCATTAACAAAATGACTTTGGCATTCCTATGTCACTTTCACAGATTACTTTACTGAATTTCTTAATTTCATTCTGTTTTTCAAGAGACTGTAATGAAATCAATTCAGGTAAAGCCTGTCGTAACACTACTACAAATAGCATTACCTCAAATAATTAAAAAATTTTCAAAAGGCCTCCTTCAAAGGTAAATAAGACATTTATAATTATAGAAATGGGGATGATACAGTACTTACCACACTGAACCAAGCCTCCCACTTTACTCAAGCTGCCTTCATGTTTTTATAGTTCTAGGAGTATCTCAAGAAAGAAGATACTATTTGTCACCATTTTACGTACAGAGAATAACTCTATGTGAAAGGAAAAATAAGCAATAATAGTTTATTTGTTAAAATCCTCTAACTGGTATTGAATGCCAAAAGGTTTAAATCCCACTTCCGCAACAGAACCTCTGGGATGTGTCAGTAGATTAATTCTTTCTATTTAAGATAGAAGGAAGAATTTATTACTATCAAACCAGAAAGGGATGATGTAAATGCAGTCATTCTGGTCTTGCTTGTGTGGATTTGCTACTGTATGACAAAATAACCAAAGAGGGGGAAGACGACTTGATATGCCAACAACATGCAACCATTGATGCTTTTACTCTGTGTGAGAAAAGCACCGCTGACTGATAGAATGCCTTGATGCAGCCTGTACTTCTTAAAACAAAGGAACACCCAAAGATTACAGTAGAGATTTAATTTCTATTTCACATGAAATTTGCCTTTCATGTCCTATGAACATGTAAGGGGGAAGCTCAGTATATATTCATTATATTCTTCCATTGGTAAACAACATCACTGAAGAGTAGCTTAGAGATACAGGTAAATGTCAGAGCAGCAGATCTATCACTCAGTAACTGCTGCATACAAACTGCTCATACCTATTTCTCACCCACCCATTCCCCAGGTATTCACCATATATAAAGTTCTCACACCAACTAAATTAGCGGTACCACCTTGGGGACAAGGAGCCAGCAATAACTCAGTGACTACTAGGAAACCTAAAGTGGTTCTGCCATCTAGAGGAAAATCGGCTTCAGGTCTTTGGAAAAAAAATAAGTCCTCGGAGGAGGCATTCGGAAGAGCATTCAGCAGCTCTGGGGAATCCACTGGGTAAGGAGAAGAAGAAGAAAAGAACTGAGTTCCTTTGAGGGCATTTTTCCTTGAAAATTTTAAAGTTTAATCGATACATGTAGGTTTGCATGCTTTAGGAATTTGTTTTGGTCTGATTCTAAATTCTCCAGGTGACAGAATCGTCAAACAAAAAGTTTTTCTTAAAGGTCCGATAAAAGAAAACGGTTACAACTACTGTTGTGAAATAGGTTTCCATATCACCTGCCTCCTTTATCTAAGATGTATTACATCTGTGTGCGCACAGAAAGGTGATTTTGAGAGAATTTGATTAACCTGTCAATTCTGGAAAGTAGTAGAAGTGTGTTGACTAGGCAAGACTGATTCAGCATGTAGTGGATTTGAAAATTCCATGGAAAAACATGATGTAGATAAACAATGCAATTAAACCTAGCTCTGTTTTGATCTTTCAACTCTTCTTCTGGAGTGCTCCATTAGATAGAAGAACAGAGACTCTGGTTCCATTGAGCTCATGCTGCAAGAGAATAGTAATATGGGGAGTAGAGAAGAAAAACTGAGAAAACTTCAACACCTGCTGGAACGTTTATCATGTTTAATGGAATAGATCAATTAATAGTTCAACAGAAAAAGACTCCAGGGGAAAAAAAGTGATTTTATGTTTTAAACAATTGCCAGGCATGAATGTTTACATGACTGTTGCTCTTTCATATTTTTCAGTTTTAGTCACAGAGGTGAGTGAAAAGGATATGTTTGCAGCTATTGCAATTATCCCAGAAGACAGCATTTACAAACTACTGAAATTTATTATTTGTGGATGGTAGGGTAAGCAATCCAAAATATACGAAATACTTCGGCTATATTTCAAGGTATATAAAAACTGTAGTTTTAAATAGCAACATATGAAAAAACTCTTTGCTACTCAGGCTGCCAAGAGACTTGTTTAATACATTCTCAGCTTTGTCTTGAAACTGTACTGGCATTACTCTTTCTTGAGTGCAGTGCTGCACTACAGTTACCCACTGGATATGCAGAATCTCTTTGCTATATGGTGCTGTGATAAAATGCCACAAGGGCTGGGTTCACAGGTTATTCTGGGTTAGAAGGGACGCAAATGATCATCTAGTCCAACTCCCCACCAACTAGACCAGGTCACTAAGCTCCTCATCAAGTCTTCTCTGAAACAACTCCAGGGATGGCAACTCCACCACCTCCCTGGGCAGACCATTCAATTGAGAGATCACTCTCTCTGTGAAGAACCTCTTCCTAATGTTGTCTAAACCTCCCCTGGTGTAGTTTCAGGCCATGTCTTGTAATTCTGATGTCCTCTCAGCCTGAGAGAAGAGATTCACACCCACGTGGCAGCAACCTCCTCACAGGTAGCTGTAAACAGCAATGATGTCACCTCTGAGTCTCCTCTTCTCCAGGCTGAACAATCCCAGTTCCTGTAGCCACTCCCCATAGGGCTTGTCTCCAGTCCCCTCACCATCCTCGTCACCCTTCACTGGACCCTCTCAAGCAGCTCAACATCCTTCTTAAACTGGGGAGACCAGAACTGCACACAGTACTCAAGATGACCA